>VXBL01000332.1:1744368-1807330 GCA_013400195.1 Aramus guarauna | reverse complement strand
TTTCCTTCCCTTCCCTTCCCTTCCCTTCCCTTCCCTTCCCTTCCCTTCCCTCCTTCTATTTTCTTCAATTTACCCTTCATTTTCTTCTTAGTTTACAACTCAACTAAGACAGTTTGATACATTCTGCATTTAAAGTCACCCAGATCATTTTCTTCTACTTCAGCCTGTCCTTCACAAAGACTGTCAATGGTACGCTATGGTAGATCTTATTTTTTTTTTTTCCCCAGGACCTGTTTGTCTACCATGTGAGGCCCAGATCTAAAAAAAAGAAAGTAAATTTTACTTACATATGTAATAATGGCTTGCAGTCTTTCTAGTAAGCCAGATTTTTAAAAGCCAGAATAGGACCAAAATATTTGCTGTAAATTTCCCTTTAGCATCCAGGCAATTAGCTCATTTTTCTTTTATCTTCCACAAGCTCAGTACTCTTTGATGTTTTCAAAACTGTCAGGGAAGTGGCCTTTGATGTTTTCAAATCAAAACTAGATATCCATCTGGAAGATACGCTTTAGTCAAATACATATTATTCAGCTCAGTGCAGGGATAACCAGGTGAAATTCTACAGCCCATGTTTCAAAGGTAGTCAACCAGATTAGCTAATGGTTTTTTTGCCATTACTTTTTATGAAGCTATAAAAATGAAGCACTACGTATCCTTATGCAGACCCTCAGAAGGGGATCGTAAAAAGAAGTATGAGAGAAAGCAGACATGGTTGCAGAATGATGAATTTTAGACCATGATAGTACATAGAAAATTGGGGAAAAATCAGAGAGATCAGAGATGGACAAGTTTTTATGCAAAAATGTCCACTGCAGAGAGAGCTGCAGAGCTTCCATTACGCAGTTAGTCTTTACTAAAAGTAGTAATGTAAAGGCAAAATAAAAGATGCCCCAAAGAAATTTAGCTATCCAACAATCAATATAGGCCATGGCAGAGTTGTCTACCTTTTCTGCTGCCTATATTCTTGTCTGAGCAAGGTACTAAATTCCATAATCACTCTTCTAGGATGTCTTCAACAGCACTTTAACAAATCTGAAAATATCAGCACAAACCTTGCATCAGGTAACAGTAGATCTACCTCATTGACTGGAACATGACTTTGAAACTTGTTTTCAGAGCTCCTTTCCATATAACCCGTGCAATGTCAATAGTCCAATTTTTAGAGGTAAAAAACCTCCAACATCTAAAGACTACTCTCCATTTATACACCCAAGAGTCAACATCAGCCCGCTCTGTCATATCATGTCTCAGATGTTCATACTAAATATTTGTTCATTGTTGTTCCTAAATATTTTGAAAGTCATTTCTCATATATGCCTTTTTTTAATATGTCTTTTCCCAAAGACAGATGAGTTGCATTTGGAAAAGTGTGTTATTTAAATAGGTCCATGTAATCTAGTGATTTACATTGCTTAGTAAGACTTCTTCCATTCCTTGACCAAGCTGCAAGTTCTTTGAACACACTAATATTTCATCCTATCTTCCACACTGTTTTCCTTCCCTTTTTTCTTGTCATTAAATTGCTCTACCATAATTCATTGCTTTTCTGCTCTTTTTCTTTCTGAGCTGTTTCCCTGCACTGTAGCATATTTTGTGTAAATATGCAAACTTACGTTTCTGTGCATTAATTTGCTGAGAAAAAGAGACTCCTTCCTCTGGTTTATCTAAACTAGATTGAGTTTCCTAAAGGCTGAATCAAAGAAGAAAAACATAGTTCATAAACAAAGGATCTACTGACTGTACTAATTCAATTCCTTTTTACACTTGCTTATTGTTCTCATTGTTCTTCTGAGCCAAATTAAAGGACTGAAGTTATATTAAACAGCTTCATTTTCTGCCTGGGTTCTTCCTAGCCAGAACCCTATCTAAGAACAGGTTATACATACTTGGAGAAAAGCTTAATTTGCAAACTGACCCTCACTTTCCATTATAGAGACAAGGCATTTATTTCCCACTCAGATGCTCAGGCATGCAGACATTTCGAAGACCTTTCCTGGTGTCTTCATCTGGTAACTCTGGTACATTCTTACAGAAAAGAGAGAAAAGAAACTTCTAAATGTGCATGCATTAACATACACATGTCCTTGTGGCAATGTATATGTCCTACCACTTAGCTTATGTGAAAAACTGGACCAAATGGCTGGTATAACACATATTTGTCTGACAACAGGATTCAGTTTCTTTCTTATATTTATATTCATTCATATGGCACTATTCTGGAATTAAATGACGGTAACTAAGCAGAATTTAGTTGTCTTCACATTGGGAATACACACTGGACAAAGTATTAAAATTTCAGAGAAAAGTTAGTCAGAATATTATCATAAATGAAAATATTTAAAAGTTTGAACACAAAAACATATGCAAAACACTTGGTGACTGCACACAAGCTGCACGTGCATACAAATACAAAAACTTGCCTTTTGAATAATGTCTTTAAATGTGGTGCCCACCATACACAGAATGTGACTTGTTAAATCTTCAAATCTTTATATTTCATCTTTTTTAAGGAGTTTGAAATTACTAAAATTAATCTCTAGCAATAAAAAAGAGAGAACTCCACTCAGTATTTGTACTGGCATTTTGATCTCTTCCAAGACACCTATACCTGCAACTGTGAAGTCCTGTCTCTATATAACTTCATTCTAATTCTGACTTTTAGTCATATAATCAGAGAAGAAACTGTTATTTTTAGGGAGGTTCTTATGTAATCCACTGAACCAAAATAATGTCCAGCAAAGTAGCTTTTATTAATGCTGAGATATGAAAAGCCCCTTTGTGAGAAGCGTTCTGGCACTCACAAGCCTCTCTGAAAGAAGCTGCTGAGTACATCCCTTTTGAAACTTTTAATTTTTTCCCCGTTTCCCGTGAGTTAAGCCACCATATCTCAGGTCATAGCAAAGGCAGCAGCAGGCCAGAGTGAAGGCTGCTCATGCTGTTGCACATTGAAGAGAGAGTGTTGACCGCTGTGAGAATCATAAACCTCTCAGTTTGATGATCAACTGAGCAGTAAATTAATTAATCATCATTTTATGCCTCATCAAGCACTTTGCTGAGTCTCTCAACAGGGGCCAGCTCAATTAGCCAATGGGAAGCAGACTGTTTTGTTTAGCTGGGTGAGTCTTCCATAAACAGAGGAAGCTTTGACAAGCTAATAAATATGTCATCTGTCTGTGTCACTAGCTGCAATGTGGCTCCACCTGTAAAGTTGTGGGATTCTGCTCGGTACGGTGGATAGCAACTTGAAAGAATGAGACTGAGGTATCCTAACTCCTTCTCAAACAAAGCACTTCTCATAGCTTATCAGGATCCTTAGCCAGTGCATTTGGGCTTGATTATTAGGAATCAGATACTTATTTTTGATTACTGAATTGGATATTTATATCCTTTTAAAACAGATTCCTGTGTTAGGCAGCGTAAAACCTGTCAGGTACATTTATAATTTTAAAATGCTCCTTTCCTTTTTACTTTTCCCTAGAGAAAAAAAAAATGCCCACGCATCACAATAAATGCTTGTGATAGCAAGCTTCTTAAGGTAAAAGCTTTTGATTAAGTGGCAATAATGCTTCTGTCAAAACAGACAGGTTTGAGAAGTCCTTATATCAAATCCTGTGGTTCCACTGAAGTTACTGGAGTTGCATCTATCTAACTGCAGCCAGAATGCAGCTCCTGTCGCATTAAACATTTCACCGTTCAGAATGGAAAACAGAAATCCGCATTTAGAAGTTTCAGCCTTGAACCAAATCACTGACTGTTGCAAATTTGTGCCATTGACTTTCATGTACCTTTATGGCCATAAGGGCCCATTATGAGTTTCTAATCTGATTTTCTGCATAACACTACCCGTAACCTCTGGCTGAACAAGAGATAATCGCTAACATATCCAATCTTTGCTGAAAGATTTCAGGTGGTGGAAAATCTAGTGCATCCTTTGATAAGTAACTCCTATAATTAATTATCATCACCAGTAAAAATGTGCATCTTATTTCAGACTTTTTTTTTTTATGGCTTCAAATTCCAAATATTTCATTTTCCTAAATCTTGTTTCAGGGGAAGGGCCCCCAAACTTCTTGCAACACAGATCTCAACAGAAAGAGTTTGTCCCAACTTTTTTACACTCTTTCCTCTCTTGAGAAAATAAACAGTATTCTTGGGAGACTGAATGGTGTTTTCATTCACTCAGCATCCCATAGCCTTGTGCATAACACTGATGTGTTGCCAGAGCTGGAAGGAACCACCTTCCCCTCCTTGTTCCTAACCATACACACTCAAGTTCTAAAGAGATATATGTTACTTTTCTAAAATTCTGTGAGTTTTATGCCCCCTTCCTGGTTTTGGACTGTTGAGTCTGGCCACAGTAGTAAGATGCTAACACTTTGGTATAATGGTGTTGAGGGGCAGAAGGGATAAAAAGATGACTTGTTGGGAGATGTGTCTACAGAGCCCTCATATGACTAAAGCGTCACAGCATACCTTTTGGTCCAATATAGAAAGTGGTTTCCCAAAAAGAAGGTGCAGAAACACCAGCAACATTTAGAAGTAGTGACTTCAGGCTCTCCTCAAGTGTCCATACAGGCTAGAATGACAATTCAATTCACCCACTGCTCCAGCTGATAGGAATGGTAAGCAGCTCAACTGGAAACAGCAGCTCAAATGTTGGAAACCAATTTATGAATCATGGCCAGCCTTTAAACTTCCTCCTAGAGTTAGCTCATCATGTGAAGGGGTGCAGGAGATACTTACATGTGACTCGATTTAGTCACTAAGAGGATTCTGTCAGTCCTGTGCTCCCACCTGCTTTTTCTGGCACAGTTTACCAAAATGTCTAGATTGCTCTCTATATGAGCACTTCATATGTACAGCTCCATCAGTCTTTGTACTATGTACAAATTTTATTAGCAAAGGTTTTCTCTAGTCTTTCCAAGCCATTGCAAAGCAGAGTGTAACAGAAATTTCTGCATTCCCTTGTAAATGACTGCACATAGTGATGACTCCTTTTAGCTGTTCTAATTTAAACTCAGTCAGTCAGTTTTGAATCCATTTACTTTTCTGCAATGATTTCATACAGGACTAACTTTTGGCTATGTGAAGTGACATGCGTTAGAGGCTTCTAACTGTAAAAAAAACCCAAAACTATGAGCCCAAACGAGCTCTTCACCTCAGTAGAGGTCACTACCTTGACATCCTGAATGATGTCCTTTCCTAAATAAAGGGAAAAGAAACATTAATGGAAATTGAGGAATGGTGGAAAGAAGGAAAATTGGAAGCTGCCATTTATGCAGCTTTTATGCAGCTTTTATGCAGTATTTATGCAAATGGTCAGGGCCTTCTGGGATAGAGGAAGGAGTAACAGGATCAATGGGAGCATCTGAGGAATGGTGAGACAGTAAAGTGGCACAGAGTGGTTTTCCACAGAAGACCTGACAGTATAACACTTCTGACCTAGAGTCAAGAATTGATCCTACCCCTTATCAACAAGGTGAGCCCTACATATACCTGTACAGATACACCTACAGAGGCCTCTCTGTAAGCAAATTTCTAATTCCGCTGAAAAGTAGTACCAATTCTATCTGACCAGCCTACTTCCTACAGATTAGACTCATCATCACTGACTTTCCAGTACCTGGAGATGCAGTTTCATGCTTAGTTTTGAAAAAGTTTCTCATGGAATTCATGCATGGAAATTGTTTTGTTATCATATATGTGGATGAGACATGTTACACTCCTGTTAGAAAATGAAAGTGTATATGCACTCTTCAAAATTTTGCTCCTGTTGCCTAGGTAAATGGGTATCAGTTTGTTATTCTATTTCTCACCGAGCATTTTACAATACATAATTCTTTCAAGGGATGGGAGGGTGTCAAACGATGCAGCAATAAATTTCATAAATTAAAAATAATGAGTTTGTTTTGCTGATATTCATGAAACTATTTTTTTTTCCTGACTATTCAGATGAATGGTTGATATTTCTTCCGAACTCAGCAAATTTGCCTTGCAAGGGTTGGTGTGAACACTGGTTTCTGCTTCAGGTCATGTGGGTTCAAAGCTCTAGAGTTTCACTTTGAATTTGATGATTGCTTACTGAGAACCATTTGTCTTCACTCGCATAAATCAACCTACATTCAGCAAGAATAGGCCATGGCTTCCTCAATGCTTCAAACAGGAGGGAGTGAGATTCTAGCATGTTTTTAATGGTTATAGATTCCATAATGAAAACTTTGCAGAGTGGTGCTCAAAACAGTTCGTTGGCAAATACATATGTTTCTAGTCCGCATATCTCTCACACTTGTGTTTCAATGTCTTTTGAAAACAGCAGAGGCTTTTTTCAAGCCTGTGATTAAAAAAGAAACCAAATCTGAAATGGGCTTCTAGTGCACTGACATGGGCCTTGATCCGGTTCTCATTAGAGTCTGAGCAGAGGCTTTCAGCGACCTCAGTTGGGCTGTAGGGCATTAGTAGCAATATGTGATTATGAAACCAAGTAGGGAGAAATAATGTAAAGGAAGAACTTTCCCTATTCTTACCTTTACTTTCCTCTTCTAGAAATCTCTGTGTAACACTATCCTTAAACCAGGAGCAAATCCGAAAGACTTTCACTCATTTTTCCACTTTGCTTTTGTGAATAATTTTCAGTGATAATTTTTCTTTGTTCCCAATGTGAAATTCACTCTGCCTTGTTCTATTTTACAATAACCATTCTTAAAGATACTTTGAAGCGAACAACTCAGAATAATCATAAATCTAACTGTCATACAGACATATGTGAACTTTCTTTTGAAAGCTTCATTGTTACTCATCTATTCTGTCTGGAAGTACCCCAACCTCGTACTTTTCATTCTTTCTCCCTTTTATGAAGGGCAGAAACTTAAAATATTTGACAAACTCTAATCTCAACTCAATTACAATTTGACTAATTACATCACATAAATTTTACCCCATGTGTTTTTGTCCAAGATTAATACTGGAATGTCTCAGATGAGTTTATAGGCAGTCCCTTTACACATCCAAAGTGTAACACTGAAATGAAGAAATACATAGCACAAAGAAACTTCACTTAAGAGCATTGGGAATATGACTATGCTGGTGATTAAACAACAAGATCTAATCTGGTTTCAGGCCTACAGCTGAAAATCATCTTTCGTAGAAGTGTGCCTGCCAAGGTTATTGTAAAATTATCCCAGGCACCAAAGTGATGAATAGTCCCGGCATTTGCTGTGATATGGATGCCATCCCTGTGGGGCTTCACCAAGCGGGATTTTTCATGTGGACAGACTCACATGGAGGACAGATGGGAAAGAAAACAAAATTAGTTGATCTGCGCTAGAGCAAAAATCCATCTTTCCTTTGCTACCCAGATTGTGCACTTGCTTTTTTGCAGACACGGAAATGTGTTCTTAAATTATACGACCCTTCCCTTTTTCCCTTTGTGGAGTGATCTGAATGTTTTATGCTGACCTTGGGTTTAGTGCTGATTTGCATTCTTGAACTTTCATGCCAGCCTAATTTTAGACATGCTAAGAAGCAAGCCTAATATCTAAGTTAGCACAAAAATACTGTGTCTCCAGTTGCATTAATAACAGCTTTAGTCCGATTTTGAAGACAGACAGTTCTTAACAGTAAAAAAGTTTCAAATGGAAATGATCACTCAAGCTTAGCTTTGTCAAAGTCCAACTAATGAGCCAGTCAAGGAGTAACAGTTTCATTTAGCAGGCAGGTAGGCTTCCGAGGCCCCAGTCCTGGGATGATACGAGCAATCCCACCGACAAAGACCCTGTAAGCAACGCCTTGCAGAATCGGGGCCAATCATGGTTTGGGCAACACATCTGATAAAAATCATCTCTTAGACATTTTAAATGCTTGACGGTGAAGAGAAGTCTCTTTGATACTTACATCATTACGTGCTTGTGACAGACAGGAGGGAAGGATTTAAACTATCCCTCCATTGCATCTGTAAATGGTGCAGTTTGGCGCTGAGATAACAGAAAAGTTGCAAATCTCACAACGTATTTGCTTAAAAAGCAGATTTTGGATAAATTAATATTAGACTGCTTTAAATTGTCCACACAATTTGAAATGTGCTGTTAACTACACATCATCACATTTTGGATGTAGGAAGTATTACACTAACAACTGCTCCAGAGGGGAGGAAACACAACAAATACTTGTTGTATTTTTCCATCTACATTTATCTCTTAATCAGATTTCCCAGGGTGAGAGGTTAAACTTAGAAAGCCAGCAGAGATGTTAGGATTATTTAACTGCAATATAACTAACACTTTAAGAACTGATTTGTCAGAATGAATTGCAGTCCAGAGTGCTCTGAGTTCTCAGACTAAATTTGTTCTTAAGATAAAAGGCACTTTTTAAAGAATCACAGTTCTTGTTCTAACCATTCCCCCACCCTTGCCTCCAAGGCATTTCTTATAACCCTGATAAAATCACAGACCAGGTGCTCCAAGACTTTCAAAATAATAAATTCCAATCTGTCACTAAAAAATAAAAGGTTAAACAAGTTTATAGAGGGAGTTCTGTTCCAGGTGTTATTTTGAAAGTGTATGCCTAATTTATCGTTTTTCAGTAATAGTTACAAGTGATAAAGATCATGTAAATACTCTGTATTAGAAATAAGCTTTCATTTTGTCATGCAGATAGTACTAATGACTAAATAGACTTTAATCAGAAGATCTCCACCTACTAACGTTAGGACTTCTTAAGAGTAATGTTATAATCAGATTTTCTCTAAAATAAAATGCTCACACTGTAGAAACAAAAACAAAATGAAACTCAAACATTGGTTATATACCAGTTTTTATAAGAACCAGAAGCATGAAAACTTTTCACAAATCACCTACTTTGGAATGGACCTTGTATAGGTTCAGTGGGTACGTCTACCAAGTGGAACGAGGCAATGGAAACTGCTAACATCTTCCATATGTGACAGGCTGTAAATTATAATACCATTTTGGATACAGTGAAGGGGCTCTTCTAAAACAGCAGTGTGTCAGACGTGTGGCTGGGTTTCCCTGTAGTTTCTCTTTCACTGTTTTCAGTCATTCTTACACAGTTCTAATTCTGCTATCTTGTCCATTATTTATTAAAGCGTATAGCTAAAATATAGCACAAGTTTTGCCTGATAGGTCTGAAAAGTGTGCTTTGACCCACCATAAATCAAAGGGAAGGCTACAGTTCTTGGCCATTTTGGAGCCAGGAGGAAAACCCAGGCCCCGGTTAAACAAAGTGCACGGGTACGTTCTGGAGTCCCATTCAATTCAGTGCTTTTTCTCTCTCTGCAGAATGGGTTGCTCCATCTCTGTCAGATTCTGCGGTTTCTAAATCAAGTATGGCAGCATTTAGGGTGGCATTATGCTGCAAGCAGGTAGTAAAGGCTTATGGATAGGCTTCCACATGTCAATATATATATTTCACAGGCTCCATAAATGAAGAGAGGCTGCCTCACTCAAACAAGGAACAAAATTTCTCTCCTGTGACTTCCCACTATGCTACTCTAAAATCTCAGTTTTGTTTCCCTAGCTTTCAATTTTCTTTTTCATTGTTCTTTCTTTTTAGTCCCTTCCCTACCTGATCCCATACAAATACAGTGGCAGAAATCAATTGCCCTGAAACTTTCCTGTTGAACTAATTTTCAGAAAAGTCGTAAACAGAGTTCACTCTAAGCTTAGCTTATACAGATTGCAGAGGTGAACTTACGAACTCTTCAGATACAATTAACATATCAACTCAGGGCACTTTTCTGTGTAAAACTTGAAAAGGGTAAAACTGCAGATAGAACTGAAAAGTGAGTTTCCTCATACGTGGTTAAAGACTGTTCTTTAAAAGAAAAAGAAGCTGTTCCTTATGAAATCTTCTGTTACATTTTGAAATTCTAGGGAATATTTATACCAACATCCCTTGAGGAGCAAAAAATGAGATGAATGACTATAGCTATACTACATATACTAGCCGTATTGAGGTTTCTCAATGTGGAAGCAAGCTTCTACTGCTAACACACAAGTAAGCTGAAGTTTCCATTGCCTACTCATAAGATTACAATGCAAGTTTCACAATGCATACAATGGTGATTTGCAGTGTTGTGGCTGGTTCTATGTGTTTAAATCTGTTGGGTTTTAATACATAGTGATTACCCTTAAATGTGGAGTCTTTTACTAAGGCAAGTAAATTACTCTAAATTAATACTTTTAATTTTTAGGAACAGTAAAAGAATCATTCTCCGAGTAATTTGTGGTAGTTCTTATTAAATTAGTAAGTAGCTGAGTTATTTAGTATGAATTGAACTGAGAGAAATGAATGGGTAATTTCTTGAAACTAAAAACAATTATTCAATTTAGTATGTAAAAACACCACTGAGAAAAGTTACTACTAATTAATATCTTTAGTTCTCACTTAGGTGCCATAACTAGCTGTGCTCTATTTTGTACTCCTGTAGAGTGTGTAAGGCACTTTGCATTACTTGCAAAATGGACATTTCTTTTACTCCTTCAAGGTAGATGAGTTATAAGTTCTGAGTGTTCTGTATTCATATTGCATTTCTTTCTTATAGTCAGGCATTAAAATCTCTTTTTTTTTTTTTTTTTTTTTTTTTAATATGAGATTATTTTGGGCAACCCAAATTTTTTTTTTTGAAGATGAGAATCATTTGGGCACACCAAAGTTATTTTGTCTTAGTACAAATGAAAAGAATTAATAACTAAGAGTTTCACAAAACCTTTATTTTACAGCTTGAGAGAGCTGGGAGGAAATGGTGGTACTGAGCTTCAGCACCAGAGAGCAGCACCATCTAAGAATTGTGATTCAAAGTTCCCTTGAACCCCAATCCTGATCAGGATGAAACAGACATGCCCTCACTTCTTTGGGGGTATAGAGTATGCAATTCTCCTTTTCGATAATCTTCCCAAATGACACATATAATGAGGGGCCCATAGCAATGCTTGGGCTTTTTTACCACTTTGATACATACCCAACACTTTCGCTTGTGGAATGGGACTAGGAAGTAGCCCAAGTTTTCACACCAGAGCACGTAATTTGTGTAGATCTATCATGATCAGGAAAAGGATTGTCAACCGTAAAACCAGCTCCATTCCCCAAATGGATGGATTTGGGTTAGCAATATCTAGTCCTTTATTTTCTTTTGTTTAGGATTTATAAATAACAATAATGTCAAAGTGACTAGTAGACATTACTGTTCTCCTTGGGAACAGATCAGCAATGCCTTCTGGCAGTTTTTGCGCTGAGCATGGGAGCGCAAAAGAAAGTCTAAAAAGCATGCAATTACCCCCAGGAAATAATTACAATGCAAAAATCACTGGATGGTACAAGTGACATTCCAGTAAACGAGGTGAACTTGTATCATCACCCTGCTTTGCCTCAGGGATATTTCTGCCAAAGGAATATCATCCAGTTCCAAGAACAGCCAAGGACGGAGGTGGGTCTGCACAAGAGCCATTCCAGGTCCGAGCCTCAGGGAGCCAGAAGTTGTGGGCAAAGGAAACTCCTGCTAAGCCAGGCACTGACATTGTAACTCCCAAAAGCCAAGGCACCAAAGCTTGCTGGAGGTGATTTTTAACCACCAGGTTGGAAACCAAACCACACCCAGAGCAGCCTTGCTTATATATGAGATTTTCTTATTCCAAACTTAATGATTAAGAGAAATACGGGAAACAAAGTATTTTTTATGCCTAGTTCTGTTCACACTCACTCTCATGGGAGCAGGATCAAACTCTTCTCTCTTCTTGGACTATGTTAAACTTCAAAGTTTAACCAAATGCTGGATTTCTTTCAGTTCTAACCTTCTTTCAATCTCTGCTGAAGGAGTCTTTGTCTGCAATAGGTAGAAGCCATACCCTAACCACACTGCAGAAACAATGGCTGGAAGAGCAAGCAATTAAGGTGAATGTGGCCAGGTTTTATCCGGCAGCTTTTCCCACTCACTACAACCTTTTAAACCAACTCAGCCAGCCTCACACATATGCACACAAAACCTGTATTTACCAAAGCAGATTTTCTTACCTAGCTACTGTTTCCAGAGGCACACAGAACAGCAGCATTTGGTACATGGTACTGTTGTTCTCTTTAATTTACTTTCAAAATGCCTTCAAATATTGCATGTTAACCATTTCAGAACTGGAATCAACTCTTCCACATTTTCTAGATGCCTTCTGGGAATATACAAAATAATGTTGATAGGACAAGAAATTAATGCACTTACATACCTCTTTTCTGTCTCTGGATTACCACTATCATAAAAATGAAATTTGACTTGAAAGTCTGCAGTGTGTGAATGCACTTTCGGCACCCTCAGCTGATCCGTACTATGCAGCTCTGTACTACAGTGCTGGGTTCTAGACACCTGGTCAAACCAAACCCCTCTTCTGAGCCTTCCAAGGTATGCCGTCAATAATACTCAGAGGTGGGCCTGCCAAAACCATTGGATTATCTGCTCTCCAAATAAAACAAGCAAATATACAAAAATGTTTGAGTTGAAGTTGCCTCGAGCACTTTTACCTCACATAACCAGCACTGTTGGAAACGTCCCATTGACCTTGGCAGCATATTCGAACATGGCTGAACAGTTCTTGAGCAATTTTTCCAATGAATTAGGCACAAACAGGCATGTGTCATTGGGCACACATGCAGCTTTTTCTATCTCCTCTTTCCCCTTAAAAATTAATAATTTCTCAAAACTGCCATGGAAAGAAAGTCACAGCAAGCAGTATGTCCTAGTATATTACTGGCTTATGTTTGTTATTTGAAATTACTTAGCTAGATGCTTTGTAAACATCACAGAGTTGAGGTCTGACCAGAGACCAGTTAGTAAAACGTATTTATCCTTTTCTGACATTCATCTTAATCACAGAATTATCATAAACTGGCCATTTGAACTGACTGTGCATAGTTTTGTTACTAAAGAAGCATGAATTTGGAAGCACTGACACTGTATATTAAACTCACTCATCAACTTTTCACAAATGGAAAAGCTATGCCACTGAAAGCAGAGAAAAATGATAAATGTATTACATGCTGTGCATGAAGTTTATCTGTTCACCGGTTTTAAAATGCTTTAGAAAAGTGTACAAAACCCATCCCACTGCTACAATTGTAATCTCTTAGAAGTCTTCAGCTCTTATTTTATTGCCAGGTGATTCTACAGATCTGGTCTTTTTCCTGCCAATTGGTTGTCAGACATCATTACCCCAGCACTATCAGTGCTTTGACCTGGGCAGGGAATCAGTGTTACATTGATGCTGCTGCACTGATGAGTAGCCCCTACTTGGCTGCCTTTCCTCATTTCCTCACCCGTCCCATCAAGTGCCATTCTTCATTTGTCTCTATTCTGCCCATCGATCATTCTTTTCTGCACCCATACCTTTAATCACAAGTTGGCCTTCCTTCTCTCTTCATACACTACCTTTCTGTCCTCCTCACACACTTCTATTTCTTCCTTTTCCCCTATGGATCATATGAAAATAAAAAATTTGAAAACTGGGAGGAGAGAAAGGGAAAATGAAACATCTTGTGTTATAGGAAACACAGCACCTCAACTAGAAAAATTATGACTCATCTGTAGCTTTCAGCACACATCTTTTTTGTACAGTACTCTGACTGGCACCAAACATAAACATCTGTTACCATGAGAATCTCCACTCATCATTCTACCTTGTTCCTTCTCACTTTCCCACATTGATAACATGTTCCAAGAGCTTTCTTGCTTTAACGTCATGTATTAGGAAACAGCTTTGGGTTCAATCAAAATGTAACAACACAAGCCTTAGCTCTATATTTTCATCCAAATGTGTCAGGAAACAGTGCAAAGATCAATGCCATTATACCACTTCAAAAAGGGAAAGACCAAGAAAGAGAAACTGATAAACCCAACAAACCAGTAGCATAGGCACATGGTCACTAAAGCATACTGACGCTCAAAGTGAGAAAGCCATCTACAGACTGAGTAGAAGTCCAGTCCCTTCCTTGCTACAGCTTCAGCTGCAATTTCAGCTACCCAAAGAACGTGAGGCTGGATTCATAATGGGTATTTAATGATGTTTTCTTACTTTCTTATAATGTTTATAATTTATATGCCTATATAGAACTGTTTTCTTATAGTTTAGAAAGCATCCAAAAAACCTTAGGAGTAATTATAAATCAATATTACTTTTAAAGACTAGCCAGGCACACAGAGGATTTTATGAAACTGTTAAAACAGAATTATGCCATTTTGCTCAGTGGCATACTAAGTCAACTATTATGATTCCACAGTTGCTTTCAAACATATATTTGCAACATATATTTGAATTAATTTATAATGGGGCAGTAAGTTAGTAAACTGCACTATTCCAAACTCTACTATTCATTAGCACAAGTAAGTACAGACAATTAACTATCTTGGAACTTTTATTTAGAATTAAGAGAAGAGGGAAACGTGAGAGCAGTTGAAAGCAAGATTTCTCAGGAAAAAAGCAGAGCTACTTAATGTTCATTTCAATTTGGTTTGATGTTTATTTGTTTTTTCAGTTTGCAGTAAGTGCCTTGTTATGATCACGTGAAAAGTTATTAGAGAAAAGAAGAAAGCTTTGTAGAGTTTATTTGTTCCAACAAAAGCTAGGGGAATTAAATAAAAACAAACTGAACATAAAATATGTAAAGATAGTACATGTTGCAAATTAATAGCTTATTTTTAAAAAGGAAATTTAATAAAGCAATGCCGTTAGCTATATGAAAACTGGAAAAATGATACTTAAACATGCTGAGAATTTTGGCAAGTTTTCCTACCTGAGCTGGAGTGCGAACAACTAGTTATTATACTTATTTTATTTGCAATCAGAATGAACTAGATGACAATATTATTCAAACATGTAACTGGAAATATTGTCTTTCCAAAATATCACATGCCATAAATAATCTAGATTTTCACTGTGGGATTTTAAAAGCAAGGAGGTCTCTCATGTTCACTGTGTCTGTAGTTCCATCACATAAACCTGAACTACTACAATTTTGAATCCCAAAACTAATTTCTGCTGTTGTAATATACTGAAGGAATTAAAATTAAGTGATACTGCAAGGAAAAATGTTCCTCTCCACAATATGTAATCATGATTAAAAAGAATGTAAAATCAACCTATTGTCACAATCTCAATGTAAGTAGTATTAATGATAGCACAAATGCTTGATTTTTAAGTGTCTACACTGAAAAGATATATTTGATGTGACAGTTACCATGGCAACTACTCAGTTTCAGTGAGTATATAGTTGTGTAAAAGCTGTTGATGCATGAGACCTCACTGTGACAGCCTTACAATGTATATTTATATAAATTGTTTTATTTCTTTCTTAAATGGAAAGAAATTTCAGGAGAGTAACCTCTAACTGTCCTTAGTATTGGTTTATGAGCGGTGGTAGGATCTTTTAACAGCGCTGTAGAAAGAACAGCCACCCAGAGAACCAGCGAGGAAGGAGAAAAAGTTTTCACTTCATTGTATTCTTACACTTAGCATTTTTCTAGACTCTTGGCTGCCCAACCAAATTTGTGGTTTGAAATGATTGTTCATTTCTTGCTCATTACCACTTACAGAATTTTTTTCACTCGGACAGACTCTTGCTTTGGACTTTCCAATCTGAGTGTAAATATTGTTCAAATATTTCTAGAAAAAATAACCTTTCCAAATATGAAAAATACTGGTCATTTGGCATGTCTTGTATATATCATAC
Source organism: Aramus guarauna (assembly GCA_013400195.1). Taxonomy (NCBI): domain Eukaryota; kingdom Metazoa; phylum Chordata; class Aves; order Gruiformes; family Aramidae; genus Aramus; species Aramus guarauna. The sequence goes on along the minus strand of VXBL01000332.1, from coordinate 1,791,610 downwards.
AAAGTCAATGATAAGTTTGCACGTAGGAGCAAATGAGGAGAGTTGTGCTCTGCAGGGCTCGGGCGGGGGCAGGAAAGCAAGATTAATGAAAAAGCAAAATAGGCCTGAGAAGCTTGGAAAATACTTGGAAATATCTAGCATGGGTGCATCTGAAAAATGAATTAGTTCTGCAAAGCAAAACCATTTTTCTGGAAAGGAAACTATCAAGAAAGAGTTTAGTGCAAGATGTTAATGGAAAGTCCTTCTGGGAAATGGTAGCTGGACTTCATGAATACTCTTCCTAAGATCCTAAGTGAGAAATTTCAAAACCCCAAAACCTTATTTCCTGTTAAGTACTAAAACTCATCAGAGGAGCAATGAGGCTACACCAGGGATGACGCACCTAAACTTTCTTGTCTTGCTCTTACCATTAGTGGCAGAGTGGTGTTTACTATGGCAGCTTATAAGATGCTGGCATCTTGACAGCTGGCAGCTCATGTCATAGGATGCAGAGAAGCTAACAGAACTTGGTAGACTTAACAACAAAGTCCTGAAGTTTGGGTCTTCACTGTGGAGGTGAGTGACACAAATTTTCTAAGACAGAGGGTCAGAAGAGCCATCTCCCCCACTCATGTAAAGAGCTCCCCCATAGCCAGATGCAGTGGTAGGGCCCAACCAGAATGAATACAGCTTTTTTCCTGGCTGACATGCCTCTGCCTCTTTCCTACCAAGGATTTTTAGGGAGGCAGGGAGGGGCAGGAGAACAGAAGCAAGAAGGGGAAAACTCACCCCTATCTGCTCTTACCCAGATGTAGCCTGGGAACACACCCACATCAGACAGCTCTGAATTAGTTAGGCATAGCCAGCCATTCAGGTCACATTCCCTCCAGCTCTCCTACCTTGCCTGCCTGAAGCCAGCTCTCTTATGGTTATGTGGTCTACCTCAGGTTTAGTTCACCCCATCTGTGTGTATCTGCCAGAACTGTGGAAAGAGGGAAGCGCTGGTGGAGGTCTGGAGAGCAGAGAGACAACCTCAAGCTATGTTCTGGAGAAAGTAGCAGTCTCAGATGCTGCCCCAAGGCAAAGATGGCTGTCTGCTGCCTCCAGCTGCCTCTCCCAAGGGGCACATTGTGGGGCAGGGATGGTTTAGCAGGTTTCAAAATGTGTGGTGATGAGAAGGAAGAGAACACAATGTAGGCCTGCAAGAAAAGCATTTCAGATCTTCTTTTAGTTCTTCTTGCTGCCTCTCTGGTAATGTTTGAAGCTCATAAACTTCCCAGAAGGCCATGCCACATTTGAATGCTTGACATAGTAAATATCTGTATGTGGGTTCAGTTCCAAGATCTTCACATTTTTATGATTTTCTAAAATTAAGATTACAATAATTTATCACAGATGCTTGAATCTTTTTGTGTTGGACATAATAGTTCTTACTAATTTCTTCACTCATATATGTTTAGAAAAGGAAACTTCATCTCAAACTCTGTGCCAGACATAGGTCCTTGTGTAGGCAGGGCTCTGTCCTTTCCTCTGCTGGTAGCTGTGACACCAGTTTTCTGTGGTAGAAGCAAGATAAACCCTTCGTGGTAATTTCAGATGTATCTGCATTGTCTCTTCCACCTGGATGGTGGAAGCAAAGGAGAACCAAGCAGAAAGTAGACCTAGGTTTCATTAGTCCTGACAGAGACCAGAGAAGATATTTATGTTCCTGAAGGAGGGACTTCTATTAGGGTCTGAGGACAGCCATTAGGATGCCCATCTTTTTCATTGTCCTACCTCACTAGTTTACTGAAAAGTCAAACTGGAGCAGTGATAAAGGTCACCCATGCTTACAGACTGAAAAGAGTACTCCTTTTCATGATAACTAATATAACTCCTTCCTCGCTATGGATTTAGGGGGAAAACTTCTCCTGCTTCAGACAGTGGAGAAGCAGATTCTGCAACTGCTTGGCTGTGCTTGAGCCATTTGCTCAAACTCACAGGGACTGACGTCAGAATCACATGGACATGATAGCGGTTATCCTAATACACGAGCTGCACTCACATGTCCACGATACACAAACAAGGTAAGAGATAGAGTTACAAGCATCCTACAGATAACATAGTTTATGATTAAGAGAAAAGTTTGAAGCTTCTTTACAGAACTTACTGAAATTTAATTTTCAATATTTCAGATTTTTTTGATTGAATAATCTTTGAAAATTATGTTACCAATTTTGTTGCTTGTCTCCATTACCAGGAGAATGATCAGTAAAAATTGATTATTACTGTGAAGAAAAAATAGCTACAATGAGAAGTGAGTAATACAATTGAGAAACCACTTCAATTTGAGGAAGTCACATATCTTTTCCCATTTTTCTGAAAGCAAAGAATAGTTGCCAATGAAATATTACAACAAGAGGAGTAGTTATTATCCAATACACCCACATCAGAGGCCCTAGGCTTGAAACTATGAAAGAAGGGTGTAAGAGAAAGGCATACCAGTCATTGCTAAGACTGTTACATGTAAGCATGCTGCAAAACAGGCCTCCTTAGGTGGTCATATGAATAAATTGAATCCTTGTTGGAACTTTTATGCTTGCTGCTCTTGAGTTTGACTGCAACTGTGTTGGGACACAGAAAAAAGTTATGATTGTTTTGTGACTGTGGAGTTCGCTTTATCATGTCCCTACATCAATGAACTGTGGTCAAAAATTGCAGCACACTTTTTACACAAAGTTTTGTAGCCACAACCATGTGAATGACTGTCTTTTAGTGATATTCAGATGTAGCACTAACTCAGTGTATGGAAGCAATTGCTTTATCCAGGATAAACCATGGCAGGTTACTGAAAAATTCCTTAAAAGTGTCAGGCTGGGCAAGTTCCCAAGGAAACATAAAATGCTTTAAAGACTTAAAAGAGTACTTCCAATCTAGTACTCCACAAAGTTATTACATTGGTACTTTAAGGCAAAACACTTCAGTGGCTTATCTCAAGTGAGCATACTTCAGTGCAGCTTCGTTCAACATCCAGAACCCTACTCACTGATAAACCTTAATGTTGTTCTTTTTTCATGGGCAAGCGGTCTGTGAAGAGTTGACCAGATCAGCAGTAGAAGTGTGCATCTGGATATACTCATGTGGCAGCCAGCTCAAGTAAACAGTGAAATTGTTCTTGCAAGCAGTGAAGATATAACCAATAAAACATCTCATGAGAGAGCAGAAGTCCTCCTGTTAGCATAAGTGAGAGTCATGTAGGCATCCTCCTCTCCTCTCCTCTCCTCTCCTTTTATAAACAAGTTTAATTTGTAACTAAGACTTAGCAAAGAGTGGACTGGACTGTCAGACTTGTATTAGCCCAGTGGTTGATTCTAGATACAGTACGTACATATCTTCAGACTTGACTGTGCAACCTGTAAAGTCATATCTTATCTCCTAAAATACTTCTCCTTCCCACCAAGGTCTACAGTCCTAGATGCTTGGAAACCAACTTCCTCCTACTCTAAGCTGTAGAATACAAAGTACTAACTAGGAAGAAAGATACTTGACTCTGAACATCCATATTAGCCACTGGATCATGTATTGTCTGTCTGCTGGCAAGAGAATATATACATCCCAGATGATATTTTATTGGTGATTCTTATGGATAGTGAAATGTTTAACATCCTTTTATGCAGCTGGGTCTGCATGAAGGCCAACAGTAACTCAATTGTTGGCATTCTGAAGTAGGGTACAGAAAGTTTACATTCTAATAGCAATCTCACTGGTGATGCTTGTGGCTGCCTACAATAACATTACATGGTGTTTTTTTCCTTCTTTTAAAGGCTTGTGACATTCACATGGTGCAAAACTCTCTTACAAGCTTTATAATGGAAAAGCCTTTACACTCTTTCAGCTATGGCCTGCCACAAAAGAAAATGCAGTTCTTATATATTCTGAGAACTTAGAGTACACTGCGATTGTGTCATATTTTGGCAGGCTTGAAAGTTCAAATATATAATTGCAAATTTTAAGAAAGAGGTCTGCCATTTCCCTGCGGCAGCCTATAACTTGAATGTCATTGTAAAAATGAGAGTCAGTGGCCAGTCAGACCACTACTGATGCTGCAACTATCTGAACATAAGTATTTCTATTCTGCTGATTGGCTAAAATACCATTGTAGGTTGTTGGGAATAGTGTCCATTTTGGTAAACAGTTATTGAAATAACATTGGAATAAATAAGAAAAAGTCAGTAAATTTTATAGCCACAATTTCATTTCTTGCACTATATATTTGAAAGTTAGTGAGAGAGTAACTATCAGATTTTTGGAGAAGCCAAAAGGTTGTACAGAAGCCATTTATAAGTAGAAGGGTTCAAAAAAGTTCAATTATTTCTAAAATTAAATCTTCAGGACTTTTGCCTTCAAATTTGAACTCATAAGATTTGAGGATATGCACTGAACTATTCCTATAAAACAGAAGCTACAGAGGGAAATAAATGGGAAATTAAAACAAACCTTAAGTCAGAAGCATCGCAGTAATGAGATCACATTTTTCCCTTTATTCTGTCCCGCTTCAGCTCCTTCCTGAAGCTCTCAAAGGAAGCAAATAAAAACCATGTTCTAGTGAACTTCTGTGGTTTTCGCTATAGGCACATTCTGTTAGCTGAGCTCTTCTATGCATTCGTGCCGCAGATGTACTGTATTAGTCCTCTTTTGTGTTAGTCCAAAAGCATTTTTGTAAACTATCAGTACATGGAATATTATGACACCATCAAACCTGGACAGCAAAAAGGCCATGGCCTCGGCTGGCCTCAAGAACGAACTACCTCGCCTCTGTGTTCCTGCAAGTCAGGAATATAGCACAGTAGAGAGATGGTACATCAGTCTTCCCGTCTCCTTTGCACTGAAAAGAAACATTTCTCCGCCAGCATCACTTCAGTAGCCATGTATCATAATCGAGTCAATTACAAATCAGTAATATATACACACACTGTCTCCACAGAGTGACATTCACATATGCAGTTTTTCCTAACACAAGTGAGGTTTTTTGTTTTACTCACAGTATTTGCAGAGCTGAGGATGGCTCAACAAGCATTAGAAAAGCTAGTAAATTCTGGCCTACATTTTATAATGAGAGCGATTTTTACTATAAACCTAAGTTCAAGTGTCTTCTGATGGTAAGCCAGATTTTCTTTTTCTTTTTTTTTTTTTTAATTTTAATAGTAGAATAAATTAAATAATACAACAAAGTCTAATACAGGAAGGGGACCCTTATTAAAACAAAATGGAACTTCATGTGTTTCTGACTGTTTGAGCCTGAGGCTTCTCCCAGGTGCTAGTAATATATTGGCAGCCAAAGTCAGGCAAAAGTTCAAGGAAACACTTCTCTGCTTTTAAAAATCTGACAAGCAAAACTTCCAGTTACTGTTTTGAATAAATGATTTATAGCCAACTTTCTTAGGAACAGTTATCTGTCAAGGATATTTTGCTGAGAGTCCACCTCTTGAAAAGTCTGTTAATTAACTGCTCTACCAAGTAGTGAACTATTTAGTGAAATATAGCCCTCCCATTTACAGCAAAGAGCTTTTTTGCATGACCCTAATCACAAGAAAAAGTAGTCATTCAGCCTTGGAAAAAACTTAACTTCTGCACTTTAATGTAGCCATGATCCACTTTTTGTTTCCTTTGACTTTTACTGCTATGTTTTCTATTACGCTGTAGTACAGCAAGAGTCTGGCTGAGCTACCACTCTCCAGCCTTCACCAGTAGCCTCAACTTTGTCTGTGAGATTTTTTTAATATACTCTTCAGAATTACTCAGTTCTCTCTGTAAGAACAAAAAGGCATTGCTTTGTTTTTAAAAATAAAAATAAAATAAAAAAAAGTAGAATCTATTGTTTCAGATTATAAATGCCTTTGGTTTGTTTTTGGTTTGGTTTTGTTTTGTTTTGTTTTGTTTTGTTTTGTTTTGTTTTTTAAGCAAAAGTTAGTAACTTAAATCAAACTTATACTTCACTAATTTTAAGGCTACTTTACTCTTCCAAAGTAGTATGCAGAGGTCTTAATTTAACTGAGAATATAGATACTCATATTATTTAAGGATAAGATTGTTTTAATGCATAACACTGTGTCAAATCCAGTATGCCGTAATCATCACAGGACTCACTGAACTAGCAGAACAAAAAATTACACATAAAATAATGAACCCTTGGAAATGCCTTTAAGTTACTGATACATGTAGTCTCTACTTTCAAAACTTAATAATTTCACTATTAAACCTATCTGATGTGTAGTTAGATTTTCACTAGAATAGCTATCTTATTAAAGAGAGTAATTAAAAAGAAAATCACGACACCTGTGAAGTTTGTTTCTCATGAAGAGATAAAGTTGTGATCCAAATGTTGGCTATCTAAGAAATAGGCTTTCAAGTTCCCAAGAATATTTTTTGTGCTTTGATCATACTTCAAAATGGAGAAAGAGATAATACACCCATTCACTATGTTGAACTGCTTTCAGTGCATGAAGAATGTGGGATCCTTACAGAAAGAGACAGAACCCTGGAACTCTAAACAGCAAGCACATATATGGTATATTTTCAAGAAAAAGTCAATACAATTGTTGATTTTTAGTAATTTTTCTTCCTTATTCAGCTACTGCCATCTGCATTTATGCTTTCTTCTTGCAATTCAGAAATGAAGAGCCCAGCTAATCAAAATCTTTAATGCGTTACCTCTGTTTTGCACTTAGAACCTCAGGATGAATACGTGACATATAGACCTAGGTCATAACATTTGCAATATTAAAATTTTCCACCTTTTTTAATATTTTCAATTTTTGCAGAGGAAGAAGGCCCCATATAGCCCCTGTTAAGTGACAGAGGTCTATTTGAGATATTTTTTTTGTTGAGTTTTTATTTGCTTTTTAAATGAGGGTACTGATTTACAATTGCATCAGCATCCCATGACACCACTCAAAGGATCTGTGGCACAGCACAAATTTCTGAGAAGTGATTTCTTAAATGCCAGTATAGCTAAACTGCACTACATTAACATTTGGCCTGTCTGCAATGGGAGACATACCACTACAAAAGTACAAGGGAGGTGGGCAATATGTTAATTATTAGAAAGGAGGAAAATCTAAACTTAAAGCACTGAAGAATATTTCCCATTCTGGTGAATTCAAGACCAGAATTTAAGTATGATGATCTGATTTGCAACTACCTCTTTTTCTTTTTTTTTTTTTTATTTTATTTTATTTATTTTCCCTTTGAAAAGGGAATGTTACAGGTCTCAGTGAGGAATGAATCATAGAATCATTTAGGTGGGAAAAGATCTTTAAGATCATCAAATACAACCGCAAACCTACCACTGCCAAGTCCACGACTAAACCACGTCCTTAAGTGCCACATCTACATGTCTTTTAAATACCCTCAGGGATGGTGAACCAACCACTTCCCTGGGCAGCCTGTTCCATTGATTGATAACCCTTTTGGTGAAGAAATTTCTCCTAATATCCTCTGGCACAAGTTGAGGCTGCTTTGTCTGATCCTACCAATTGTTACTTGGTAGAAAAGAGACCAACACCCACCTGGCTACAACCTCCTTTCAGGTAGTTGTAGAGAGTGATAAAGTCTCCCCTCCTTTTCTCCAGGCTAAACAACCCCAGTTCTCTCAGCTGCTCCCAGTATATTACTGGGTTGACATGCTCTCTATGTGTGTTTTCACCCGTTCTTCAATCCAGCATAAAGCATTTTTCTAGAAGAAATTACACAATGTAGAATATATCCCAGAAGGTCTGGATTACAGTATGATAAAGTTCTAAGGAGATATTGCTAAGTATTACCATATTCCTCACTGGGCACTGCTTTTGAGTCTTCACAAAGGCAATCAACTAAATGAGGAAAAGAACTTCCTTTCAAATAGTAGATCTATCCATAGACAAAATAAATGATTCAACTAAAACATGTTTCTGAGTTCTTGGATTTATTCCCAGATTAACTCACAATTATTTAGCTCTTTCTTGGAGGGGATAATTTCCTTGGTCTGGATAAAGTATTGAAATGCATTTTCAGATGTACAAAAGGTGGATATTTAATTTTCTTTGTCCCACAGATTTAGAAAATATTATTTTAGCAATTTACAAAATACTGGTTTTTATCGAGGTCTAATTCTTAGTTATGTATGGTTGATGAGCACCACACCAGCAGTGTGAAGTATTAAACATATATAGTCCATTTAAAATGCTCATAGTCTGATAAAAGTCAAGATTTTAATAGGCATTACTGTATTTGCAATTTTATTCCTTTATTTTCTTACCAGAAAAATTTGGAGGAAATGTTTCTTTTTTTAATTAAATAGTTCACCTTCTGACCACATGAATGAGAAATGGACTGAGCTATTCAGTTAATTCTGGGTACAACTTTCTTTCCCTTACTTTCTGCAAAATTTGTTAAAGGAGAGGGTTTGCCTGAATAACCACAGACACATTAAACTACACATTTACCACTATGTTGAATGAGAAAATCACAAAAAGGGATTCTAATGTTCAAAACTCCTTCAGTATATGATTCAAGAGGTGCCTGGCTGAGCCAGCTTTCCTTGACTTGACTCTATTGACAAACCAATCAATGGACGGAGACCCCTTCCATCCCAGAAAAATCCTGGAAGAAGTCATCTCCTTGTGCAGAGCAGCTGAATTCCACTCTTAATACACTCTCATACCTTATTCTTGAGATCCACTTGATGAGGTCCACAAAAAGTAGATAAACTTAGAAAAACTCCAATTTTTATTTTTTTTTTGAGCTAACTTTACTACTACTTACTAAAACCTACCATAAACATAGTGTTTTCCTGACATGTGTTAACCATCTTGTTGGACAGATATGAAAAACCTCTGTCTTGGAGAGGGAGGAACACGGAAGAGTGAATGATGTTTCTTCATGTGGAATCATAGATAAGACCTCTGAAATATCTTAGGAAAGATCACTCTAAAATCCAGACAGACAAACAAAACTGGAGGATGTTTCAGAAGTATCCCTACTAATGAGCTTGGATTTAATCATCCCCTAATGAGTATTCTCATAAATTAAAAAAAGATTTTTAAATATAAGGAGATAAATATGTTTATGGAAATGTTTCAAAATATTTGGAAAATTTTTAAAATTGTTACACCATACTTAATTTGATTGTTGGTTTCTATTATAACCAGCTATTCAAAATGCTGGACCACGCCGCTGTAAACATAGGTGCTTTGGAACTAGGAATGCAAGCACTACCAGTGAACCACAAAAGGAATGGTAAAAAGAAATAGTTAGGGAAATCCTAGGTAAAATAAAGAAGGAATATTGATTATTAAATAAAATGTGAAAATTCCAAAATAAACTTGAACAAAACAATAAGAAAAATAAACCCTGCCCTTTTTTCCCCTGTTTTTTTGTGCTAGGAAAGAGGGAGACTAAAATAATTTTTATGAAATCAGTTGAATAACTCATTTCCCTTCTCTCTTTCAGGTGAAAGGAGATAAGATTTGAAATAAAAGTTTTAGAAATGAAAAATAAAATAAAAATAAAACCAGGGAATACTGCCCAAATAATAAGGAAAATGCAAATGAAAAGGAACACATTATTTTTTAAATGGTGAGAAAAGTACATTTTAGAAATATAACTAGAAAAGAGAATATATTTCCTTTGTACACTGTAGTTCACCCCCAAATACATTAGCAGAGGAGTGGGGGTGGGAGGGATTATAGCAGTCAGGTTCTTTTTAGTTTGCTACATATGATGATTCTTCAGAAAAGCCGTAGCTAACCAGCCAGGGCATAAACCACATTTCTGAGTTGTCCTGGCTCTGCAACCTGAGCCTGAGAGAAGCTTGTGGCTGGAGGGGAGATTGCTCTTCTCCAGAGTCACATCAAACACACACAGCTGGGCACTGCTTTTGGAGCACCTGGTGAAACTGGCAGTGGGGGAGAAATACAGCAAACCTGCATCAAGGGTGCAGAATAAAAGGCATACTGTGAGGAGCACAAGAAGCCAAGCACCAGTAGTGACAGAAAATAGATGACTTTCCAGCAGATCCCAGGGAATATTTGGAGTTTTCCCAATCAAAGAAGCCAGAGGTGGTTGCTGGATGGGATCTGCAGCACAGGGACACAGTGGACAGGACCTCATTTTGCCCCTGACAGACTGCACTTTCACCTTCAAAAAGGTAACTTCTAGGCAAGTCTCTTCTGTTCTTGTAAAACTCTACTTGAGGTGCAAGATACCTACTGCTGTGCTTACTCCAAAGGAAAGGTGGCAATGCATGAAGCACTGAGCTATTGAAGCATTTCTCAGTAGCAGCTATATCACACCTGGAAAGCACAAATCTCATAACAGTGTAGAGAAAACAATTATGATTACAGTTTTTCTTTGGTTTTGTTTTACTGAAGATCATGCCTTGAAACTTTCCTAGATCTTTGTAGGCAGCTTCTGTTTCAAACATGTGATGATTCATACCAGTGTTAACCCAATGTTTACTATGTATAAATATAGATCATACAACTTTATGCTTATATAAAAATTAGCTTTATATATTGAAATTAATAATCAGCAATAAAACATAGATTTGCTAGTCCCCAGATTTACCATATATTCAGTTTGTGATGTCTTTTGGCATTGAGACTTTGCCTATTTGATATATAAGGATTAAAAACTTCACTGGAACAGAATACTACCTGATAAGTTTAAGACCCTTCTCAGGCTGTGGTTTGGAAACCACTGAAATGAATGCCATGAAGGAAGTCAGGCCAATTTAAAATGAAATGAAGAGCCTTGTCTATTCCATTTGCATTAGATATCTTTGTTGGTTCCAGCTATGAAGAGTCTCCAGGAAGAATTATGTTTTAACAAGAACCAGTGTTCACCATTCAGTTTTATCAGGTTTTAAACTTTGGAAAGATCCCTGTGGTTAAAGAAGAAACTCAGAACCTCACATCCTTCAAGTAGAGACCTCAAGATAAGATTTAGGCCTTTGGCAATTAGGATTATTCTGGTTAGTCAATGATATAAGTAGCTGAGCTTACTGCTTCTTACTGATATTCAAGTTGTTCTCTAGTTAAGCAGAGCTGTTAGGGCTTCTTTTTTTTTGTTGTTGTGCAAATATTTTAACTGTCTGTGCAAGTCTGACAGTTGCTTGTGCAGGACACAATCCCATAGAAATATGTTTGATTTCTGTCCTCCTCCCCCCTCTCCCCCCCCCCTTTTTTTTTATTATTCCAAAAGCTCTGAATTCAGAACTACCAAATGTACTCTCTTTTTTTGTTTCTGGAGAGGAGAATTTAGAATTCTTTATAATCATCCAGGCCCCCTTGACCTATGAGCCTACTCTGAAGAATGTGGTATTTTGATTAAGCAATGTGTGGGGGTTTTTACTGATCGCTTGCGTATCTCCCTATTGTTTTATTCTGGTTACCCATCACAGACCTAAGCAAATTGCATCCATTTAAAGCAAGCAGTCTAGCAACAGGTCAATTCGCTGTTTCCAAAGAAACAGTATATCCCTGTGTTTGTTAAAAAATTTTGCCCTCACATTTACTACTGGACAAGAACAAAGCCCAAAATTAAGTAATTTGTTCTGAAATGTGAATGCAAAGTTACAGAAAAAGTTTTTCATCAATGGACAACTAAAATTTTAGTAATGTTCACAGCTGTTATTTAGGGTTTTCTCTGAGGACATTACTAAGTCATTCAGGCTGAGGAACCTCTAGCAAGCGTTTCCCCTGTTAACGTTTAACCTTGGAGAACTGCCTATTGCTTTTGGTCTGTTATTTCTACTGCTACTTAAACCTTGGGGTGCAGGTACGTCTCTTTGCATTTGATTGCTTGTGTTTCCTTGTAGGAGCTGAAGTTAGATGGGTGGCTTTTCTTATTTTTGCCAGGTACAAGTTCTACAGGCTGCGCATATAAATGGATCCTAACTAAAACAAAAAAATATATAAGAATAGACCTATTAACATATTAAGGCACTACAGTGTCTACAGGAAATCATCTGGATTCAAAAGACACAAAGACAGAGAGACAAGGTTACTTCAAGCAAGTGATTCAAGACTATATTTTCAAATACAGATGAGAAAATTCAGTCTCATTAATCCATGTTTAGAGATTAATAACCTCCTATTTGTAAATCCTCAGTTAAAGAGCTCAGTAATCTGATCAAACTCAGTAGTTCTAATTAGCAGCTTCTCTCATTGCCATCCAGAATGGAAATACAGATACTGAACTTAAGCACCTCTTAAAATACCGGCATTGTTTTTTCCACTTGTGCAGAAAAGTGCTTTGAGCTTTGTCCTTTTAGGTACATCTTTATCTTCAGCAATATGTAATTATCCACAACATTGTAGTATCTGAGCATAGATGCAAATGTTTTCCTACAATAGAAATAGCTCAGAGGAGAAACAGTGAACTAAATATTTGCTGTGTATAACTCTGTTTCATGTTAGCACACTCCTTTGGGATCTTAGAGATGTGTGTTTGGATTCCTTTGAAGAGTGGTATGAAGCCTCTCTTCCACGCTGTAGGTGACCATTCTTCTGCCTTTGCAGAAAGGGTGGATCTGAACTCCATAGTAGATTTGAGCTATGCAGATCCACTCTCCGCTATGCCAAAGAGAAGAAGCCAGAAGAATTTGGACAGGATGCTGATTAGTGTTTACACTGATGTGTGTAATTTCTGTGGCTCAACCCATCTCACTTGTGCCATTGGCATGAGATGTCCAAGTGGCAACAAATGTATATGGACTTGGCAACCATCCTCATGCCTAAAGAGTCAGACATCTAGATTAATCCTGCCTTCACTGTGTTGGAGCATAAACAGTAGACAAGAAATGTATAATGAAGGCAGCTATGGTCTGCACCGGTAACTGACCAGTATATACTCTGCTCTTCTGCAGCTCCTGAGAGCTTGGCTAATGACAGTGTATGATTGATAATTACATCTGTTCTTTCTCTTCTGTCTGCCTGTTCAGCAGAAAGTGTCTTGGCTCTCTGTGAAGACAGGGAGAGCTTACTTTTTACATGCAGCCACACATGTTTTCAAAGGTATCATTTCTCCTACTGGAAGGGTATAACTTTCTGATGAAGTCATTGACATACAACTTGAAATATGACACCATATGGAATCTGTTCTTTAGATTTCATGCACTTGTCACAAGAATGACTTGTGACTTTCTGTTAACTTCTGTTTTAAGACTTGTCAGTCTTAAAGTACCTTTTCTTATATATAATACAGTGGCTTCACTATTAACTGATTTAAAATATCTCTACATCGCATCATTTGAATTATCTATTAGAAACAAAACATGGTGTTGTTTGGTCAAGTATGTTCAGATCCTTCTGTTTTGCAGTGTAACACTGCAGGCTGATAGGCATTTATCACTTCAAAAGAATCTCTTGTAAATCAGAATGAACATTGAGACCAGCCACCTAATTTATCATCAAGTACAATCAAACATTACAGTTCATCAAATACCAAGAGCAAAGCTGGTTTTCTATAGTTTTTTCATAGCTCTCTTAAATTAAAAGAGGCTTCCTTCACTTTGATAATATGTAAATAATAAATAAAAGTGTCTGCTTATACTTTTCTAACTTGCTTCTGTAACAACCCTGTGGTGATGAAAACAACTATCATCTGCTAACTTGTATAACTGGCATGGTTTTAAGAACTCTGAAGCCCTGCTTCAAGGCATAACTAAATGTCAACAGAGAGGCATATTCTCCACCTACACAAGTAGGCTCGTAAGTTGTGATTGGAGGAATATGTGGAGTATATTTGTTCTCGTTAACAAGAATTTCACAGCCTATTTCTATTAATAGATGAGGAAAAAAGACAGTTTAGATACCTAAAGCAGGTCTTAGGCAAGAGACTGTTATGTCTTCATCTATGGGAGAATTTGTCGCCACCTGAAGACTTCTTCTTGGGTGCTATTAACACCAATATTTATTGTAATGAATGACCTTAAAGGTCATAAGTTACCTAGTTGCTCTATACATGTATAGAAGTACGATACTGCTAATATGAGGTTGCCCACTGTTGAGGGCCCTTCAATAGGCTGAGCTGCCCTTGATATGCCTGATCCTGTTGGTTATTTGGAGCATGTGTTATTGAAGTGTCTGGGAATACCAGCAAGACAGACCAGCCACTGTTGCTGTCTCTCCAAACAGAAAGACATGAACTAGTGGTACTGCTGCTTTGTTTTCTGTAGAGTTATGGCCACCTACAACATGTAAAGCAGGCTTCACCTCTCCTCTTCAGAGGAATTCAAACCTCTATCTTTCAGATCCCAAGGAAGCATATTAACCCTTATGCTTACAGGTGGTCAGGCTGGAGAAGGGAAAATGGGACAAGTTCTTTCTTCCTTCCCTTATGATACAGAAAAAAAACCTAGGCTACATAAAAACAGCACAAGAAGGAATATGAATCAACAACTAAGACATCAACAAGAAAGAGACAGACTTAATGTTTTATTGATGACCATAAATTTTAAGCTATTAAACCTACCTTCCTTTGACTTCTGAGTTCAAAACTCTAAAGGACAAAGGTTCTTTCCTCCATACTGATGTGGGAATTTCATACAGGCTGATTACACACTCACCACAGCCTTTTCTTGCTGCCAAGCCTAGAAATCCAAATGTTCCATTTAATGTGGGGTTGTCTCAGCTCCTTAATCATCCTATATGCCATACAAAAAAAAAAAAAAAAAAAAAGCTAAAAAAACCCCTTCACTTAGGCATCTGAATTCTGCAGTTTAAAATGTAGGCATCTGATCCTTATCACTTAACATTTTAATGAATTAGACCATAAATGACTTGCTCAAGATCACACAGAAAGCCTATGCCTTCTCATGCTTGGTCTAGTGCTTTACCTGACACTGAATTTACTTACTAAAAACAACACCAGAGAGTTCATTTGTACTGATACATCTATGCAAAACAGTGGTGTATCACATTAGATTTATATGCACAAGGAAAACCGTAACCATCCTTGTACTGTATCACTAATATATGTGACTGTGAAGGATGACTTTGTGAAGGGAGAAGAATACCCACTAAATTTCCCATGAACCCTGCTGAGAATCAAAATGATTGTGGAGTTTGTGATGAGAATTCATGACTGCAGAAACTGGAATGAAATCACCAGGCTAGTTTCATGAGACAACTAATATATTCTTCCTGCTCCCCATATCTGCCAGACTTCCCTATCCTGGATCTTCAAATTTACTGCTGTTAGCCAGCAAAGGTCATTTTTTCTGGAGCTTGAGTTCTTGAATAACAATGTAAGAGTAAGTGGCTGGCAAGACTGACACAATGACAGTGTTCTGGTAGCCAGAATAAACACAAATGAACGAAAGATTCTCCACCTGAAACGTTCCATGTCACATGAAGGTAGCAGTGTGAGAAAATTTTGCTTTTCATTTTAGCCAATTCTAGAAACCCATGGCTTCCTCAGATGGTTCAGCCAAAAAGTATTAAAGAAGGCAAGGAGAAATACTAGATAAATGTTGTGAATCGTGTAAAATTTCATCCTTTTCAAAACATGGCATAGGCATATTTGAGGAAAATCAAAACTAAATGAATGAGGTTGTGCCTATACTACTCTAAAAGCACAGTGAACTTGTCTCTATCTTCTCACTTAGTTTATAAGAAATCTAGTTTTGGATTCTGCTTTTGCCAGCAGGATTTCCTGAGAGAATGTTCTAAACAAGTTCAAAGCTTTTCCACAGTGGCTGAGTGCAACGCTCTATTCTTTGCATTGCTTTTGCAGCTTTTTCACTTTTTGTTCACTTTTTATGTCACAATTAAATAGTGACTGAAATGGAAAAAGGCTCCCCAGTTCAGGATTTGAACACCGAGATCCATTTGCTGCTCCATCAAACACATAAAGCTAAAGCTGTGGTATCTCTCTCCTTACAGAGATGTTCTGAACACCATGCTTGATATGCCATGTCTCTTCCCTCCTCTTGTTCCCCAAACACCGTTCCATACACGTTCACCTGTTCATTCACACAAAATGGAAAAATTGCAGGGAGAAAGCTACCAAGTCAGTGAATTTTCTGTGGCCTGACTGTTAGGGTACTGCCTGGCCACATACAGATTTGAGTCTCATGTAGAAGGGGGCTTTGGGGACTTTTTTCAGGATGCCATCATTTAGCCTAATCAGAAATTCCTGACTCATGCACAGCACAGGGAGTCCAGGCCTCCCTTGAAAGTTCTAATGCTCAGTTACTGCAAAACCTTGTCCTGAGGAGCTTTGGTGAGTCTGGCTCTGGATAAGTATTCTATCATGCATCGGTAATTAAAATTTGCAAATATTGTTCATCACTGAATAAGCGATTAATATTTTGACTAGCAACTGACAATTATTTTACATTTTAGCACAACACTTTTTTTGTCCTTTAGAGTATGAAAGCATCTGCTTCTCTTTTAATATGCATGTACTGAAAGCCTCAGATGGGTGTATCTCTTACTAAAGATTAAGTA
Organism: Aramus guarauna; assembly: GCA_013400195.1. Classification (NCBI taxonomy): domain Eukaryota; kingdom Metazoa; phylum Chordata; class Aves; order Gruiformes; family Aramidae; genus Aramus; species Aramus guarauna. The sequence goes on along the minus strand of VXBL01000332.1, from coordinate 1,775,159 downwards.
TTATTTCACAGTGTGTCAGAGCAGCAAAGGATAACGGAAAATTCTTAAGTAATCACTCCAGTTGTTTTCCTTCCCACTTGCCTAACTCCAGCCTCTTTTACCAAAATACGTGATAAAACCTTGTTCCTTAATCTTGAGACTAAGTGTTTGGCACAGAAAAGTTGTACTAGAAATGTTTGAGTTTAGAAGCCTTGTCTTTGGTTTTACCTGGGAGTTGCTCTGTGTGTTATTACTCACATATACATGCCCAAGAACAGCATTTAATTTTAGCATGTAATAGGAAAATAAACCTTCTGTTTACTTTTGTTCACCACTAATTAGATATAATACTTTCCTCAACATTTGGCAAATCGTAATTGCATAAAATTAAGGAAATTGAGAGAATGTTCATAAGGAAGGCAAACACACAATTCAGTGAGTCTTTCCTCTGTCAGGTAAATAAATTCCATCCATCTACACACCCAAACCAAATTCTCTCAAAATCAATGGAAAGGCTCCCATTGGCCTCAGTGGCTTCTGGATCAGACCCAGCCTATTCCCATTAAAGTCAGCTCAGGACTTGAGATAGATCATGATGTAACTGAATTAATTAGCATTAAATTATGAGAAACTACTCTCCATTACTACAAATTACTTGTAAAATAGCCAAGTTTTACCAGTATTAATGATTTCAGCAGTGTTAGATGAGAGTTTCTTTCCATGAATATCACTAATTACAACTTTAGGACCAAGTTTGGGCTTTCAGATTCCCATTGCCATTTTACAGTAACAGGCACACAAAAGCAGGGGTGCCACCACCTTGCGTTAGTTACTATCAGCTTGAGTTGGGCAGAATCAAATCCATCATCATGACTCTTCTCCTGGGCTATGCGCTTTATTGTGTTGCACCATCACAAAGATCTTATTCCTCAGGATTTTTTCACAGCCTGAAAGTCCTCTGCTGTGAACTTTTAGGCTGTCTGGGTTCAGTGCTCTGATTTAACATACATAAGAGAGCTTCAAGCTGGGAATTTGATGCTAGGTCTGTACTTCTGGCTCGAGCCCAGCTGTCTATGTTCGGAAATGTATTTGATTTTGGAACACACTTTTCTGGAATGGAATGTCAAGAAAATACATAATCAAGAGGGCATCATAGATAACGAGCTACAAAAACCTGTTTGTCACCCTCCTCCCACAATGGCGAAGAGCCTTCTACAGCTGCTAATTAGAAAATTAGAACACCACAAATGGATTATATTTTACTGGCAGCATAGCGTCTTCCCCCCAGTGTTTTAAAGTACTTTTGGAATTGTTTGCTGTCAGCAAAACAAGTGCGCTACCTGCGATCCTATAGACAACAAAGCCCGGCAGCAGGATTTCAGTCAGGTGATGTCACCTAGGTAAAATTGTACTGACAAGCTTTTAATTAAAGTTTTCCCACACATCTTTCTGCCGGTCCCCAGGAGCTATTATTCATTATGTGCCGACTGTCAGCCAATTGTGAGTCGGGAGGGAAGTGTTTTATTTTCAAAGCCCTTGCTGACAGCTAGAGAACACTTTGTTATACAATCTGTTTACTTTTTACACACACACAATCTTGCTAAAGGGGAAATGGTCATGCAGTAGTGTTTACAGTTTATGGCAATAATTAAATGCATCTGGCAGAGCAGTAGCTGAAAGGAGGTCGGTGTGGGTGTGGGTGAAAAGCCATAAAATTCCTCCTATAAACAGTTACTCTCACCTTGCAGAGCCCCTAGCATTTTAAGACAAAGTTTCTTTGGGAAAGGGCAGGTCCAAACAGGTGCACAGATTCTGAAATGGGAATATTTGGATCTAGCCATGTGGTACTTGATGTTAAGAAACACTGTCCAGGAATCAGGGTAACACTCTGTTCTCATCTGTGACTAGAACAGTTTGAAGTGGTTATAAAACAGCTGCTTGTCCTTTGCATTGTTAAATCCCAAAGAACTTACCTCTATAAGAAGAAATGTGCAATGAGAAACAACTTGCCACCAGATGAAAGCAGAAGGTGGTGTGGTGTCCTGTTTCCGCAAAGGGCCAGTATTTGATGCTTAATACTTACAGAGAAACAGTCCTCTTGAAATTTCTAATGGCTGATAGTAAAATCCTTTTTATCAGTTGACCAGTTATGATAAATATTTATTTGGAGTTATGAACAACTTTTAAATCATGGTAAAAAGTTGTAAGCAATAATCATTGCCTTGCCTTAAGTATTTAATATTTCTGTTTATTAAGAATAATAGAAAGTCAACAAGCACCCTTAAAATGTTAGTAGATGAACTAAAACCAGTGCCATATTAATGTTCACAGAGGTAAAAAAGAAATTGCATGCCACTTCCTGCCAGACCACTGGTAATTCTGTAGAAATCACTTCCACTACAAAGCGAAGAGACTGGAAAATAAATTAATTGATGAATACTTAGGTACAATTTTTTACTGATATTATTATAAATTGCTATAGAAATTATAGAAGGGATACACCATTCCATTGCTAATGAATTAAAATCTTTAAATGCTTTTATGTGCCTTTAAATAATTACATTCTTAGGAAATCATTTTCTTAGGTGGAAAAAAGTTAAGGAAATCAAGGAATGGATTCTTGAAAATGGGCTGTTTCTGTGCTTATTGAGCATTAAACAGTGGGTCTTAGCTGTATATGGACAGGGATGGGAGGCAGTTGTTGTAGACAATGCAGTACACCTGCCTTAAAAAGCCTTTTCTGTTTGGACATCATAAAAGGTTTTTAGCCCACCAGCATATGAACACATCAGTGCAGTTTTCATTAATGGAAAGGAAAACATTAAAAATTCTAATTGCGAATTTCACTCATAGGTGTCATTTTGTAGATTCCACTTTACCACTATTACTGTATTTTTCTTCTTCTCTAATGAAAGATTTGTTTTATTATTTTTTAATTTTACTGGACAATAGGAGCAAGATGATATTTTTATATTTTTTGTCTCAGTCACAAACAGCAAATAGATCCTACGATACTACACAGTTACATTCAAATTAACATATTTGTGATCATATCATTTTCATCTTCCCAAGCTTAACAAAACCAACATACTATGAATAATGTAAGCAGTTTATGTTAATCTTTGCTTTATGATCAATGGTATAAGGGATTATTATTACTTTAGGTTCAGAATTATAAACACTAACAACAAGATTTATCAGATATTTCAGAAATCAAAGTATGGAGAGGAGGTAACTTGGCTGAGATTTATGGGGTAGAAAAAGTGAGGAAGCTCTTGCTTCAAAGTTCAAAGCTGCCCATGCATTTTAGGCAATGACTATTGCATCCAAAATGCATGGACCCATAAGCACAATCCTAGGCTCCCTGCTGATAAGGAGAGAAGGACTTATCAGCCAGTCATGACCATTTCAATCTCTTTTCCCCCACATGCTTTCTGCTCCAGAGAGGTTGGGGGACCTGCAAAGCAAAAGAGCAAAATATCTTCAGACAGAGCAGGTACTTGAATCCAGCAGGGATCATTCCTTCAGGCACAGCGCTGTGCTAATGTGATTGCACATCTTCCTGCTGGAGCTAGGCCACATCTAGCTGATCTGAAGCGATAGGAAGCAACTGTCTGCAACAGGCTTCCCAGCTCCCTCCCTAGGAATGCGCCTTCCTTTGTGATCCTGGGCTCAGGACTCTCATCTGACAAATGCAAGGGACAAGGAGTACCGTTGGCTCAACTCCCATCAACTTTCACATGCAAAAAGAAAAGGTTAGGTTAAAGAAAAAAAAAAAGTGTAAAAGTCAGGGTTGGAGAGGTGCTTACAGACTGATACATTCTGAAGTTACCAGGAAGTTGTACAGAATTCATTTTACGGAAAACAGGATTTTTCAAATAAACCTGATAAGGACTCTTTAGAAAAAAAAAAAAAATTAGGTCTATCTGCTAAGGTTTGACTGTGTTATGTATACACATGTTGTTGGACTCTTATCAGGCACTGTACGGTAGAGAGGGTGAAACAACACAAGACAGCACAACCCAATACCCAACATAAGTGTACTGGCGAACTGATGTTGAAGCGTGTACCACAGCTTCTTCATTGCTACTGATACGTGGCTCCATTAAAGCAGTGAGGACTACTGGTGTTACAAAATGCAGTCGTGCTGAGTAGCATATGAGAGAGAGCTAATAAAGTATTAGGAACATACCGTATTAATGGAGAAAATATTAAATTGTGTATAAACAAGTTCAAATGGGCACTCACCATCTAACTAACCTTGTTAGCAGTGTGCTGAAAGGATCTAATTTTTGCCCAATGCGATTTGATATTATCATCAAATGTCTGAAAGGAAGCTAAAATGGGAGAGTAACACAAAAAGAGATGGACTTAAGTAAATGATAAAGACTGGAAGTTATGGAACCCATTGCATTTCAGGTTAAGGAATGTAATAGCCATTTACTCTTGAAACAAAATGATTGGGGTTTAATAATAACCAGATAGGCATGAACTGCCCTTCTTCTTCCAGAAAACATGATTATTTAAATATCCTTTTATGCCCTGGCCTCCCAGTTGCCCACCATCACCTGTTACTTCCCGTATTTACTGCTTCTTTCTGATCCTGGCCCCTAGTTTCTAAACTGTGCTTAAGCTGGGGGAAGAAAGTAAAACAAAACACAAAAAAAACCACCACAAAAAACTCCAACAAAACAACAACAACCAAACAAAAAAACCCACCAAAAAAATCAGAATATTTTATAAGGTTTTTTTCACATATTACAAGCACATCCAAAAGAGTATCTCCTAGACTCCTGCCCAAAATGTTCTGTTTGAATACAAACAAAATCTGCATCTGGGGGAAAAAAAAAAAAAAAAAATATATATATATATATATGCCAAAAAACAACCAAACAACTTTGACAGTTTTGCCTACCTTCCCCATTCTCACCTCTCACCTTTCATTTCCAGATAAGATCTGAATAGCCACTAGAGAAACCAATCATTCTTCTTTTTCCAATGTGATATCCCCTCTGGCTATGTAACATATCTCTGGCCTAATAAAGGGAGAACTATTTCTGTCTTGAGTATACCCAATGCAGACTTGAATTTTCTAATCTTTAGCTGCTCAAAAATAATGGTTTTTATCACTGTCGGTATATGGTATGATTACTGCTATATCAAATAAAGTTACTTAGCATGACAGAGATCATAGCTTGACAATGGACTACAGCTTGGCTTTCTGCCATCCACTAGACCCCTATTTGTTGTCTAGGAAAGTAAATAGTAATATTTATTTTATTCTCTTTGTGTCTTCCTTGACAACAAAAATTGCCTTTCAATACACTTCCCATTCAACTCTTGCCATTCGACTGGACTGGCACGCCACCTTCCTCCTGCAATGTGTTTTAACTGATTTGGAGCTACCAAGAAGCACTTTTCTTGTTCTAAAATGAGATTTACAAAAAGGTCCCTCTGGAAACTGACAGTGCCCTGCAGGGCTCTTGCCCCAGGCAGCTGAGAAAGCACAGGAAGATATTGTAAAGGCTCTGTTTGAACAGCTCTTCTTTCCTCACCTTCAGCCAGGTTGTTTCCCCTAGTAAACTGCATGTTAGACTGGCAGATATCTTGCCTGTCTTTCTCACTTTTTTTCTTTTTTTGCCTCTGTTTATATTTTCAGTAAACCGACGCATCTCCAAACATGCCCAATATATTTCACACTAGTCAGTGCAGGAAATTACTCTAGTTGTGGTCTCTCTCTCATTTCTCCATTTAGGTGCTGCAATATGAATTTGTCTTAATTTCCAACTTGTTACAGTGCAATGCCTGTTTCAGGGTGTTGTGTGTGTTGGGTTTTTTTTTAAAGCAGAGAAGAAGAAAAGATATAACAGGTATCTTTCAGTAACACAGACCAGTCTTGTACCTCTACTTTCACTACTTTTACAACACTGTGAATGAAGTAAGCATTAGGGATAGGAAGCAAAATGTGTGAGGAAACCCTAGTAGAATTATGTTCTGAAGATGTGCACTGTAACTCACTGTTCATGACTGCCCACGTGTGCTGGAACTGTGAGTTCACTTATAGATCGTGTCCCTGCAATGCAACACAAACGGCAGTTAGTTCTGAAGATAGCGTTTCTCTTCTCGCACTCATCAGTGTGGGTCTCCCTATCATCAGCTCCCCATAAAGCAGGCTCTATGCTGGTCTAATGGAGTATTCAGTCTTCCTGTACCTCCTCTTCTTCATGTCAACAGTGTGAATGACATGCAAAATGAGCACAAGTATCTGTCTCGCTCTACATGCAAGCTTACGGCAAGCCAGCCTTCATGTGGCTCAACCTTTTCCGTTGAATGCAGAATAAGCGCAAACCTCACACCTGAGCTACCACACCCATTTGTCCAATATCAGTGAGTGACAGTGGTTTTTGAGGCACTGGCTTCTAAGCAGCCAGAGTCTGGAAGGAAATGAACAGATGAAAACACCGGGATGGCAACACCTTGTCAGACCAAAGATCCCTGTAATCCCTTCTCTGATAATACCTGTCAGAAGCCGCCTCCGGAACAGCTAGGAAACAGGACAAACTTGTGCTAATGTTTCTGCTGGATAATATGTCATCCCTCAGTGGCAACTCGAACTTCCAAGCAAGAAATAGCATTTTCATATTTATATTTTTTTCTGCCATTAGTTTGTCCACTCACCTTTTATCTCAAGTAAATTTCTAACATTCAAAACATCTTTTGGCAGGGAATTCCACAACTAACTACATATTATTAGAAAAACTTCCTTCCTTGTTTGGGACCTGTCAATGACTTCTTTCATTTGATGACTGAAGTTATTGCAGCGGAAGAAACAGTGCTAACTATTCTGCTCACCTTCCCATCATGGATATGTCACATCTCTCATATGATATCTCCTTTACAAAAAATCCCAGTCATATGAGATATTTATTTGAATGGGACTCATTCCATACCTCTGATCATCCCTGCTGTCCTTTGACTTTCCCAGATCCTGTGTTCCTTTCAAAGTTGAGATACCAGTTCTACTTCCAATATTCATGATGCAGATGGGGGATTTATGCAGCACAACAGTAATATCTTCTATTCTGAGCTCTATTTGTCATCATATTTCATAGTACTTTATTTCCTTTTTTAAACAGTGTTGAGCATAGTTTTCATGGAACTACAAAGTTAGGAGTATTCCCTGATACATATCACTTCAAATTTATCTATCCAAATTTCATTTGCCATTTGGTCTGTTGTTCGCTCATCATCACTATGTCCTTGTGCAGTACTTTGCAGGTGTCTCTCGCTTTTATAACTTTGTTAACGTAGTAACACCTGTGAATTTTTTCACCTCACTGCTCACTTTCTTCTTAAATCATTCATTAGTATGGTGAACAGCATATATATGACATATACATATATATATGACATAGACCACTGGTGATTTCCTTCCACTGTGAAAATGTATTTCTACATGATTTTTCTCATACCAATTTTTTTTTTATCCATGTGAGAATATTTTCTTTTATCTTACAGCAAGTCAGTTCAAGAGCTTTTGGAGAAGGAACTCCAAACAGAAACGTTTTTTGGAAACCAAATGGCTGCCTCAACTAATCTTCCTTATCCACATACTTGTTGACTTCTTCAAAGAAATCATAGCTAATTAATTGTTTAGAATTCTTTTCACAACAACTTGATGATTCTTTCTTAATATATTATAGTCTTTACTACCTAATACATAATCTTTATCCATGTTTTATCTAATTCTATCATTTACTGTAGTGTCTACCAATTTTTGGGCTACATACATACCTTACAGACTTATATTAGTCCCTGAATGATCTCCTAGAAAACTGCATCTTAAATCTGTGTTATAAGGGAAATTATGTGCTACAGTTAGTATTTCAGCTATTTCATCCAAGGGAGCCTATAGAATCTGAGAGACAGGTGAACATTAACTGTTTTTGTCAATTTTTAGAGTTCAGTTTATTAATTCCTCAGTTCCTTCTACTTATATCTTTAATTTGAGACAGATCCTGTGAGTTGCACCCAAAAATAGGAAGTATTGTGTTTGAACCTCCCAAAATTTTTGTTATGAAAAAACCTTTTAAAAAAACATTTCTTCTTTTTTTTTTTTTTTTTTTTTTACTATAAAATTATCTTCTCTGATCTCCCTTCAGATCTCCTGGCAGACTTCCTACTCCTGATATTTTTGAAAATTACTAGTTCTTTTTATGCCTTTTGTAAAGTGTTTCTCTGACTCTTTCTTGCCTTCTTTTTATATGTTCAAATCAATGGTTATCCTAATGTTCTTTTTCATTTTCTTCCTTTGGGTAAGATATCAAGCTTTGGCTCTGCTGCACTGAGGAGGAGCACAGAGTGTGGAAACACAGACACATGTAAATTCTTGGATAATCATAGGGTAGGGGATGCAAACTAAGAGATGAGAATTGTGTAGATTTCTTGACGTGTCTTTTGAGAGGAGTGGCTTAGATGTGAAAAACGCCAGTGAACACATGACATGAAATCTCACTTTACTTCATATGTTTGAAAAGTGGAAGCATATATAATACTATAGTATATAAGAAATAATATAGTATAAGCAGAGAAAAGCATTATTCAAACCTCTAAATTTAAGCCAACTGACTTTTGTTGGCTCTACTTACACAGCCTCTATCTCACCAAACATATAAGTTAAACTGTGCTGACAGGTGTACAATCATATACTAACAGATTTCAACCACTGATGGAAAATAGGCTGCACCTTGTGGTCATAGGTTTCTTGCTTTCCAGCCAGCATTTGTGCTTAAAACAAGTAGAGGCTCCACAGTTTGCCCACAATACTTCAAAGCACCATTCCACAGAGTCAAAAGGTAAATCCAATTCCTTCTAAAATACCGAGTTCCTGGGATTGTTCATGGTACTGGGCAGGAATCATGAACATCACTGGGTGCAGGAGTGATGTTTTTGTAAAAAAAACTATTCTAATTCTAAAAATAGCTGTAGAAGCTGGTCATTTTAGAGATGGTTGGACCTCAGGAACTCCTTAGCTAAAGTAACCTGGGCCTTAGACTAGCAAAGAAATTTTACTGAGCAAACTTATGAAGTATTTGAGCTTTACTTAAAAAACAAACAAACAACAACAACAACAACAACAAAAAACCCAGAAATTTAAACACAAAAAAATATATTTGTAGTCTCTAGATATACATACCAACAAACAAGTGAACATAGAATCTCCTCCATCACAATTAGCAAAGGGAAAAATCATTTTTGTATTCTGTACAAAGAGTGGTTTGCTTCCACCATCTGTCCAGCCGAGCTATTCAGCAAACCCTGAAGTGAATGAGTGTTTTGCATTAAAACATTCTGTGCCTTCTTGAGACTCAGCACTATACAAGAAACACATTTTAAGTTCCCAGGAAAATCGTTTCTTCCAAACAATGCTCCGACTTACTACACATAATTAAGTCCATATTCAAATGTGTAAAAATAATCAAAATAAATGCTCGTATGGTCTTTAATTCTGTAAAAATCAGTTTGGTTAACTGTTCTGCTCCATACAGAATAACACATTGAAATAACAAGTGCACCAGTCAGTGAAGCACTTTACCGAGAACAAAGTATAGGTACTTTGTTTCATCGGAGAACTGCCATAATCATATGACAGTTATACTATAAGTTATGGGTAAGGAGACAGGACAGTGCATTAGATTAATACTTTGCCTTTTTAATCTATTAATCTACCACCTTTGGGACATGATTTTAAATCCACTGCAGAGCAAAGTGACTGAAAATCATTCCATCCTGACAGCTTTAAAAGATCACAAGTGAAATGTGTTAAGAAGGTCTCAACCCAGTTGATACTGAAGAGGAGCAGTCATCTCAGAAGATACCCAGCATTGGTCCTCTTTCAGCATTCTCACCAAAACAGATAGCTTTATTACAGCAAGAGGTATTTCCTACTAGACTGGTGATAAAATGATTGAAATACACGCTAAAGAAGCCCAGGATGAGTTCACTACATGTTCACTACCAAAGAATATTGTATGTCCGCTAGACATGTATAAAAAGTTAGGAAAACATTTTCACTGCTGATGCTGGTACGAAAAGTCCAAAAGGATACTATGTAAAAGCAATGCATTTGATTATTTTTTAACTTTTTAGAACAGATAAGAAAATTACAAAATCATCCGAAAGACAGAAAGAAGCCAGATAAACTGTTCTGCAGCATTAATGCCCTACTTTAAATTATAACTGCAAATTCTCTAGCTAGTCTTTTCTAACTGCAATAAGCTTCTTTTAAAAGCTGCTTTTTTTTTTTTTTTTTTTTTCCAAAGATGCAAAATATTCCAGCAACTGCTGTGGTTTCTTTTCTTTCACTAATAAATGTGAGTAAAGACAAATAACAGCTTTAGTACTTTTCCTGCTGGCAAATTCCTAATTAAATAGTTTATTAGTAGATTATCTAACCTTCATTTAATGAGGCCCTCCAGATGTTGTGTCTTAAGTGAAGCAAAAAGGAAAACAGCTGAATGCTAAGCACAACATAATTGGTTATGGTCAGCTTGGAAAAAGCTGCATTCTCACGTTACCATTACTGTAATAACGTATGATTTTCTCTAGAAATTGTCAATGAGTGATGACCTACAGAAAATCCTTTAACTATCTCCAGTTATAATTTTCAATATACTCTGCTGTATTTGTGTCACTTCCATTTAACGTTAGTCTTCTCCCCACTACTTGTGTGCAGCTGTTTCTAACACTTAAAGATTCCAGCTTGCACTTTTCTACTCTCTTTATGACACTTCCATTTTTTTGATGAAGTTTCTTCTATTTGTTCCTCCTAAAGAACTGTATCCAGTACAGATTCATATTTCCTTTCTTTAATAGTTAGACAGACAAATCATTCCCTTCAGGATTTTTCATGGGATAAAATCGATCAGAAAGATTTAAGTAGAACAAACAGAATTTTCATACAGGATAGGGAACAGCCTATGATTATAATTGATTATCAAAAAGTCTAAATGTAAGCCCCCATCTACATAAGCATGATGAGAAGCATTTGAAAAACAGAATAGTTTATTATTTTTTTTAGTAATCATATTGACTCTTAAGGGAAAAGTACCAAGCTTTCCTCCAGAAAAACATGGAGACAATTCATTTATCTTGTCAGTGCTTATTAGCATTTTAAAATTAGTCATGACACTTCTTTGAAGAGTTCAAAAATAGAACGTAGATAAAGGAAGAGAAATATATTTTCCATGAACATCCAAAAGATTTTCAAAAAAACCTCTGTAGCCACGGGATAAAAGGGATTATAACATGGATAGATTACTGTACCACTGTGCTGGAAACAGTGGGTAGGAAGAGATGGTCAATTCTTATGATGGAAGGAAGTTTTTCAATGGAGTTATCTGTCCTAGGGTTCATGCTTTTCATGTCACTGAAGAAGGATAACAAGCTGACAAATTTTCTGATTATACTACTAAGGATAGTTAAACAAGGGACAACTCTTAAGAACATCAAAAAGATCTCATATGATTCAGGGACTGGGCAGTAAAACAACAGATGAAATTTAGTTCTGATAAACCTAGACTGATGCCTATGGTAAAGTAAGTCCTACCTTTCCATATAAAGTGATGGTCCCTGAGCTGTCAATGAAGTAAAAGTTCTTGGAGTTATGATGGAACATTCCATGAAAACATCAACTTGATGCACTCTGGCAGTCAAAAAGGCAAATCAACCATTAGGAATTAGAAGGAAAAAAGTATATTATTATGTCATTCAGTAAACAGATGGCTGACCCACATCTTGAATGGCACAAGCTCTTATACCTCATGTCCAGGAGGAGATGACTGAATTGAGAAAGGTTTAGAGGAGGGCCAGAACAACCAAGAGTATGGATATATAAGGAAGTGCTTCAGTTTCTTCAATTTGGAAAATAAACAACCATAGCGGGGTATGATAAAATCATCTTTAGGATGGAAAGGATGGGCAGGGGCGGCCAGTTCGCTGTCACTTGCACTATAACTGAGGTGCTACATGTTGCTAGAAAGAGGAAGGTTCAAAGCAAAGCAAAGAAAGTGATCTCTCCTAAAGCAATGTAGTTAGGGGGGGATGCCCTGTCACAAAATGATGAAATACTGAAAGTTTATATATGTTCAGCAGAAGTCTAGGAAAGCCCCTGTTAGGGAAATACAGTGAAGCTATTAAATACACAGGAATCACAGCTGAGTGAGGAACTCTTAGATCACTGGATGGTGGTGAAACACTCTTTCCTTTTCGTTTAGAAATGATTCCTTTCTTTTACAAGAACACAAAATAATAAAACAAACTCCTTTGAGATAATTTTTCCTCTTTCATTTCTATAATTCTGTATTTCTTATCTTTTTCCTTCAAATTTCATGAAAATACAGATAAGATTTTATATTTTCATTATTCCTTTGCCTATGAGCAATTGGTCTGATCTTGCAAAAGGTCTAGAAAGTTCCACAGTGAAAAAGAGAAGAAAAAGACCAGACATTTGAAAATAAATATTTCCATTATTTTTATTTATTTGTTATTTAAAAAAAAAAAAAAAAGGAGAGAGAATAATGAAGGAGAAATGAAAATGTGGATTTTCAGCAGTACAATTTTCCAAGGAAGCATGATAAAAATGGAAATTCTAAATAAAGTAAGAACATGTTAATTTCAAATTTCCCACAAAAATGCTCAAGTGCAATAAAAGTATTGTTTTATCTTAAAACTTATTTCTAAATGAAGATTAATTTTCTCGAAGGATACACTTGCATTTGGTGTGTTAATATTTGAATTAAAATCCCAGGAAAATCAAGCATTTTGCCATGTTGCTATACAGTTTTTACATACAGTTTATACATTTTTACTTATTTTTTTACCTATTTTTTTTCAAAAACTGAGACAGTTGGATCTTTTATTATTGTTAATGTTTATATAGCCTTATATAGATACATTCTGTGAATAAACATATTTTGTAAATATCATAATAAATTGATAATGACATTTAAATTCTATTTTTGCTACATTGTTGCTGAAACATCAAGAAATGAAAGAAAAAAAAGGCAATCATGCAATCATTTAAAACTGCCACCACGTACAAATGCTAGCAAGGGTCTTTTAGGCCATGAGGACATAAGGAGAAAACAGTGAGGGAAATAATTTGATGCCTACATTGTTTTCCAAAAGCTGCGCGCCAAATGTAACCAAGCAGACTACAAAGACAAAACTTTAACTCATTCTGACCTTTTGCATTATGGAGTTGCACTTGTTCCTTCGATCATCAGCCCTGCTGAACTCAAGCTAAACTAAAACTGATTGGTTTGCATCCAGGTATTTATTTCTTCTAAGCAAGCTGGTAAACAGCATGTTTTATTCAGAATGAGGATGATATGTTTAGCTGAGTATTGTAAAACCTAGTGTTAACATTTAAGACCTGACTGCTCCATATTATCATCAGATAGTTTAATGTAATGCTAAATAAAAAGACTGCACGGGAAACTACTCAGAACAGTTCTCCATGGCAAAGGGCGCCTGCACCTTGCCACTTTCAGAGCGTTCTCTAAGAGTGAACCATCTGCAAGGAGATCATCATGACTGACTGGTTTTCTATCTGGCACTTTTCAGTGAACAGTCACATTGATGTATTTGATCTATGAGTTGTGCTGAGATTGACTATTTGATTGAGTACTCACAGGAACCATTCTTCTGTTTGCTATTAAAGGTTAGTGACAGCTCACCCACACCACACGGTCTTGTTTCTGTATTTGAATTGGATCATCTAATCTTGCCAGATTCTTTCTACCTTCATCAAAATCAAATTGAGTTTTATTTCTTTAACAAGTTAATCCTGACTGCACTTCTCTAATTATAGTGAACACTTACAGGAATAAAACTTAACTCACAGTAGTGTTCATGCAGCACGAATATATAAGATGCAAGGGTATGAATTTCAAACTGCCATTTGAATTTTTAAAAAAATATTTGTGAATATTTTTCTTAAATTATGAGTTAATAGTGACGTGGATGATTGCCATCAATAAATAACAGTCTAGTCTGAACAATGAGATGAAGGAGGTATTTGGGAGTCAGTGTGCGCAGAAGATATTTAACCATTGTCTTGCAACAATCATAGAATCATTTAGGTTGGAAAGGACCTTTAATATTCTTGAGTCCAACCATTAGCCTAGCACTGCCAAGTCCACCACTAAATCATGTCCCAAAGCACCACATCTACACCTCTTTTAAATACCTTCAGGGATGGTGACTCAACCGCTTCCCTGGGCAGCCTGGTCCAATGACTGACAACCTTTCAGTGAAGAAATTTTTCCTAATATCCAATCTAAACCTCCCCTGGTGCAACTTGAGGTCATTTCTTCTTGTCCCACCAGTTGTTACTTGGGAGAAGAGACTGACAACCACCTCGCTACATCCTTCTTTCAGGCAGTTGTAGGGAGCAATGTCTCCCCTCAGCCTCCTTTTCTCCAGGCTATGAATGAATGTAGTTAAGCTCTAGGACTCTTGGGAAGCAGATCATTCAGACTAGGGGAGACTGTTCTTCAAGGAAATGTGTGAACTAAGGTGAAATTATTTACAATTCAGACTAACTATGGTCAAAGTCTGAATCCACAACAATCTGCAGTGTGTTTAAAAACTATATAGTAAAACTCAATGGATATCAAGGTGGCTACTGGGTCTTGACCAATGTCTTAGAAACATGTTCTCCAGATAAATGCAAGTATCCCAGGACAAAGATCCTTTAGAAAACCAGTGCTCAGCTTGTGGCCAGTTGTTTATTCTCTAAGGATGATCACTTAGAGCTGTTAGGAGGTTCGGATACAGCTGTCTGGGTTTTGAACAATTTCCCCCTCTGTATCAGAGTTTGCAAGAATACATCATGCTTTCCTCATTTGACGTTGCTATTAGCTATTTGAGAGAAGAGTTTGGTGAAGTATGAAAAGGCGACAGCAAATTCCCATGCTAGGTGTCAGCAGTATAAATAAGTTCTATTTGTACCTCCACAACTTAGTTATGCCAATTTAAATGGCACACTTCTATTCTAAAGTATAAGTAAACACTGATGAACTGCTCCAAGGAATATGTATATTAGAAATCCTCACTTGGTACAGAAATGTAGTAATGACCAACACTGAACTATACTCAAATCTCACACCACTCTGCAGAAAACCCTGTGGGGAAAGCTAAGCTCTTTGACATGGCTCAAAGACTAATACCTGTAGGCAGGCCAAGCTAAAAAGCAAATCCAATGTAAAAAGCCACGGACAGAGACTGCTCTTCCACCTCGCTCCGTTTAGACTGTGTAGGTCAAACGCAGAGCCTTACACTGCACCTTGCAGCAGGAACGCAGCCGAGTTGATGGTGGAACACCACTCTCTCAAACCACGTTTAATACGTGATTCAAAGCCGTCCGCACAAAGCATTGCACAAAAATCCTGTGAAGATTGTATCTCAGTGTGACAAACGGACGGATTATTGTAGCAGGGTCCATATCTGAGAGAGGCAGTCGCAATCTTCCAAGAAAGCATAAAGGACAAAAAGAAATCTGTGGAAATCAGAGCCTGTTTATTTGACCTGTGGAGGTGTGGGCCTTTTCTACATGACAAAACACACTCTAATTTAGTGGGAAATGTATTTATTTTAATTATGCTATTTGCAAATTTTCTGCAGTATTACCATAAAAGTAATGAGGTTATGTTATTACAAGATATCTATCATAACACTCTGCTATTAAACCATTTTACTACTTTTGTGTAGATTACAAAGCAGCAAGTAGTGGGACGTAGTTAAAATGTTACAGTTCTCCCGTAGATGAAATACTGTATAAAGGGTACAGTAGCCTTTATTCCAGTAGCCTGATTACCCACAAGTATGACGTGCAACAAAGCACCGGCAGGAAGGATTACTTGGAACAGAACAATCTACTATTTTGTCAATCATTTCTTTTAAAAACACAGAGCAGTGTATTAGAGTCACATTTTATGAATATATATGCCAACTAAATTCCTGTTTAAAATGTATTTTTCTTTGACCTTAGTATTTGATGGGCATGTACAGTTCAGTTGCTTGTAAAAACATAATACCAGAAAATAATCCAAGAAGAAAATCTCTGTCAAATTCAGATTCCTATGATTATTTTATCTTGTACCTATGAAGGATATCACTTGACTTATACTTTAAATAATTTTCAAGAAAAACACCAAGAACTAAGACTAAAAGAAAACAAGAAGATTAAGTTGAAAGTCATACATTAACTAGATCCTACCTGTGAAAGACTCTAAGCCTAACAGCAAAAATTAAAAATTTTACTCATGAACCGAATACTTTATGTGTGTGAGAACACAACACTAATGCAGAGGCTGGGAATTGGGAGGTTTCTTGCATTGGTTTACAAACCACAGACTATACATAAAAACTAACAATTGTCAGAGGTTTTTAATGCCAAAGCTTAATGCTGAAATTAATGGCAGCTAATGCTAAGCACATTTTTCTCTTTGAAAATATACATTTGGCTCTTCATTTATACTTTAATATTGTACCTTGACCCTTCCATCAGTTTGTAAGCTCCTACCAGGACTCTAAAATTATTTTCACAACCAGAAGCTTTAGAAGCTTCTGTATAAAGCCAAAAGGTCTTATGAATTCAGGACTTGTATTTACACATTTTTTGTATTTGTTGTATTTAAACATAAATGACGGTTGCATTTAGACAAATGACAACCACCATTTTAGAACAGGTAAAATTCAAAATGCCAAGGTAAGACAGGGTAGAATTAAAGATCCATATAAACCTCTACGTACGTGCACATCAGTGCTGCCCTCCAGACTCTGCTCCAGTACGTTGCCTTTGTAAATCTGCAGAAACTCTGCTCTGACTCCTTCAGCAGCCTTTCTGCATGCCTCCTGCAAGGCCCTGCTCTCTGTGTGCTCCCTGCACAACTCCCTGCTGTCCCCCAAACACGCACCAGCGATGCTGTCCTGCTCGTGGCTCACCAGGGAAAGAAAGGGCAGCCCCCAGCCCCGGCCAGGTCCTTCTGGGAGACACACGACACGGTAGCATGCACAAGGAAAGCATATACCATCAGTCATATCAAGAAATGAGGAGAGGAGAGGAGAGGAGAGGAGAGGAGAGGAGAGGAGAGGAGAGGTTTTCCAAATGGTAAGAAATACACACTACTTCGTTTCCCAAACAGTAAGAAATACACGTTACTAATTTAGTTCCCAATGTTTTGTCTGAATTTGACATCCTCCTCCTGCTCTGCCAAAAAGAAAATTACCCCATCTTAAGTAAGGCAAAGCTGTTCTTAGGTAAAACAAAGCACTTAAGTAACTGTGATAAGTATATGCATACATTTCCAAAAAAACTGTGAGTGAGATGCCATGCTTTTGCTGAAAAGAGCATGCCAGTGCTCTGCCAATGATTGGCCATGCCAATCAGGCAGAATAACAACATCAGGCTTTTATGTACAGGTCATTAAAGATAAAATACTAATCTAGAATTTCAATGCAGTTTTAGAATTCAGAAAAAATATTTTTAAAATAAAGTAGATCTTAAAAAAACTCCTGACTCTGTCAGTTTTGTTCAAAATCAGAATTGGTGTTAGCTTACACTAAAAGAAATCAAGCTGTAATAACTAGAAGCGATGATAGCCTAGAATTATTCATGGCATTAAGGGTAGGTGTCCTTAAATTGTTATTAAATTTCATTTAAATACCATTAAACCAAGATGAAGGAAGTAGTATATGATTAATAGTTTTGTTTAAATAGTAACAGGAAGGTTTGGTTGGTTGGTTGTTCTTTTGTTTATTCCTACTGTGAAGTAAAGTGATGTGGACTTTTTTGTGTATTGCACAGAAATATTACATCCTGTACAATTTTCATGGAAAGGTTTTACGTTATATATAGTTCACTTTATATTTTGAAAGGTATTGAGGAAATCTCGGAAATTGATTTGTATATAACTCAAATTATTTCTCTGCTATTCATACCTTGCTGCTGTACTACTCAATTGCATCATTAGAATTTAGCTTTTTGTTACTTAATATATAGAAAATCAGAAGTGAAAAATGAATACTTTGGGATAATTCATTAGTTCCTTTGTATTAAAAACAAAGCTACAGCTGACACCCTAAGACTTTAATTCCAAAATAATCAGACTGTCATCTGTTGAAAATTCACTGACATCAACCTACCAACATCCCTACAGTTTTCCCAAAATTAAAATGAATGTAGTAGCTGGACTTATATCTCCATGCCTAATTTAGAGTTTATGGCATTCAGTCTGAGAATATTTTTACATGGTTACTAAGTTTTCCCTAATTGAAACAAGAATACCATCCCTTCAGACATGTATCCTTACAGATATATCTCTGTAAGCACATAACAACAGCTCCTAACACAAGGTAGCAGCCCTTTGTAAAATTAGATGCCTAAAGTTAGGCTCCTAAATCCATAGTAAGAAAGCTACTGCTTTGTGGCTACGCCTGCAAATCATACTGCAGTCAATGCAATCTCACCTTCCTACTTTTTTATCTTATCCATGTGCTTGTGTGTGGATTTAGAACTCTTTCTTTAGGAGATATGGTTTGATCACTTCATATTATTATTTTTGTCTGATCCTTCTTAATAATGAGAACATGATTTCTGCAATATGGAGGAATTTGGTCAACATACTTTAAACTTCCTCCCGGAGATTCAGATTACAGTTTCAAACTATTCTTTGAGTACTTGAACATCTGCAAGGAATGCTTCAAAATTGTAAGAGAAAACGGAAAATACGTTGTCTGATTTTTTTTTTTTTTCCTTTCTTCAGTCATAAAAGACAAGACTATTGCAGACTTGGACAATTCTGAAATCAGACTGCTGTAGAAAGCAGTCATCTGCTTCCTCAAAGGCGGCTGTTCTACGATGTTGCATGCTACAACACTGTTCTTGCATGCTGTTACTATCTGTATCTCCTGTGCAAATATTTCACATGGGAAAAAATGCTGATAACATTGTTTCATGTCCTTTAAATGGCCCAGTTGGTATTTTCTGATGAAAAAGACACAGAAGAAATATCTCTTACTTGTAATTATCTTTCTTAATTTGAGGTTTCTTTTCTTCATGTGGCTTACAGTACTGAAATTTCTGGCACTGTTTTGTAATCCAAGAACATTGTTGCTTCAGAAAAGACCCTGGAACTCCTGTTGGGAGATTATAATTACTTATTCCAAATCTTCAGTTAGATTCTTCATAACATGGTGTTATCTTGTCAATTATTTAAAACAAATGAGACCAAGCCAAGTGGTCTGTGTTTATTTGTCATTAAGGCACTCTTGAATATTTGCTAATAAGGCAACACATGTGAAGACTTATTATATCAGCTGTTCTTTGACATAGCCATAGTCCAAACTCTACAGAACTTCAAGTAGTTCTTGAACTGCAAAACCCTTTTACAAACTTGTGCTAATGGGGAAATAAAACCCCCAAAGATTTAAGCATACAAACCACAATCTTTTTCTTCTTCTGGATTCATTGATCCAATTCTATTAGACACATATATGTGAAGCTGAATTAACATGGTAATGAATCTAGTGTTCAATTAGTAAATATATCATGAAAAGCTGGCATCAAAGAGATTATAAAACAGTGGCTTTGCACTGCAGCGTCTTTGGTGTTAAAGTGAATATATGGAACTGAGCTCCTAATTTTAGGAAAAAAATCAAACTGGTATCTGTCACTTATTGCTCCAGTGTTATACCAGGACATGATCTAATTTTCCTTTTTACAAAAATCTTTTATTCACGGTCGTTAAACATTTCCTTTGGGAAAATATTTCTGAGAGGCTGTTACCACCAGTGCCTCCAGAACTGAAGCTCCCTTTAATTTCACTTAGAGTATTTTGAGTGCAACTTCTTGTTTACCCAGTGTTTTGGCTGTTGTGATGTAGTTTCACTCACTCCTTTGCTAAGGTCAACGATGACAAGCTTCTTTCTTTAGTTTTTAACATCAGCATCCTTCCCCTTGTGTTCATTGTCCATTTATGCCACCCACATCCACCTCTCTAGCTTCATTCTCCCCTTCTTTCCTTCCTCTTCTTATCCCTTTATTTTTCTATTTAGACTGCATGCCATTCAGACCCTCCCTGATTGTCTCTTACTTTGTTTTTGTAAATCACTGCTTATGTAATGGAGTGCTATTCTCTGTTGTCCTTGATGCATTTAACTGAGAAAATGTTATTTTATTCCAAGGTGTCAGATAAAATGAATGCACCCTCAGCCTAAATATCAGGACTCACTTTTGAGCTGCAGGAAGACTGCGCATCAGGCCTAAGGCTACCAAGAACACCTGTGGCAAGGTACACAAGAACACTGGTGTGATCATCATTACATAATGGTGGCTCACATCAGCCTAGATCTTCAGATCTTCTTAACATAAAAATCTGCTACTTCCACAACAAACAAACAAGCAAGCAAGCAAACAAACAAAACAAAACAAAAAAACCAATCAGACTAATCATGAATTTGAGAAAAACTGAGATGGTGTGTCAATCAACATGGGGAAGAATATGCTGTCCCTTCCGCTAAACACAGTGAGACTGAGCTGCTGGTTGCACCTGAGTTCACTAACATTCAAACTATTTCAAATGACTGTGCCAGTGGTTATGGAGAGTTAGTTTCCTGCATTCATAGAATTAGGGGAGTTTTCTGTGAGGTTTACTAAGCAAATATGGAATCAGGTCAGATCAGACTACAATGCAGACTAAAATTGTACAAGGCTGTTGTGCTGAACAGACGCAAGATTTTGACGTAGTATAGAAAGCACATCTGCCAGCTGGAGAAGTTCCACCAGAGGCACCTATGTGTCTTGTTCGGAGTCAGATGCTACCCTGAGCTGACCGGTGATGAATTCCTGCAGCGTATCCACATGGAAGGCCCAGGTGTAATGGGCTGGACATATGGCTTGGATCAATGATGTACATATGTTCAAGTACCTCCTATGCAGGGAACTGGAGTGTGGAAAGAGGAAGCAATGGTGATCCAAGAAAGCGCTTCTAGGACACCCTAAAGGCAGGATTGATTGAGTGCAACCTTCCGGCCAAATCTTTTGAGTTCTTTGCCAGAAAGAGACAGCAATGGAGCATCAAGGTGAGGGAAGGCATAGGCCTCTTTGAACAAAACCAGATGCCGTTGGGCAGGAAAAGCATGTAGGAAAAAAAAAATAAAAAAGATTATGTCAGCAACAGCAGCAGCAATAGATCATTCCATGCAGATAGTGAGTGGCATGGTGACAAGTGTGGTAAAAAGTAGTTATCCTGCACAGGCCTCTACAAGCTTTCTTTGTACCCACTGAGTTTGACTCACCCATCAGCTGAACAGGACCGCCTTCCTTCACTTGGAGGGACAAACTGTGAGTGATTCAACAGTTTCACACATACAAAAAATATCTGGGGTGGGTTGTTTTGGGTTTTTTTCTTTGCTTTCACTTTGTTATTGAAGCCAAATTCAAAGGAATATTAAAATTAAGTCAACTCAGAAAAGCAAAAATTACTTTATTCTACTAAATTAATCATGAAAATGGAAATTTATCTTAATAATTCTTTTTTTCCTTTCATTTTGCTAATGTCAAGAACTCTGATCTGTTATTCTGATAGCCTTCTCATCATAAAATCTGACATATGACAGCTTTTAAGCAGCCTGGATATAACAACTAGTTACTGACTTTAATGACATCCATATCTTCTAGTCAGAGTCTTGTCAGAAGTCATGGAGCGAATGAGAAGGGAAGCTAACCTCCTTCAGAGACCCCTGCAGCTCAGGACAGAAGTAGCCTGGAAAAGGTTACGTAGCTTTGTCTGTGCTTGCAACTTCTGAGTACGTGACTAGGCCCCAGCTCTATAAAACAATGTATGTGCCGTAAGTGCTTCCTCATGCATCTAGGTGGACCTAAGTCCTCAGGCCTTTAGCTAAGGCTCTAGGGACCCAGCTTGTCCCACTGCTGACTGTAAAAGGAGCTCAGGGTGACTATCTCATACTTTGATGTCTGCCAGTAAGATATCAAACATAGGATAAAAAAAATCTGAGGGGATCTGAACTTTTTAAAGTGGAGCTTCCTAGACTTCCACAGTCCTGCTGTGTGTACCAAAAGCTGTCTCCTCCTTGGCAGGACGTCGTGCTTAGTCAGTGGTTGTAAATTTAGCAAAGAGTTACTGAAAGTTGCACAGGTACTGCTTACCTTCTCAGTCTGCATTTTAGAAGATAAGGAGTGGCATCTCTCTCCATCTGTTTTTGGAAGGAATGGCTCAGTTGATAATGTCAACCTGGACTCTGCATTGTAGATCCTCATTTGCTGTTGACCGTTTCAGGCCTGACACAGCACTCAGCAGACCACTTACCTGCACAAGATAAAAGACTCTTTTCTCTCCTATATGTTCCAGGACAGTTTTTAGATCTGCTCACTGGCTGCGGTGAGGGCCAGTCTGAGATGTCTAACCATCCTCCCACTTTGTACAGAAAACTTTGACACCTGACTGAAGGCCGTTGAACCTCCTTCAATTCCTTTAGGGATCTAACAGCAAAACTAGATCTTTTCACAATCATTAGCATTCATGTCGGATGAGAAGTTCCCTTCAGAGAAACTGAAAGATCCAAAAAGGGAAAACATATTCAAAACTTTTGCATTTTTATCTTTCCTGTTGAGAAAGTTAAGGCAGTGTTCAGTTCTAAGAACAGCTAATCTTTAGCAAGCTGCAGGTGACAGTTTTGCAGTTTTCTGGCTCATTTATGCAGTCAGCCAGTCTCCTAGTTTTATATCCCTACACCATCTGATCCTTGTAAGCCCATATATCTCTTCAGGGCATGAAAGCCTGTTGAGATGAAGGCACTGATTAAATGAACAGCAGCAATAGGAATAACTACAGCGTTACAATGGGATTTGAAGGAGAAAAGAAACATTGAGCAAATACTATTTCACTTCCCTGTAATACTCATCTTTACTGCAAACAGGTAAGTGTAAGCTCAGTAACCATGACAGAGAAACAAATGTCTATGCAGTAGTGTTAGACTACCACTTACCTACTTTTCCCCTTTTTGTTATTCTTACTTACAAATGTCTGTGAAAGCATTGTGCTACAATTTCTGCCTCCACCATATAACAGAGAAAAACAGAATTTGAACATTATTTGAATAATAGAAAACCTCTCTCAAAAACTGTATAGTCAAAACCAAAACATCCCCAAGTATTATATACAGACAGCTAAAAAGCAGATGAGACCACATAGTTTACAAAGTGCATCAGGAGGAAATCAGTACGTTACTTACTAAGATCCTTACCTAGAGCTGTAACTGGTCACACTTACCAAGTTGAGTAAAGCATCCTTGTTCAAAGAGATCTAAGCTTTATGCCTAACTTAATAAGCACATGCTGAAGACTTCCTGAGGGCAAGTGTTTGAAGGAGCAAGCCAATCAGGAATACAGCACCTGAAGAGGAGTTTAGGCCAAATTCAAGTCCAAAATTAGTATCCAAAAACTTTTCCTTGGCTGCTGCCTAGCCCTGAAGGCAACTTGAACCTTACAGTGCTCAGATTTGCTCTAGCTCGAGCTGGGATGAGGATTGGAGCACCTTGCTTACCAGCCTGGTGGGAATCCCAAACTCAGCCTGACTCCCCCGAGAGACTCCATCTAGCAAGTGTTTGGTACTTCTTGCCCCTTGAATGAGTGGCTACTGACTGAGCTGCCTCACTCACATCACATCCCACAGAGTATGCCCAACAAGCGCTCATAAAATCAAGCTGCCGACAGTATAATGAGAAGCTGTGCCTCCATTCTAAAACCCCAGGGCAAGGGAAAATGAAGACACTTTATCCCATTATTTAACCTATATAGTGGGAATAGGGTATAGAACTCCATATATCCCACTCCCTTGGCTCAAGGGTTTAGGACACTGAACTGAGACAGGAGCTACACAGAGGAAAGAACAAAATTTGCAAAAATGTGCT
Organism: Aramus guarauna; assembly: GCA_013400195.1. Lineage (NCBI taxonomy): Eukaryota > Metazoa > Chordata > Aves > Gruiformes > Aramidae > Aramus > Aramus guarauna. Next base: position 1,751,183 of record VXBL01000332.1, on the reverse strand, counting down.
GGCTCTGCAGCTGTTAGCCTGTTGGGCAGGTGATTTCCTTTATTGAAAAAACTGTGTCCTGCTCTTCTATCCAAAGAAAATCACCAGCAGCCTTATACTGGAGAGAGGACAGAAATCAGTGGTGCACTGGTGGGTGCAGATGCCTGGGCTGGGCTGCTGGCACCCCAGGGAGCGGCAGGATTTCACACAGCCCTGCTTAGCGTGTCCTGGGCTGGTGGATGGGCTTTGATCCCATCCTGACATACCTAATCTTCCCCATCGGCTGTACAGAACGCTAAATTGTGTTTCCAGGGACAAGCACATCTTTCTCCAAGAGTTCTGAATTATGACCGAATTGGATAACTTCGCCTTTTTTGCAGCACCCAATAGCCAGATCCAGCTGTATAAATAAGTACAGCTTAGCTGAAGTCCATGTAACTTCACTGATTTACTTCTGCTTAGATTCTGGCCTTGGAATATTGATTTATGATTTGATATCTTAGCACTTACTTTCACAGGCAACAGGCCTGCCAGTTCATACAATCAAACAGATATTTTTTTTAAGTCATTCTTCAGTTGTAATCAGTATTTCTTTTTACCTTCAGTGCATAAAAATTACTACCAGCTTTAAAAACACCATATAGTAGTCACCTTGATCTTTGACAAAGAGTTCTTAATTTTCCAGAATTTTGTATTTGAACCAGAACAGGAAACAGTTTTCCAGGTACAGACCAAGTAACCAATCCATCATTTGTATATTTAACTAGTAATTATACCTCCCTCTTCAATCCATTTGACTACTGTAATTTAAAATGCTTAAAAAAAAAAAGAGAGAGAGAGAAAGCACAGTTGACAAAACAATGAATTAATCTGAGATGATTACTAAAATCTCTGGAAATTTTTGTGTGTACAACATGAATTTAAACATGACAGAATTTAAGCCCATAAGTCACAGAACCCACCTTGGATTCAGATTCTAGTTTAGGAATAAAATTATGAAAGTATAATTATGTGGCAGAATTACATTGAACACAACTGAGAGTTATCGAGGATTGAATTGCTTGTCTTTCTCCACCTTGTCCTCAGCCAAGTGGCAGGAAACAGCTGGCCAGAATTTTTGAGTGCCTTTAATGAAGTGAATACTTAGTTGTTAGGATTTGGTGATTAAATGAAATAAGACTAATATTCCTGTGTGGATTTGCTGAAAGATGATTGTCCTGAAAGGAAGGCAACTCTCTACATGAGATTTAACTAGGGAGCAAACTTATTCAAAAGTTCAATTTATGGAGAAATTTCTTCGGAGGTTCTATTTTTTATTGTTGTTGGTTTTATTATTGTTACAAGGCTCCTTGAAGACACTAAATCAAGGCACAAATTAACTGATTTATTTTTGATGTCTCACCTCAACCAAATGCATACAAATGGCTAAAGTAAATAAAAAAGCTAAGTGAATTTATTCTGCTGTCAGTATCTTCCTAATGTTCTACTGTAATGAATACAAAGCTCAAAGAATTATTCCAAAGTGGTTGTAGGTTAAATAAAGTTCTTCAAAACAAAATCTTGAAGCTGCACAACGTAGAATTGTCAGTATATAGGAAACTCACCCTGTTCTTGGAAGTTTAGATATAACAACAGGCAGCAAAAAGCGACCAAAAATATGATTTTGCATCTGTTTATGTTTTACTAGAGGAGACGTAAGAAATTCCAGATTCACTTTCATCATGTTTGGTACTTGCAGTTGATCTATATTCCAGATTTGCTTAACAAGAAATATTAACTTTCTGGGAATTCACCCTCCCTCTTTAGCTGCAGGTATAATCGATTCATAATGTAATCCATTACGTAAATATTTTTTGCTAAATGATCAGACGAGACTTGCCACTCTTCTGCAGGAAAGAAAAAGGAAGGGGGAGAGGGCAAACAAACAAACAAATGAGCAACAACAAATAAATCCTCAGGATAAAGTGAGTTCAACTAAAAGCGCTGTCAAGTCACTTTGATGTTTGGTCACATGGTTCTGATAAGAATTTGGTTATATCAAACAATATACTAAATAATCACATTTATGCTCAGGTTATTGTTTAAAGGCACTCATTAAACTATTTAACAAGCAATCTCAAAAAATAATAGCATGCATAAATATCTTTACCTATCATTGACAAGTAAAATGGATTAATTTGAGTATATTGTCCATCCTGAATAATTGAAAGACATTAGCCACTTCGCCTTCTAGAACCAAGAAAGGGTTTGAAAAGTCACAGAATAAATTCTTCTTATCACACGTTTTTAAGCATGAAAAAATACCCCCACTTACAACTTCATCCAAGTCTCCATTAAATAAAAGGGAGATTTTCTGGCAATTTCAGTGAACTTTTGGTAAGGTCTGCAAACCAGCACGACCCACTTGATTTAATCAATTGACAGACGTCTAAAGAGGTGTCACATTTAGCTACTGCACGTTATGCGCTTGGGTTTTGTAGGGATTTATTGCTTTACCTGAAATAGTGAAGAACCCAGTTCTATCAGTAACAAAGCAGACTGTAAAAAGTACCTCAAAAATACAAGTGTCAACAAATTCCAGGGGAAAAGCACAAAATACTGTATCTACTTGATCCTTTTTTTTTTTTTTTTCCTATTTCTCAAGGCTCCCAGGATTTTGGTGATATTTAAGATACTTTCTAACAGTATTATGTTTGATGGTTTTTACACATTGCTTAGCTCCTGTTAATTTTCATTTTTGGCTATAGGGGGCTTTCATAACAATATAACCTAAACATCCGCAGTACTCACTCTGACCTTTGAAAACCTGTTGTGTAAAACACTATTAATGTCTATAAAGAGGAACCCATAAAATCTAGAGATAGTTAAGCAAAATATTATAGTGGACCCTTATGAGACTTTATCATTTTAATAATTTTCTTATTTTCTTCCCTTTATTTTTTTTTTTTTTTAAATGCTGTCTTATAGACAAAGGCAAAATAAACAGCTGCCTGGGGCAGGGGATTGCTGGAGGAGTGCACTTGGGAGGGTGAAAGTGAAACCAAGCAGGACACTGCTGCAAACAGATGATGCAGCCACCACTGCCCCATCCCTCTGGATGGAGCAGGATCCGCACGCCTTGCTCCCTGGAGCTGGCCCCCAGTTCCCCACAACAGGTACAAGCTCCTTAGTCTCGGGAAGACAAAACTGAATTCTCCCTGGACCTCTGTCAGCCCATATGGATGTCCTCAGGCATCCTGAAGAAATCTTCTGAATTTCTAGTGTGGAGTCCTATGCAGTTTGGCTCTCTGTGTCCTTTTTCATTTGTTTTTAATGCTACAAAACAAAATACTGCCTGCTTAGAGCCAAACCTGAACACGATTCTTTCACAAGCGTGGGATTTGCTCAGCCTAAGATTGCACTTTGCCTGCGGCTTCAATGGAAAGAAGACATTTCCAGCCAGCAGTAGCCAGCTTCACCCTCGGATGCTACATACGTTCCTTGACGTAACGTGGCGGCAAACAGCAGGGTGTAAGAGAGCAGGGCTCCTTCAGCGCACCGCAGTGCCTCGGTCCCTCTCTGAGACAAAGTCGTAGATGACCTAAGCAGTTGAGGTCACCGCCCTGCGTAGCGTGATGAGTCAGTCGACAGGGCAGAGGAACTATTCCTAACTATCCCTGAATTTGTCTTGCTTATTTTCTCAATCTTTCCCATATCCAGACAACATTGTATCATTTTTTAAAAAGGTATGAAACCTTATTATACGATGTCAAAGAAGCACAACACATGGCTACTGGCAAGACAGGAGTACATTAAAATGAGAAACATTTAAAGCCACAGAAAGTATATCAGGCTCAGGCCTGTTCAAGCAAGTTTGAATTGCCTTCATGAAAATGGCATTATTTTTAGATAATGATGCTCTCCTAATCTGATACCTAAATTACCCTAGATTGACAGGTTTTATATGGCATAATACACTTTTTTTTAGCACTGTTGATTGACCATTGTAAAAATGTTTTGAAGTAACTCTTTTGGTATCATAAATATTATTCAGAGATTACCAAATATTCTGAAATAAAGCGCTGAGGTCAATCTTTCCTGTAGATGTGCATAAGTAACAATCTTCATTATACAAGAGAGAAGTGTGTGTGCACACACGTGTGTAAAATACCAGGAGAAACAGGGATATATGCGTACATACGTGGAAACCAGAGATCTGAATTCTTTCTAGTATCATTATTAATCTGCATAGCTGGGAACTGAGAGATCCTTAAAATTTTCCTTCATATGATTTCCTATTGTTCCATTTCATTACTTCTTGGATGGCATCAAGGGTTAGATGTTTGTTACTTTATATGCACTATGTCATGTCTCATTTCTCTGGAGTAGCTGAAAGGAAGCAAGAGAAAACTACATTCATCTCTCCTACATCTTTCTGCTGTTAAATTCATAGGTCTGTTTTCCTTCCTAGGAGTAATTTTTGGGGGGAGAATCACTGACTGACTGACCAACTGGCTCAAGGAAAGCATTAGATACACTGCAAATGCTTTGGCAGGACTAACACATCTGGCAGTTTAGCCCTGACTTGTCCATATCCCTTTCCCATTTAGGAAGAAAACAAAATAACCAAGGCTCAAATCCTGCAAATGTTAATGTAAACCAGTAACTTTAAACTCACAAATGGCTCGGTGCCTGCATTGACACTATCTATCTGCATACATTTTTGGGCAGATATGGGAGCTCTGTATATATAAATTTAGCATGGAGCCTTGCTGCAATCAGTTAGTTACAGCATATTGCAGCACTAACACTGCTGGAAGAAACAGAAAGTCTCTAAATAGCTACAGCCAATAGTTGCAATCCTAGAAACTCTCGCATCTGAATAACATCAATGTCACAAATTCTCATGCTGGATTTGGCAGTCCTCACTCAAATAAGGTAAATTACTTCACCAGAGTACCTGTTTATAGGATTATGCAACGCTCTGCTACTCTTTATTGCATCTTCAGCCCACAAAAAGACATATGAAAAGAGAGAACACATAACATATATATGCATATATAAAGCACGTATAGGTGTACATTCACACACACATATATAAACAGTCATAATATGGATGATGACTGACAAAAAGCCCAGCTGTGTCATTTTCCTCTATCACTTGCTGCATTCAAGAATCAAGTTTAAACAAAACATTGGGACTGCAAGGCCAAACGCTGAAAAGTGAGGAAATCCACAAGTAAAGGCTAGTTTTTGAAACAGTGTCTTGTTCTCAGAGATCTGTCTATCTGGTAGACAAACAAGTGGGAAGATGCAGGGCCTAGGGAAGAAAAAAAATCACTTCTTTGTTTCTTAATCTGACAAAAATGTTAATCATATGAAATCTTTCCAATTCTCACATTGTGGACAAGGGCACTGGAATCTGAATTCCAGCAGAAGTTTATCATGAGAGACAAGGGAATAATCAGCAGTTATTGTAGACCCATTGCTACAGGGAATAAGAGGTTTACACTGGCAGTGACGTTCCAGTTATTTAGTAAGTAGCAGAGGAACCCTGAAAAACAGAAGTCCTGGGTCCTACACCAGGTTCTGGAAGATGATGTGTTTTAGTAGCTATAGACTTTTTATGGTCTTTTATAACCTGTCACATTCTACCCCTATTTTTTCTGCTGCACAAGATGTTTTCCGGTCTCTTCCTGTTTTCTTTTGTTTCTACCACCTGACCTTGTCCATGACCTCTACTAGAGGCCTGTTGCCACCTCCTTCAGATCCTAAGTCCTGCAGATACTTGCCCCTGTCCCAGCTCTGCTCCCCGCTCAGACTTTTATTCAAGGCTGATTAATCTGTCCTTCTTCCGACTGCCCTGAAGTGATATGGATGGCAATGAAGGAGGAATGAGAGCAGAAAAAAGACAGTCGTCTTGCCCTCGTTTCTAGAGTTACTGAGGCACATAAGAGGAACAATTATAGCGAATGACATGCTTAGCTCTGCTCTGAGATTGCCAGCCTTGAACATACACACTACAGATGAAATCTACAAAGAATTAAACTGTAAGCTATTATATCAAGTATACCCAATGACAACTTTGCCAAATGGGTGTGTATTTTTATAGGGAAAGCAAAAAAAATGCACCTCTTTCTGGCCTCAAGATATCCTCCTTCTAAATTTACATCATTTACTGTAAAGCAGTTTATTCAGTAAGGTCACACAGATTTTTAGCATTAGCAAACCAAATCATTTCTCCCTATCATTCCTGGAAACAGTTAAACTGTTTTGCTGAAGCTTTCTTTTTATATAAAAGCAAGACACGCAGTGTGAGGCACACATCAGTCATAAAAATTCTTGTCTGAACAATTACGTCTAACAATAAGAAACACACCGGAATCTTACATAAGAAAATGCTATCCATCTTTAAATAGGGATCTCATTTCCAGCTCCATCTGTAGCGTATATATACATATAAGTGTTCATTTTTGAGTGTTATCTATTTTAAGCCATCTACTAGCATTGTTATTTCTCATGCATTTCAAAGTTTTTCTATTTACCTGCATTTGTATGTAATCACATCAAGTACATGACCTGTTTCTCATGTTAAATTGCCATTAAACTCATCGGGCCAGATTCCTCTTAGTTAATTCACCAGCCTCTTTTGAGTAACATCAGTGACTATTTTCACCCAAGATATATTTAATACTCATGTAAAAAAGTAAATGCACTTGGAATTCTGAAGATGAAAATGGCTTGAATGCCTTACATTGCTCCGGGTTCCTCTTCAAGGTTGTATCTTGAATGTACTTGTTGAAATCTTGCTGTACATAGTTATTTGCCACTGCAAAATCTGATTTAGTGACAACTTC
>VXBL01000332.1:1693693-1721700 GCA_013400195.1 Aramus guarauna | reverse complement strand
CCACCCCGCACTCCCTCAGACCCCCCAGCCCCGGGGTACTGCGTTGGGCCCTGCCCGCCCCACCGAGCCGCTGCCGGCGGGGCCGAGGCGCGCTAGGCCGCTCCGCGCCTCCTGGCCCGCACCTGCGCCCCGCACCGCCGCCCGGGCGGGGCAGGATCAGGCCGGCAGGTAGGGACGGGGTCGCCGGGGTTGCAGGGCTGGAAACCACCGCGCTTCCCGCAAGCCCTTCACCTGCAACCTGCGCCTTCTTAGGATCGGAGGAAGAGCTGGGAAAAAAAAATGTTTAGGCGCTCATCAAAAAAAAAAAAAAGAAAAAAAAGGAAAAAATGTTCATCAAACTGTGTGTTTTATTTTTTCCAACATCTGTGAGTGAGCATTTATTCCGTATTTAATCAAATGAAATCGCTTGAGGTTTATGGCCGACTTCTTGACGGAATACCTCAGGTAATTTCAGTTGGGTAGGGTGGAGAAAACGCATCGGATGAGGTAGCGGGGGAGTCGGCTCGTCACCGGCAGAAGGGAGATGGCAATAGCTGAAGAATTGCGGGCTAGCAGGGGCAGCCTATTGTTAATCAATTAAACACGCAGCTAATAAAAAATAACACTTCGAGAAGCCGTTCAACAGCCCCGCGGACATAGCGGGGAAAATGCCGTGCTGAAACTACCGTCAAGTATCGGGATGCGTATACTGTCTGAAGCAATCCGAGCTTTCCATTTTCTTGTTTTATCTGATTGCTTTATTTCTTTCCCTTCCTCTCATGCTCTTCTGTTAAACCCACATACCAGTTTACCCCTGTCCCTGCACGCAGCAGTAGAGATCTGGCCACCAGACATACCGGATTAATTCCTATCCAGATCTATCAGCTGGCCTGTAGAAGAGGCAATCCTTAAAAAAAGCAGGTGAGGGGGAGGAGGTTAACACCAACAGGTATTTCTTGTCATTAACTCCCGACTTCCTGATAAGAGAGTGATAAACAACTGGTAAACTCAGTGCAACAGATTACAGAAAAGACATTTGCTTCCCTGCTTGGTGATTAATGCGCATATATTAAATAGAAATAGAAACTCTAAAAAACAAGAGCTTTATATAAAACACATTCATATTTCAGTAGTTCTATGGAATAATCGATATCATGCGATTACATCTGAATAGTCAATTCCTGTGTTCCGCAGACCGATTTCTAAGTATATGAGCTCTGCTTCTGAACGGAGCAGCAGCTGGAGAGCTGAGAATGCAAAATTAATTATAACATTATAAAGTCATACATGAATCTCTCTAAGTCAACCTGCATGCCTTGCAAAATGTGCTATACTCTCTGCATTTTTATTTGGGAAGCCGAGTCTGTTCTTTTCCAGCAGGAGTGGTGTAAGTGAGTGTTTATCTACGCGAATTGATTGCTTTTAGTTCCTCCTCTTTAATAATTAGTGGAACAATACAGATTGGGAATACAATGGCCGTTGTGTTTACATTATAACAAGGGATTAATGCTATTAAGTGAGTGTTACAGTTATGACCTGGGAAGAGTACTTAAATAAATACCGTGATCCCAGGAGAGTTGATATAATTCCGTTCAGAGTGTGAAGAGATACGCACAGACACACACGCACACACGAGTGATACAGATCTCCATACATATCTACACGCATATACATATGTTATACACGCTAGGTATACGTGCCCGCCCCTGTAAAATGTAGGTGCTGTTTTCGCCTCCATCCGCATGTCTTTCCTCTATGAAAAAAAAATAATTGTGATTTCGGTGGGAGGAATGTTTAAATCAGGAATATTATTCCCTTTCCCTCAAACACAAAGAGCAACAGATTATATTTCTGATGTTTTAATTTGTGCAGTCCAAAAATATTGTTTTATATACAGAAACGGGGTTAATTTCGCAATCAGAGATTAATGGAGTAAAATATTATCATTTCAAAAGACAAGTTCTTGCGTTGATTTGATTTGCATAATTTTTGTACGGCTTCAGAAAGGAATGGATTTACCCACTGCAAGGAGACGGTATGCATTTTATTACAAGTACACCACTAATTTGGCTCTGCACAATGTGGAGAACGAATAGCTAGTGAGGTCATTTAAATATAGCTGGCGAAGTCTGCGATAAACAAACCAGAAAACGGTGTCAATAACGTTTTAAAATATCGGTGAGGGTACGTGGCTGTATTTAACTTCTTCTCGGAGTTATCTCTGATTTGAATGCCTTTCGCAGGGAAGATTTTTTTTTTCATCTGCCTGGCTCCACCGCCGAAATCTAATTTTCCCATAGTACTACCCGTTACTAATAAAAAGCCGTCTAACTTGCGCTGTTAAACAGTAGAATAGTATTACATGCACTTTTTATTGGTAATAACTGTGGCAAATTAACATGCCTACACAGAGACATTAAGACTTTACACACTGCGTTTTTATTTGAATAATCTATTCATTAGTTCAGCGTTTACCTTCCTAGATTTTAAGCCGTGCTCTCGCCTTGTCTTCCTTAATTCAGTTTGCTCCAGCACAGCTGAGAAGGTAGACGAGACACCCCCCCTCCCAGCCCCCCACTCCTACACACACCCTGTCCCTTTTCAGTTATCGCTCACTGCCATCCTGGGAGACAGGTTTTGCGGTTTGTCATTTACTAGCTACATCTTGCATTAGTGACAGAGGCTGAAGTTTTCGGACGAGTGAAGTTGAAAGCCACGTCCGTGGGAATGGCACTCGTGCCCCTGCTGCGGGAGAGCTGGCTACGAGCAGCGGCTGCCTGCCCGCCTCTGCCCGGCACTCGGGCGTCTGCCTGGTGGCCATTCACTCAGGACCCCGATCCCTTCGGTTTTACCTTCAGGTAAAAGGAGAGAGAAAAAAAAAAAAAAAAAAAAAAAAAAAAAAAAAATCTCGCTGGCGTGAAGGAGAGATTTCCCCGCCTCGGGAGGGCTCCCTGTGGCCCGGAGAGGCGCACACGCCTATTACTCGGACAATGCCAATTGCCCAATTGTCGTGACACCGGGCACAGCAACTTTTTAAGCAGAGCGAAGTGGAACTTGGTGGGGTTTGGAGATGCAACACAATGCGCAGCAGAAACGGTTTCCTGTGACATAACCACACAATGGTCTGGGAATGCTTTCTCCTTTCTCTCATGAAATGGGGGGCCGCCACCATCTCCCGGAGACAACGACGTGAAATAATAGACTATTGTATTTAAAAATAACAAATGACACACGCATACTGTGCGAGCGGAGTTGTCCAGTTTTCTAGTAAAAGGAGCCCGGTTTACGAGGCTTTTTCAGAGCTAGGTGCTTTGCGGGAGCGACCTGGTGAGCTGGGCGAGCCGTTCTGCCGTAGATCTACTCGCAGGGTTAAAGCACAGAGCGGGGGGAAAACAGCAAGGGAGAAAGGAAAAGAAAGAACTTTTCTTTCCCCATCCCCAGGATCAAATCTTTAGTTCAAGCTGTGTGTGGGAGGGGGCGCTGTGGCAATGAATTCTCCCCTGCTCCCGAGCACTGGCAGCGTAATTGTTTATGTAAGCTCCTTCCCTGAGGTTTCTTTTCATATTTCAGTCATTACTTTTATTAACAGTATTATCTAACTGTCGCCCCGTGATACCTGCACTAAAAGGTGGACTGTTCGCATGAGTTATGGTCACTTCTTTTCCCCCTAACCCAGGTTCCTTTTTTTTTTTTTTTTTTTCCTCTTTTCAGTTCGGTAAGAGTGGAATAGTGTATTTCATTTTCAAAATACATTGCAAGAAGGGTCTGCCCAGGGGAGCGCTGAGAAATTAGACGACTCTATAACAAACAAAAGCGCACAAATAGACACATACGAAACGTACCCCTTGTTTGTAGGGTTTTTTTGTTAATGTGTCGCCCCCCCCCGGGGCGTCTGTGGCTTCGACTTTTTTGCACTAATAACGGGCCACGTCTTTTCGAGGATATAGCTTCCCTCTTTTGGGACATTATTGGGGTGAATGTTAAAAAAAAAAAACAAACAAAAACTCAACAAACAAACAAACCCAAAACCTACAGCGGATCTGTATAAAACAGATCTGAGGCTTAGAAAAGTTGCTTCCCATACGTCACACTGTTATTAAGAGTCTTAGTCATTTTCTGCTTAGGGAAATATAAGCAAATACGTATCCGTAAGTATAAGATAAAAGATCTCCAAAGCTTTCCTGGAGCCTGCTATTTTGACCTGAAAGGCAGGCAGTGTTTCTCAGGGAGAGAACAAGTGTATGATCCACAGGTGGGATAGTTCCTCCTTCTTAAGGCGAAACGAAAAAAAAGAAAGAAAGAAAGAAGAAATTAAAGCAATGTATCCGCTTCTTGAAGGAGCCGCGGAGCCATCCGTGCGGTGGAGGTAGATGCACGGAGGGCTGGAAGCGGCCGTCCCCTCCCCCCGCGCAGCGCTCCGCGCTCCCCCGCGGAGGCTCACGGAGCGGCCTGCGCTCTCTGCCGCCGCCTGCGCGGAACCGCGGCCGCTTCTCGCAGCGCCTCGAGTCGGTTTCGGTGCGAGCGGCATCGGACAGCCCGTGTCGGGCTAAGCCGGGGCGACCCACCTCCACGGGCGGCCGGGAGGGAGGGCTGCCCTCCGGTGCTGCGGGCAGGGCCGTCGGGAGGGGAAGGGCTGGCTCCAGGGGTCAGGCGGGGGCGAAGAGCCCCCCCCCCCCTCCCCGCTCCGCATGCTGCCGGGGGAAGAAGCGCTCCCCATCCCCCATCTCCGGCTCAGGCAGTCAGTACCACGTCTTTGCCTCTGGATTTTGTACTCGGCCAGAGTGTCTTGGAAAGACAGAATTAGAGGGAGACTGAATCCCTTCAGCGCCTCGTACATCTGCAAAGCGGGTGATGGGCAGAGTAAAGGAAAAGTGGGACGATTTAACTGAGAGGTTGCTTTATTTTTAAGGGCTCACGTTAAAACAGATTCTTTTGCCGCAGGAATAGTCATCAAGTAGGTTTGGGCGCCTTGGTGCCCAAGGAGCACTGGTAGACAGGCTCCTGGGAGTGCTTTACTCTGAGTAGATGTGTATAAATGGAGTTCTCCTACTGGTTCTTCCCCATAGCTATGCCAGCAGTATGGAAATCTGCTGTCGGGTTAAAATTGGTTTAGACAATTTCGAAGTGACTCCACCAGATCCTTTCCTTCTCATAATTGTCATCATCTGTTTGATCACCTCTTTTAACACTAGAGAGCACCTGCTCACCTGCTTTGTGCTTTTCTCTCATTCATTCATACATTCATTCACTTCTGTGTGTGTTTGCGTGTATGTGTATCCGTCATTTGTAGACCCAGAAACACATTTCTAGATCAAACCTAACCCCCACTCCCAAACCAGAAACTCCTACTCTCTCCAATAAATAACCTTCCTGAACAATGAGACCTCTTTGTATTAATTTAAAACCAGGTAGTTTCCTTTCTCAGAACTAACTATCCCCATTGTATCTTAAAGAGTTATTTGAGGTTGCTGGTGTGTTTCCAAAAGTAGACAGAAAAACTGTACTCATAGTCAGGAAAAGTATTACATATTCATGTGTTTAGTGATACCATAAGGTATTAAAAAAATCTATTTAAAATTAATGCAGCATAGTTCGCAAACATTCGGGTAGCTTTATAATAATTTTGTATTTTCCTCCATTAATGGGCAGAGTCAAGGGTAATTGAAGTTCTTAGTTTCATATTTTCCTTTAAATTGATATTTCTGCTAAATAAATGTTGAACTTCCAGTGTTCCTAACATTTAGTTAAGAAATTACTACAAAATTTATTTTGTTTTGTTTTGTTTTTTTCTTCATTCTTTACCTTCAAGCTTTACACCATTAGAATATTTGAATTTCAGAGGGTAGATTTTTCATAACACGAGTCCTTCATATATACATGGTAAACAAGAAAACTCCCAAATATTACTTTGAATCTTGTTACGAGCAAAAACCACATAACACTATTTCTAACTTGTTAAAAAATGCTATCTGTGTTTACTCATACGGTCTTACTGCTTTTCCTGTAGTAATGCTAGAGTAGACTGCCAGTTGAACCTAGTTTACAGCCTTCCTTCACATCGTGTAAAGGAAGGGCAGACAGACCATCTGGCCCCGAGCTTTTCGACCTATAACTGTGCAGATTTTAAGATACTTTCGTCTGGGAAAGGCTGGTCACCAATTTGCCAATCAGAAGTCTAAACATGTGCACATTGCTTCTCATACATTTGACTTATTTCCATCAGCAGGAGCAAAGAATGAAAACTAGCTGAAAAGAAGAGCTGTGCTTTGATTTCTTCTGATATCAACAAGGTTTTCAGAATGACATGAACTGTTGACTTTGCTGTGTGTATGGCTGTGCTCAGCACAGCATTGTGATTCTGTTGTGGCTAAAATACTGTGTATAGGCTGACTCTTCACTCTGTGGAAGAAGGTTTGGAGAGCTTGTATTGTTTTGCTAGTAGTAAGACATCTGGGGAGGGAAAAAGCTTGACTTGAAGCTCTTCTAAAAGATCTACATTAAACTAATGCCAACACAAACTAATCAACAGATTTTCTTCAGTTTTCAGAAAGACATTTTACGTTTGAAGAGGAGGTTCCAGGAATTTAAAAGAACAAATCTCTTCATTCTTATCAAGAGACAATGAATTCAGCTTTATGCAGCTCAGCCTTAAAACACATGACCTTTTAATGTATCTCTAAAAGGCAAGTAGTGAAATGATCCTTTTTTTCTTTTCTTGGATGTTTCCCAATTGCAAATTAGTGAAGTCCTAGAAGGTTGTGACTCCTCTGCACTTTTGAACATGTATTTTTGAAACTGTTGTTGAGAATTATGTAATGTCATTATCTCAAACACCAGAGGTACACAATGTTTAAATTTTATTTCTCATGCAAATATACTGCCTGATTTTTTCATCTGGGACCCATTTGGTGGAGTCCTTGTATGTGAAAGAGGAAGTGATAAGAATGGGAAGAAAAAACAACTGATTAACCAGCAGTCTCCACTATGACATTTTATCTCAAATAATTCTATCCTGGGATCATCAAAATTTCTATACTGTTCTGGTCTTTCAGTTTTTTAAAGCTGTTGGAGTCTCAAAACAAAGGTAAACCAAAAGCTCCTCCCTTTCTCTAATGGTTTTCTTCCCCTGCTGCTGCTCCCTTACCTTCACCTAGCTGAGATTTTCTAGAAGGTAATGGTGTGCCAGATGCATCATGACTTGGCAATGGTTGACTTGTCTTTGTGACCTTCAGAAGGGAATGATCTCACCGAAAGAACTTTATGTGCTGCTACTTGTTTGAACTTCAGTTCAATAGTCGGCCACATCAAATATCCCTCACTCTAGGTTTAGTGAGATTTCTTTATAAAGTAACAAAACTTAATTCTCTAAATGCACTGATTTAAGAAATTGTTCAGCACCACTCTTCTAAGAACGTATAATAGGTTTTTGTTTTGGCACAAACACAGTTAATACGATATATATGCACTTGCACATTAGTTATTTTTTTATATTTTTTTTAAAAGGATAGGTACTTACACCTCTTGTGTTTCAGTTGAATTTATGCACCTTATGAGATTTGTGAACACTATCCCCTAAAAATATTTCCATGAACTTGATTAAAAATCATGTACGAAGGGATAAAACATTGTTCTAACCCTTGTAAAAGAATATGGGTTTCCCTGTAAATATGCTTGTTTCAATTATGCTATTGAAAAAAGAAACAGTACATCTAATATGCTTTTTGTTGTTGTTGTTTTAATGTGTTTTTTTTTCTTTTTACTTGATTTATGGAATTGTCTCCTTCAACTCTCTTAATTGATTTTTGTCTAACAGAGTTTGCTTAAAAAAAAGTGTTGGTTGACTAACACTAGAAACTAACCTGTGACTTTTACTTGGGACTAGTCTTTTATTAATCTTTTGCTTTCTCCCTTTTCCATGTTATTTGGCCACATACTGTCTGTCAGATTTACTTTTCTTTAAGTCACCACTCGGTATTTTGTCAATCGAACATGTAGGCCATGATTGCTGCTTAGTTTTCAGGCTCATGATATCATTCATAGGAAAACTCAATGAGGTTTAAAAAAAGGAAGAAAATAATGCTTTCATCAATATTCAAGATTACTTTTTAATATTATGTAGGAGATCAAGACTCCATAATACCAGGTGCAGCACAAACGCACTGCTGAAAGGGCTGCTCCTAACTTACACAGTAAATAGGACACATATATTGGAATACTAGTGGAGAGGTCGTAATGCTAACAGACTTTTACAGATCTGTTAGTAAGTTTAGGAATACAAATTATGTTCTTCAAGTTAAGAATTTCAGCATAAGTTAGGTCATAAAAAAAGATGACAAGCACAGAAGAATCAAAGAAAATATTAATAGGTGAAGGACCATGGAAGCAATCGACTTTTCCAGCCAAGAGGCAGGACCAAGTGCAAAGCAGGGCTGGACTGCTGTAGGTAACCACTGAGCGTACACACAAGCTGAAACTTTACACACAATGAGCCACAAGACAGGAAGCAAATTAGAGACACCCACTTGTCATATTTGTAATAATGAAGCTTTATGCTAGTGACTAGATAATAAAGGAAGGATTCTGTGATGTTCGTCCCTCCTTTAACAAACAAAATGAGACCCTTGAACTTTAGTGTCTGAGGTTGGGCAAGAACGATCTCTTCATGGACTGACTATGTTTCTGTCTCTTCACATCTTAAAGCGTATGAATGCATCAGCAGTAAGATTGTTCCCTCCGTTACTTTTATTAAAACTGCATCATGAATTATTTCCTTCACACAGCATTTGTATTTAATTATTTTAATTAATGTGTCATATTCCATTATTGATATTTATAGCAAAGCTCTATTAAATTAGTTCTTTCGAGTACTTTGGAGCTGATCACTTGATCTCTCTTGGTTCTTTAAAACATGACTGGGACTAAACAGCATTTGTTGGAAATTCAGCTGTGGGACCGAAGGTTGGATTCCACACTAAGAGAAAGTAGATTGTTATTTTGGCTACTACACTTGAATATTCTGTACTTTAAAACATTATGGTTTTATTGCACTTCACAATTAAAATTTGCTTTTCTTTTGTACGTGTTATTCTGTGTGATATTTAACTAGATTTCAGTTGAATAATATAAAGGAGTTCTATCAAAAAAAGATATGTATGACAAAAATTAGTTTCAAGCATTAGACCACACCCTCCTTCATCCAAATAGCTGTATATAAAATGTAAACTTCACATTAACTTCTGCGATAAAGCTCAAGAACAATATACAAATTGAGTGCACTTCACAAATCAGCTATGTGTGCTTTCTGGGTCAGCACAAGGGATTCGAGATAAGCACATCAGGACAAGGCCTGTCTCGGCTCACACACTATTCATTTCCATTTGAGAAAAGTAATTTCTTGTGGGGGCGTGAAGGAAGCTGTGATGATCATCAGCCAGCCTGGATGACTGGGGGTTCAAGCCTGTAGGACACACTGTGGAGTGCATATCCTCCACTTTGTAGACCCAACCGTTGTGTAGAGTGTAGTGTCACGGACACTTGGCTGATGGGTGTACCTCCCACAGACGTATGTAGGAGACTACAGAACTGCCATTTGAATAAGCTGGCTGAGGAAGCTGGTTTGATGACAGGTCAGAATTGAAATACTACAGAGGGTTAAATTCCCCTGAAGAAGGTGCACCAGCATCTCAGCCTTGGTTTCTAGGGAGTATTTTGACATTGCTTCAAGAAGATTTCAGGGCCTAAAAGACGGTTTCAAAGATAATGACAAACCTAGAAGCGTATACCTCATTGGTCTCAGTGTGATTTGGGCTATTAAGTATCTGAACCTCTGCCACAGTTGGTATCTGATAGAAGAAAAATCTTCTGAAATGTCTGACCATCTAATACCCTGATTAAGAATTTGGTTCCTAGGCCTGCAACTATAAACAGCACAGAGCCCAAAAGCCTGTAAAAACCAGATCCCATGTCTTCGTCTGTGCTGGAACCACTATTTTTTGAGGAAAGGGATTGCAAAAATTAATTTGTCTGAAACATGGCCAGACTGTGCTCAGTTTTTATTCATTTGAAAAAAAAAAGGCATTGGTCAGGTCATACTTCCTGCTGCGCTCAGCTAGGCTGCTGAAGCACCAAGAGTCCTACAGGTCCCTGACTAGTCGAGACGAACCATAAACCAGGTACTTAAAACTGATCCATCGCCCACTGGAAACGTAAGACACTCGCTCTACCATATTGTTACCTTTCCGTGCTGTAACTCAATTGCTGAGCTCTCACTAAGCCTTCTGGTCTTCTTTTACTCCATGTGTGATGCCCTCCTCGTCCTCTTCTTGGGAGAGTTTCTTTGGGTTTACAGTAAACCCCAACTTCTTTCTTGTATCACTACAGGGGAAGTAGATGGTAACTAAGCTCTGGGAGGTGAGGAATAATAGAGAAAAAAATAGCATGCTGACTTTTGAAAACAAGAATTGAAAAATGAAATATTAGGCAAAAGGGTTCAAAAAGCAAGTAGAAAGAAACAGAACTAAATAGCTGCTCTCTCAGAGACCAGCTCTGTTGCAAATAGTATTTTACTGCAAAGGTTATTCTGGGAAATTCAGGGCTGAGAATTCTTACTTTAGCACCAAGAAAGTTGGTTGAAATGCTAATTAAAAACAGAATTATAAAAGACCCAGCTGAAAATAATATGATGGAGACAGATCACCATGGCTTCTGTAAAAGAAATCTGTGCCTCTGTAAGCTATTCACATTCTTTTAATTGTTGGGTGTGATAACAAAAGAGTGAACACAAGAAGATTGGAAGACATAATTTATTTGGACTTTTGCAAAAGATGACAAAATTCATCCTGTCAATCTCATGAGTTAGCTAGGTTCCATAAATAGACGTGCACTTTCTTATCAAAAGCTCCATCCACTCATGAAGTCTCATTGTCCTCAATGTGTTAAGAGCTAAGAAACTTAGAATAATTTTCAAAACTCACTTCACTTATGTGATGGTTCCTTAGCCAACAAGGCAACATATTTAACATAAAGGCGCAACACTGATTTACGCAATGACATAGTAATTGTGCTAATATTATTTTTACCTAATTTTTATTGCTTTAATAAGTCTGGTTGTTCTTCTGAACAAAAATGACCTAGTTTTTTTTTTCCCCTAAACAGTCCCTATCTCTTCAATCTGTCATCATACAAGCTTTTTAATGTCTAGAATAATTTTGTTCATCTGCCTCTGCTTTTGTTAGCAACTTCAGCAACTAATTACAATTTTGGGCAAAGAAAGTCTTTGTTCAAGATCGTCATTCTTTATACAACAGTGCCAGAACACCCAGAACACAAGACTTCCCAGAGCTGCTCCAGGAAAAAAATAAAATGGCAAAGACCAAACTTGGTATTCCTATAATGTTAAAAAGCCTTCAAAAGAGCAAATCAAGAAAGAGAAGGAGAGAGACAGGGAGAAAAAGGGAGAAGAAAAGAGAGAAAGAAGTAAAGAAGAAAAGAAGGAAAGAGAGTAAGAGAGCTTTCCAGTGAATTTTGGTTTTCTGATTTAAAAAAAAATAAATAAAAATTGATTTAACAAAAGGAAGATTTGTCCTCAAAAGAAACACTGAAAACAACAGAAGTGCCCCATATGAATTCATCGGCACCAGAGGACTCAGTTGATTAGGAACAGAGCAGATATTTTTTATCTCAGGGACATCAAACTGATTTTACCTGGTTTATTTTCCAGCATCCTGGTGCCTGCTGTGGTCCACATTCATCCAGCATTACTAAATAGGGACAGCATAAACCTAACCTGCAGTGACACATTTACACAGTGTTTTTTCCCGTGACCTGGAATCGTGCATACCTGGTACTTTGGGAGCCTGCGTGGATTCAAAAGCAAAGTAACTTTGTTCCTGAGGTGTGATACTAAAACTAATAAACTCAGCTGACAGTCGGAGATGGGGCATCTGTATGGCACAGCAGCAGGCCATATGGCTTAGCACTTCAGGTCAGCCTTAGCTCAAGGCACTCTTCCTCCAGCACAGTTTGATGTGCTTGTAGATTTCTGGGAGGTCTGGGAACGTGTGAAAATACTCTGTAGGCTCAGTTTGTCCTAAAAGCCACAAGTTTTCCTTTTCTGCTTAACGTCTCAGATCTTCCTCTTATTCAGAAGAGTACTTAGCCTGCAAAGAGAGTTCTGCATGTCCTTCACCTTGTCCTGAAAATAATTTTGTTTCTTAAATAGTTGAAATCTACTAGTGATGCTGGCTTTGCCTTTGTTTCCTCCCTAAATCCCAATTAGGAAACTTTTGTTGTGCCTATGAAAATCTATGGAATAAAACCAGCCAAAATATGTTGAGCATCTCTGTAAAACAAGCTTTCAAAATCACTGTAGCTGAAGTTATCAGGTGAGATTCCCAGCTAACATAATTCAGCTTATGAGTAGGGAGACAATTTCTGCTAGCAGAGACTTTGACCCATAATTGTTCTGGGGAGGTATTTGTGTGGAGATCACAAGATGTTCTGTCCTGGAATGTCTGGTACACAGGCATCTAAGAAGGACTGGGCAAAAGGAGGGGAGAAGGAATGTAAAAAGAAAATGGAAAATAATAAAGAGCAACAAAAAACATTCATGGCATATCTGGTTTTAATTTTTATTCTTAACAGATCTGGGTTTCTGGTAGGCTATTCTAGTTATGACTAAACTAACTCTTCGGGGGCACTTCTGGTCTGTATGGCCAGAAAAAGTTCAGTGCTTACATGCTTTTTAGCTCTTAATGTTTGCTTGTTTGTGAAGCTGACTGAAATTATTCAATCAATTTTTTCAGCAACAGAGGCAGAGGTATACCAAAACATTTAGCAAAATTGTGTTAATTTTGGTGAGTGCTTCACTTTGAAAAGAACCTTGTAATTTTCTGAAAGAATCAAATGCTTCCTTTTGACATTTTTGTAAGTGAAGCATTTCAATTATCGCATGTGAAATGACATTCCATTTTGAAATTTCCTTTCAATATTTTGAGAAAAACAGTTTTAAAAGATTTGAACCCACATAAAATATTTTGGGTTGCATCACTTTTGCCATGTTTCAAGAAACTATAAAAAAAGAAAATAATTTTCAATTTGATCCAAAGCAAACCCTTTCTTTTTTTTTCCTGAACTACCAATGAACCAAAATCCATTTCTCACCCTGTTCGACCTACTGAAACTAAAAGAAGAATTATTAAGGAGATATTAACGAATATATTTTTCTCAATTTTTCATACACTTTTTAGAGGCGGTTTTGTGCTACAAATGAAATTTAATTAACTGCCTCACAGTATTTGTATCATTCATGTATCTCTAGTGCTGAGGAGCAAAACTGGGGGTGACGTCTGGTTCTGCACCTCATGAGAGGACAGACGGGGCTTTAATGACGATCTAGACTTTCCTTACTGCGAGCTCCCTGAAGAGACCAAAGGCCCTTTTAAACTCAAAAAGACAATTTGTATAGAATAGAAACGAGAAAGTTTAACTTCCTAAAGAAACATTTTGCCTGTCTNAAAAAAAAAAAGAAAAGTTTATAAACAGCTTCACCCCTCACCCCCTGTGTGATGTGAGGTGGGTACTTGCTTCCAGGTTTGGTTTCAGTCAACTCAGTGACTTTCTGGGTTGCAGCAAGCTCCGCGCAGTCTTCTCTGATCCCTAGGAAGTTTTCTTCCTGTCGCCAAGGGAGCCTGGCTGTGCATATGTTCCCTGCTCCTTTCATGAGCCTCTCCATGAACAGCAGGCTTCCATCTTCTCGCTAGGGCTCCCATTCTCTTCTCCTCTCTCCGATACACCCCGAAGCCCGGGAGCTCCTCCTATCCTCCTCCTCCTCCCACCCAGTCCTCAAGCATGCTCATCTGCTCTCCAGGGAAAGGAGGAATCTCTGCTCCCTCCAGGGGGTCCATCTGACCTAGTCACTCCCTTTTTAAAGGAACATGACATACAACGGAGAACAAAAAAAATAAAACAGATGCTGTCCAAAATAAACCTATTCACATGCCAGAAGAGAAAATCAGCACATCTCCCAGGCTTGGTTCTCTTAAACTCCCATCACGTGGACGCTTAGGCCCTCCAGCTGTTTGTTCTCTGTGTATGGAGCAATGAGACCGTGTTCTGGTAACTTCTGCACAAACTGGCCAAGATCCATCAGATTTTTTGATCCAGAGCTTTTACCCATTTCCAGATTGCAACTTGCTCAGTGCATTTTACATGAGACACATGAAAACTGAGGGATTAAATCCAAGATTGTTCGTTTCTTTCTCATGAAAATAGCAAAAGCTGCATGGCCAACAGTACCTAACATGGTGGGCCTATGGGCTGCCTAAAAATCCTTGTGCTGCTGTGCAGGGGCTTTGATAACCGTACTGGACTTCTTTGTGTACAGCTATCTCTTCCTTATCCTCCCCCAGAACTGTTCTAATTGCTACTGCCTAGGTAGCAAGTCCAAATCTAAGTCTTCTGCAGCAGCCCGATACGGTGTCTCCATGGACAGTGCATGACTCAGACTGGTAATTAATGGTAGAATTAGAGAGGGAGAGCAGACAGCGGTTGAGAAACATTTTCAACATTTTTAATGCTGTATCTCACTGTCTTGCTATGTTCAGGTGTCTTATTTTCCTTCATGGAAGATTAATGGAACTGACTGGTGATGGTTTCATGCAGTTTAAGGCCAGAAAGGATTATTAGATCATCTTAGCCTGACATTTCGTGCATTACAGGCCATAAATGTATATGCACATGACATGGTGCAGTGCCGTACGGAGATACCCATGCTACCTCTGAACAAATTAGCTCAGCTACAGGAAGCAATAAAACTGCTTTAGACTGGGAGCAGCGCTGAAAGCGGTACGGCTTACGTAGCCCAGGCAGCTCCCGGCTGCAGCTGTGCTGTCTCCGGTACCCAAACTGTCCCTGCCAGACGTGGCTCAGTGGCCTCTAATAAATTCCCTCTACCAAGCAAACTATTTAGGTTTAAACCTTTCAGTTTTTAGCGATGCTAAGCTGTGTGCCACAGGAAAGAAGACCACAGCATCACTGGCTGGAGGGGATTTCTCCACCCACACTCCTCGCACTATTGTTACGAGGAAAGCAAAACTTTGTTAAATCACCACCTGGTCAGAGGCTTGTGTGGGATGACCCACACCAGTGGAGCCTGGCTTCTTCTGCTGGATGACCCCTGGCATGGCCCATCTCTACCCACAATCCGTGTGGAGGGACCTGGCAGTCCAGCTTTTTGGCTTAGAGTCCTGTTTAACTAGTCTCACAGCTAGGATTTGACATTTAAGGCAGTGTACGGAGGCAAGATCACCTCTCTGCTTCCACTTGATTTTTCTTGGTTTAGATGTCTGTGGATCGTCTTAAGTCTTTTTTTTTTTTTCTTTTTTTTTTTTTTTTTCTTTTTTCTTTTTTCTTTTTTTCTCTTTTGCCATAGACTTGTACTGGTAGTTGAGGTGGTTAACCCCCAGTATCTTTGAACTGATCCTTTTGCCACAGTTTTCTAAAAGAGAACCTCTCAGCCTGTAGGCACAATTTTCATTCTTTATTCCCAGGTATATTACTTGGTAACAGTCATTTTATTGAATGAATGTTTTTTTGAGGGGTGTGTCATTTTAAGTAGATTATTTGGATCATTGTTGGCATCATCCTCTATCTACCTCACCAACCTTTGTGTTATCTGCAGAACTCATTAACAAAGATTTTTGTACCATCTTTAGATGACTGGCATGTGTGTAAAATAAAATGGAGAAAAAGTAATCTCTAAAAGACTTCCTTAGAAATAGGACTACCTATTCTGACATCTTTTGGTGAGCTAGTATTAACCTGATCTGTGTAGTCTCTGTCAATTTTGAAGTGTCCTGTGATCTGGTGAACCCTGGGTTTATTATGGTAGCACACATTGATTAAACTTGTAATCTTGACAAAAATGGTTGTTTGGCAACAATCCTTTCACCCAAGCTTATTTGTAAATAGAATCCTAAAAGTAAAATCTTTTAGTTAAACCAGCTTGGGTGAACCTTCTATCAGAATTGTATTGGTACGGTAAATTTTTGAATACCTTGAAAATTCCCCACTCTTCATATATTTACAAAAACATAATAGTAGTTGTTCAAAAGTTCGTGAGTAGTTTCTATAAGGCTTTTGCATGTAAAGTATTTTCATAAGGTATGTTAATTTGAAACTATACCATTTTAGCATATGTTTCCTCATGTGCCATCCTTTGAAGGCGATAAACTCTCAGTCCCTGGCACTTTATTGAATGTGATTGCTATAGTCTTTTGTTGAAAGGACAACCCCCAAAATAGCTATGGAACATACATACCTAGCTACAGATTGCAATCCAGATTAAGCATGCATAACTGGGTTTTTTCTTGGTCATCTAAATTTAAATTCCTTTTGTTATTACCTATTGGTGTAGCCATGGTTATTTGAGGATATATTTAGTGCAAATTTTGCAGGGAGGGGGGACGCTTTTGCTAAATTAACAGCTGTAAGTGGGAAAAACAGACAAGCTTTTGAACAGACTCCTTTCTTCAGGCTGAGTATATTTCAACTTGTAGCTAATAATACTTTGTTATTTACTCATTTTTTGTATTAATATTTTATATTATATATTTTTTTTTCAATCTTCTTTTAACTAGGATAGCTTCTTTTTCAGTATAATTTGTTTTACTTGTAAACCATGCTTGTGGGTATCCAGGATTTTATATTTTGACAGTTCCCATATTTTGCCATTACTTATGACTTTAAATATATGATATACCAATAACTGTTTCATGTACAATATACCAAAAAGTAACCTACACAAACTTTGTATATGTATATACATGCACATAGTTCGGTGATATGTTCTGTCTGTACAAGGTAAAAGCAAACAGATCATGATATCTATACCTAGGAAACCATGTGCTTTATGGTAGCAATTAACTCTTAGTTCATTTAAATAAGATCAAAAACTGAGTTATCTTTTTTTAAGTTCAGGGCTTTCTGCATAAAGATATTACCATTTATTATTTTTAGAAATTCTGGAAAATTTTGTGATGCATGAGATGATGAGCAAGCATCTTCCGGGATGAAGTCACTCCTGTTAAAATTTTTAGCTTTGTTACACATTATGGACAGATGTTAAAGAACAGTACAGGCTGTTATCTACTCTGAGTAGGTTTTCTGTTGTGGATTCTACAAAGAGGCCAGTAGATTTTTTTTTTTTTAGTTTTTGGGTGTTGGGTTTTGTTTTTGTTTTTTTGGTTTTTTTTTGGTTTTTTTTGCTATGTATATGTTTCATCCATGACATTTGCCTCCTATTCTGAGCTATCAGAAACAACTAACAGTGTCTTTGATGTGAAGTCCCCATCTGTGCCTTTTTTTCCCATTTTATCCTTATGGAAGAAGCTGGAAGAATGAAAGGCTATTTTAGTCATAACAACCATCTTATCATATTTCCAGTACCAAATGCAGAATATTCCTTCTCAGGCAAGAGCATCTCCAGCTGTTATTTTTATTATCTGGGCTCCTCTCACTAATATGCAAATGGTTAAAAATGTGTTCCTTATCTGACTCCTTTTGCTTACATTATCGTGTGGAGGATACCATAAAACTGGTTTAAACACTTGAGTATATCTACTAGGATTATCCTGTTACCACCCTCTGCCTTCATGGTTACATTAACAGCAACCTAATACCTTACCTAGAGATTATTCCCTCTACTACTGAGATGGTATCCATTAGAATCATGCAATCTGCCTCTTTCCAAAGTATCTGTGTACTCCACTGAGTACATGCTCTTTCTCCTTCAGACTATTGCTAAAATTATTTACAAAGAAAAGGAAGATATATTGGTGTAAAAAGACCTTAAACTTTAGGAAATATAATTTTCAGGTTGCTGAGAAAAGGAGACAGTGCCCCAAAGGAACAGAGAAAAGGGAGAAACTGAATGATATTGATCAATAATTGCAATCGCATTTTCCCATCAAAATACGTTTTACTGAGTTAATAGAACTACAAGGGAATAATTAAGTAAAAAAAAAAAAATTAGTCTCAGGATTCATAGTGATGTAAAAACATGTATAATCACAAAGCAAAAAAGCCTCATCATTACAGAAGCACATGTAAAAGCACACATTAAAGCAGTTCCAGCTTCATAGAGGTGCATATAAGTCTAGAAACAGGAAATAAGAAAGATTTAGATTTTAGAGAGTAGATACAAAGTATGATCTTTTATTGATCTCCTTCCATACAGGAAATAAATAATAATAATAAAAAAAAGAGATAGGAGTAGGATATGTGTTCCTTCTATCAGCTATGTAATGGCACAGACATGCCTTCAAAGCCCATGGGAGAAATCTCCCAGGGGAATTGCTGAAGTAGAAGCCCTGTAACAAATACACAGATTAAAAATTCAGACCTTATGGATAATTAGGTGGTGCTAAACAGCTGAATTGTAGCAGATCTAGCTGTCTGTGACATGTTAAGGGGGGTGCAAAACATCAGTGTATCTATTGAGTACCAGAACTGGAATGGTGACGCTCCTGAATAAGAAAAAAATCCATGTTGGTCCTTACCTTCTTCTCCCATATTTGAGGTCTGCGTTTCTAGTCAGTGCCCGTTGCAACCTTCCGCAGTTCCACTACACCGTGCTCTAATTTCATCTCCCATATCTGTGCCATCCACACAGGGGACAGTTATGGTCAGGATCTCGCACTCAGTGAGCGTTAGCAGCTGCGCGGACCTACCATTTCTTTTAGCATCTGCAAAAGGCAGGGCACGGGGAACGGGGCGGACTGCGTACGCTAGCAACCAGCGCTATCGCCAGCCTCACCCTCTTTAAGAGCAGAGCAGCTGCCTCAGTTCTGAGCTTGTTGTGAATCATGATGCCACTCTAAATTCCTGCATTGGCAGGGTAGTTTTGCTTCATCTCCCAATACTGAATTGCAGTCGTAGGCCATGGTTTCGCTCTAAACAAGTAACCTATACATTCCTTTTCTTCTGCAAACAATCAACAGAAATCTAAACATGTGCATAACAGAATATAGTAAGAACAGAGCTCTAAATTTAGAAGTTGTGCATTTGGGATTTCAAAGCTGCTTCAAGTGCTGTTAGTACTTTTGGCAGCCCAGATTTATGTTAATTACATGAGGGTTGCTGGAGATGTCTCTTAGTGTCTGGACATTTTTGCATGTACTCTGTCTGTCTTGGTTTCCTGCATGCCACAGTCTTCAACAGAATGTCAAATTTTTGTTGCAGCACTGAAATCATAATTCCACACAAATTCTAAAGGGCCAGAGAGAGTTGTATTTCATAGCTTAGGTTTCTGCAGCAATATGGACTCTGTATTACAAACCATGTAACATGTGACTACCGCTGAAGGAAGGAGGCACAGCTGGCAGCTGCGTGGATGAGCAAGCACATTGAATGAGGACATTTTTCAAGCACTGGTTGGGGAGGGAGAAAAATATGCAAATAATTTCTTTGGCAGTGTTTATTTATTTATTTTGGAGTTCACCCCATTGTTTATCATCATGATCGTTTTTGACAGATCATGTGTTGTGGTTACTTTGTATTTCAAAGGCGGATGTTCTGATATAAGGGATGCTGCCCACCCCACTTATTAATAGCAAGGGGTTGTAAACTTCCATAACTGCACAGTTTATCATATCATATGTTACGTCTTGTCTAGGAGGAATATTTTCATCCCTGAAAAGACAGACAATAAATAGACAATAACATACCATAATTTGTGACAGCCAGAATGTCTTTGCCAGGAAATGTGATGACCAAGCTGGGCAGATCATTTGGGCTGCACTATCCAAAAGCCACCTGATTATTGAATGTATGTGCTTGAATAAGGATTTGTGAATGCCCAACCAGTACGGTCATTCCTCTCCTATACTAAATGTGGCAAAAGGAAATAAAATTCCATTTCTCTGCAAACCTTCTCCTTCTTGTCCCAGGTGTTTTACCTCAGCATGGGATCAAGGACAACTGATCAAAGAGAGGTAATAAAAAATCTGCTTCAGTTACAACATAGCCTTGTAATGTCCAAGCCTTGTATCAAACCTTGCATATGTTCATGGAAGCTTCCGCTTCCAGAACTTAACAGGAGGAGGTGATGCTCCAAGGACCCTGGATTTCTCACAGTACCATTCCCTTTAAGGCCTCTGGTGACAGCAGTCAGCCCCTGGCTGCACAGCAAAATCAGTCCCAGGGCAGGGTGCAGGGTGGAGAAATGGCACTGCCATATTGCAGGTCCAAATAGTGAGGGCATCAATGTCCAGCTAGTAGTGCTTGGTTAAAAGGAAGCATGAAAGCAAGATGGAAAACTCTTCTTTGGCTAGAGATGGCTCAGAGATTCTCAATGGTTGCAGAGAAAACTGAATTTTCTTGCCAGCAATGGGATGCCAGGACCAGGACAAGGGTGGGAACTCTTGCAGTGAAAGTGGGAGGGAGAGGGAGAAAGGACAGAGTTAAATAAAGAGCTGAGGGGAGAGCCCTGGAGAGAGCCCTGGAGAGTTGAGCATGGTTTTGGGTTTTTTTTGCTCCTGCCCAAAAAGTTTTCTTCTTTGGGCAAACTGCTCCTGCAGAAAGGGATGGTTTACTTGCACATGGAGCACTGGCCCTCAGCAGTACAGGCTCCCCAGGAAAGGGGAAAGTAAACCGTAGGGACCTGGGACAATTTGCTATCTCCAGGAACTGCCTACTTCACCATGCTTACAGCTGACCATGTTATGCTGTGGGTAGTTCATATCATATCATATCATATCATATCATATCATATCATATCATATCATAATCTCTATACAAAGTGCTGCTTTCTACTGATGGCATACCTTCTTTAATTTAACCTGGCAAAACTAACTGTCTTAAAATTCTTCTGGCTGCAAAAACTGCTGTCTGTGGCAACTGATTGAAATATTCTCTTTACTCTTTAAGTACTACCCGGGGTATTGGAAGCAGATCTGAAAGAACCAGTGTTAGTAACCCCAGCAGATGCCTGAAGCACAGTGTATTCATAAGATGAAGTTGCCCTTCCACCAGTTCATGTGCATACCTGGAAAGGGGCATATTTTCCAGCAGGGGAACTCCCCTCTGCCCTGCCCTTCAGGTCCCATTTCTCTAAGGCAGCTAAGGAAATCACTTCCGAGGAAAAATACGTTAGCATGTGTTTTTAACCTGGAACAGATCTAGATCTGCTAATAGCCATGTTATGAAACTCATGTGTGTGTGTGTAAGCAGTTCTCTGGATGTAATTTGTACAAGCAAAGCCATGGCTTGGTTCTTCAGTTATCAGCCTTCAGTTCTTGGACTACAACTTGCAAGAATGAATTTGCAGAGGTGGCTGAGGACACTAAACCCATCCTTCATTCATGCTGCCCCTTGCAGTGAGTACTGCCCTCATGGTGCCGGAGCTGGGCTGCACCCCATCTTTCATCTTGCTCCCCTTATGATCAGACCTCTGTTTGCTCCACACTGTGGTGGGTTGACCCTGATCAGACACCAGGTGCCCCCCAAAGCCACTCTATCACTCCCCTCCTCAGCTGGACAGGGGAGAGAAAATATGATGAAAGGCTTGTGGGTTGAGATAAGGGGAGGGAGAGATCACTCACCAGGTACCGTCATGGGCAAAAAAGACTCTACTTAGGAAAATTAATTTATTTTATTACCAATCAAATCAGAGTCGAACAATGAGAAACAAACCCAAATCACCTTTCCCCCACCCCTCCCTTCTTCCCGGGCTTAACTTCACTCCCAGTTTCTCTAACTCCTCCTCCACAGCGGCACAGAGGGATGGGGAAAGGGGGCTGTGGTCAGTTCATCACACGTTGTCTCTGCCACTCCTTCCTCCTCAGGCGGAGGACTCCTCACACTTTTCCCTTGCTCCAGCGTGAGGTCCCTCCCACAGGAAAGAGTCCTCCATGAACTTCTGCAATGTGAGTCCTTCCCGTGGGCTACGAACTTCTCCAGTGTGGGTCCCTTCCATGTGGGCTCCTCTCTCCACGAGGCCACAGGTCTTGCCAGGATCCTGCTTCAGTGTGGGTTTCCCATGGGGTCACAACCTCCTTCGGGCATCCACTTGCTCTAGTGTGGGGTCCTACATGGGCTGCAGGTGGATATCTGCCCCACTGTGAACCTCCATGGGCTGCAGGGGGACAGCCTGCCTCACCATGGTCTCCACGAGCTGCAGGGGAATCTCTGCTCCAACACCTGGAGCACCTCCTCCCCCTCCTTCTGCACTGACCTTGATGTCTTCAGGGTTGTTCCTCTTACATATTCTCACTCCTCTCTTTGGCTGCAATTGCTATTGGTGGTCTCTTTTTTCTCCTTCTTAACTCTGTTATCCCAGAGGCACTACCACTGTCACTGACGGGCTCAGCCTTGGCCAGCGGTGGGTCCATCTTAGAGCCAGCTGGCATTGGATCTATCAGACATGGGGGAAGCTTCTGGCAGCTTCTCACAGAAGTCACCTTTGTAGCCCCCCCACTACCAAAAGTTTACCACGTAAACCCAATACACATACTTGTTTGTACGAGACCTCATTGTTCGGTGATTTCCAAAATATGGTCTAGAAGCTTGTGACAGTACTAGGTACATTTATTTGTATGCAAAACTCTTTACAAAACAGAGGATTAAAGACCAGATCCCTAGCTCCCATCAAAAGTGGAATCCAGCTGCCACCCAACAGTCAACATCATGTTTTTTAACAAAACCATATTTCTCTACTTTTACAAAAAGTTAGTATGTCTGGGAAATAACAGTTAAGTCTGCTCCCTCTCTGCACATAACTCTTCATAACTCAGCCTCCCTACACCTGTCTCAGGCTGGCCCCCTACCATCTTCAGTCTGAAAAATAGGTACAAAGGTCAAAATAACAAATTGCTAGGAGATTGTTGGAAATAGAGCATTTAAATAGGAAATGGGGTTTTATAATCTGTGTTTGCCCTGCTCCCTGTAAGGGCAGGAGGGTTTATAATGGAAAAAGCAGGAGTCAGTAGAACCTTACCATGGGGCTTGTCTCTAAACTGGAGACAAATAGGGTGAAAGTAAACCAGTCGCATAGAAATTGCAGTACAGAAATTGCATGAGAATTGTATTGCAGCTAAATAAATTGGGCAGCATTGCCACAGTGTGTTCGTTACATTGAATGTCTCAGCCTATGGTGCAGAGCAGGGTACCCGTGTGGCTAACTCCTCCATTCTAGCTGTGGTCAGACCTCATCCTGCTCGTACAACAAACAGCTGAAAAACAAGCATGAGCCCCGGCTGCAAGTGGGGGAGGTTGAAGTGTTGCCTGGCCAAGTCTTTTCCCTGAACGAACAGGTGAGCAGAGCCAGGGGGTCCTTTAGTTGGTCCTTCTGGTTCTTTTTCACCAGGAATAAATTGTCAGCGATGTTCTGGGCCAGCTACAGATGCCGTCTCGGGGCATCCCGACACTGCACTGGCAGACAAGACCAAAAGGATTGAAAGAGCTAGCAGGAAGGGATGCTTCACTTGAAATACACACGGGAGTGAAAAGACTCCACAATATTTTTTTGGACACAAAAGAATTGATGTTGACAGGAAAAGACTGGTAAGCTACATCTCTTGGATTAGAAACTGCTGGAGTTGGTATTTCAGGGGAAGTGGCTAGAATAACCTCTGGGGGGGGAGGTTACAGACAAACAGAATTACAAAGCTTAACACCAGCAGTATCTTGCCTCTTTCCTCCAACACTTGCTTCCTCCGCTCATTCACTATGTACCTCATCCACCCTTCTGTTCCATGACAAAAATTGTCACACCTTTTTAGGTAGCAATTACAACAAAGGATACTAAGCCTGATGAAGTCCAGTTAGTGCCTCAGGCTATTTGAACAACAGAGTTAACTGTGCCCCCTGTAAAAAAATACCATTTATAATTTGCTAGGTGTGTTCCTATGCAGCTTTATTCAACATGAACGAGGGATATCTAAAATACCCTCTTGGAAGAAAAGTAAATACTGAATAAATTTACCCCTAAAAGGATTTTTGTATATTTATTATGTGTTCAATTATTTTAAAATAAAGAATATCATCAAAGAGAAGCATTTTAATTATATATTAATATATTAATTGCTTTATCATATGATAATTCTAATGCTCACAGTAAAACTACTTTGTAAACATTCTTGTAATGCTAGTACACAAAAGTAAGCCTCCAAATGACCACTGGCTAATTTATGAGAATGGAATAGCTTAGTATGAATAATATTCTAGCTTCTTCAGGCCTTGTATTCACAAAACCTAATGTTACGTATTTCAGCAGGTTTCATCCCTCTGTAGTGTCTACGGATGAATAGTAAGCCAAAGGAAATCTATATCACATAACCTTGTTGAATAAACTCTACTATTAATCTTCCCATAAAGTAATAGATTTTTTTTCTTTCCAGAGATATGCAAAGAAAAAAAGGGAGAGGAAAGTAAGAGGGGTAAGTAAGGTTGTACAGAGACAAATATGAATGTTTCAGCTGTCATTCAGAAACCACTGACTTCAAAACATATTATATTGTTTTGACTTTTGAGGATATTTTGCAGTCCTCAAGACTGAGATATTTGCCCATATAGAAATGGGGTTTTGCTCATGCCCAGTTTACCTAGGAAGCTATATTGCCTTCTCACCTACAGGAAGACAACCATGCCATTTAGCCAAATATCTCTTCTTTGGCAGCAGTCCTTAGCTTCTTGGCAGGGGTGATATGATGATCAGAAAGTGATTTTCCCAGGAAAAAGCTCATCGGAAGTGTTTATACCAGTAAATTCCTCATATGCAGCAAACAGCTATATATTTTGTGATACTGGTGAACTGCATTTGAGCTCTCCCCCAGCTTAACACAAAAGCCTAAAACAACCCCAGTGGTAAATAACAAATGTTTGAGGGAAAGTAGGAGAGTCCAGTAGCAGTACTTTTAATGAGAGTTTTCTTCCAGTCCCCAACAGTACCTGACACAGGAATTTCCTAAGTACTGTCCTGACAGTTAACTGCTGTTGATAGATTTTTCTTCCATGAAATTGGTATTTTTTTCTTTTTTAAATCCAAACACATATTTAGCATCCAGAGTTTGCCATTCTACCAACGAATCTTTCAGTGCCATCTTTTCTATAGTTACCTTTACTATTCTAAGTGCCTTAGTATCATCTTATCAAGCTTATTGCCTAAATATTCATTTGTTTTCAGATGACTGATTAGCACAATCTGATCCCTTTGAGACTCTTTGGGTGATTTCCCTTTTCTTATGAACACTGACCACTTACTCTTACCATCTGTTAAAAAATGTTTCTCTATTTAAGAACCTTCACTTAAGAGGCCTTTGTAAATGAGCTTTTCTGAACTTCTTTTGGATATTTGAGAAGGCTAGATCAACTAAATCTTTGTCCACATAGGCTTTGACTCCTTCAAAATAGTTCTACAGGTTTGTGAGGCGTGACCACGCTTCACAAAATAATGTTTTTTCCCCCATTATTTCACATTTAGCCACATGCCCATTAATCAGAGACCCATCTTCTTTATAGATTACACTTTCCTTATCCTTTATCAATCACTGATTTTATCAATAGTAACTATTTTCAGATTATTGGCAGAAAGATTAAGTAAGAAGGGACAAGAACTGATCAATAATATTTCCCATTTCATATTTTTACTGAACAGTTAGATTTTTCATTCATTTAATGAATATTACTTAGGCTTCAGTATTAGTTTGATTTCTTTGTTAGAATATGTGGTATCTGATCAACTACAAAAAAACCCCAAAAACCTCTCTATACTGCTTTAGTTTTGTGTTTGTTTTTTGTTTTTTTTTTAAAAAGACATATTATGGAAAAATGTATAAAGCAAGTTTCTGTAAGTCCATGTTCAGTAAGATTGGTTATATTACTCTTCTTAATCCTTTTTTAATCATGTGTCATGCTGGGTACTTGATTAATCTGTGGTCAGCGTCAGGTTAGAAGGCCTGTAATTGCTATGGTCTTCCTGTTTATTTTTCTAAAATATGGACACAAGAATAGCTTTATTCCATTTTGAGGGACTTTCCCAAACTCCTAGAGTTACTGAAAAACAGCCTGAATAATCTAAAGAGTTTTTT
This sequence comes from Aramus guarauna, assembly GCA_013400195.1. NCBI lineage: Eukaryota > Metazoa > Chordata > Aves > Gruiformes > Aramidae > Aramus > Aramus guarauna. The sequence goes on along the minus strand of VXBL01000332.1, from coordinate 1,695,637 downwards.
AGTTAGTTCTTTTAAAAAACCTGCGTATTTTTTAGAGTTAATTATTTAAAATGACTAGCTTTAACAGATGCTGTGTAATATCCAGGTAATAAATTTTGCAGGAGAAGGTGTTTCATCATCATAGCACTGTGTACCTATATAATCTGGTTTTCTTCCAAATACAGAAGTTTGGCCTTCTTGTATTAATTCTTGGCAATTCCACCATTTCTATTTTTCAGGATTTCCGTTTTTCCTAATACTCCAAATATCCTGTCTAACTGGTGATCGAGTAACAACACAATGAGATTGTGCTTTAATTTAAAGAATCCTTCAGGTACAGTGACTCCCATCAGATTTTTCATTTATGTCTACTGACAAAGTACTGAGGAGGGAAACTAACATTTCCATCTCCCGACAGACTCATGTGAACATGATTTTGGATATTTAAGGAAAAATGACATTAAGAGATCAAAACCAAAACTGCTGAGGAGGGGAGGTGGAGGGGAATCCTGCTTCTGGAATGAATCAAAGTAGCATAGCAAAGAAACATCTTGCCTATTAGGAAAATCACCCCAAAAGCTGGACATGGTGCTGTGACCAGAGCTGGAGATTGCAAGTGGGCAAAGAACAGCTTCATGCTGTCCTGGAATAATCTCCGTGTCTTTGTCCCAGGGTTCCTGGAAGTGACTCAGGTGCCTAAACGCAGAGTCCAGAGAATATATGGAAGCCCTACACAAGGATGTCAGATATGACATGAGAACCATGGAAGACCCACACACTTCTGGAGCAGCTGATGACTGGGTAGGATGACGGAAATCATTCAAAATGGGCTGCCCTTTTGCCAGGCTGGTAAGATGACTTAAATTAATGGCGTCAGTTGTATTCACTAATTGTGTTTTTCTCATCTTTTAGATTTGTACTTGACATCCTGAGCTCTCTTAACTCAGAAGAACAGACAAAAATTAGAACTGAAGATACAAAGCAGTGCATTGTACTAAGTACCTACTGAAATCAGATCCTAAGCATCTTAAATATGTGAAATGTTTGGAAACTTTTCATCCTAAATGCTATTTATAAAATAAGTCACTGAAATGTTAAAACACATGCTGATCAAAGATTCACAGAAAAGAACAGTAGACTCTCATTCTTCTACTGACTCATATTTGGTCTGTGATGTGGAGTAAATAATTTCATATGCTTGCAGACCCATTGACCTACTTGCAAACTCAGTGGCAAATTCGCCACTTCCGCAGAAGCCTTTTTGCTGCTTATGGACAAAAGAGTTCTGTCCATGAGAAGTAGTATTTTAGTTTATGGAAAAGAATCTGAGGCAAAGAAAACCTGAATAACTTACTAGAGGTAGTAGTTACTGCCTCTAGAAGTAGAGAATTTGCTGTCAGCCTGTTGAAAGCTTACTAGTTGCATACTGCTGGGTTGCTGCAAAACTGGTTGTCAGCAAAAGGAGAAAATGAATGCAGCAATGTTTTTGTCAGATGGGCACATGCAGTATGAAACTTGGTTTCTTAATAGGTTCTATTTTACTAGATGAAAGCCTGGATCATGTATTGGCACCTGGAGAATCAATGTACAGACCTTTTACTAACTTATCAAAGTGATCCTCTTTCAGCCATGCCTTTCAGCACAGTTGTCCAAAAAAAAAAAGTCCTGCCTGCTATGAATCTGATTCTTATATTTTTTTCATTCCTCTATTCACAATGACCACCAAGGCAGCAGTTTGTTCAAGAACTAGAGGCTCTGGGAGACCCAACAGCAGATCAAGACTCAACCTGTCATTTCTTCAGAACAATGTGAAGTGTATATAAAATAATGTAAAGTTCCTAGTTCACATAAAATTCTATGAGCATAAATCTGAGTACAGCTTTTCAGTAAAAACATCTTATGTGAGCATTACATTTAAAGGCATTGAGTAAAACGTTTTGGCTTCAGGTTTGCCTTTTTTTTTTT
>VXBL01000332.1:1670449-1693654 GCA_013400195.1 Aramus guarauna | reverse complement strand
TTTTTTTTTTTTAAGTATAAAGCAAGAACATCACCAAAACAAGAGAGAAAAGCAGCTGTCCTGCTAAGCTACAAGCTACTGCATCATTTTTTAAATATTCAGTTTTTATGATAATCTAAGGTACTGTATACACTCACTAGAGTTAACTGAACAATCACTAGCTCATCATAAACTCACACAAGAAATCACTGAATGTTTAAAAATCAGGAAAAATAATTTAGCAAAAGAGAATAATTTCTTTAAAAAGATGGTTTCCCCCTCATTTCCTGTGAATGTAATACGGCTTGCAAAAAACTGCCTAGATTGATGATAGGACTAGGGTTAAGAAGGTTTGGATTGTTCACTCTAAATCTGAACTCTCATAATTTGTAGGTTTGGAAAGCAAATTCCACATGTAGTAAATTCTGCTACTACAAAAGTAACCCAGGCATCCATTTAGTCGAGCAGTCTGTGTCTGTAAGTGGTAGAGATGTTTCAGAAGAAAGTATATAAAATGCTCTGTTCCATAGAATTTTTCCCTACCACCAGGTCACTAGAAGCTGATCAATGACCTTAAGTGGATAGTTTTTATAAATCAAATTCCTATGGGTATTTTTTTTTTAATTTTATTTATTGTCTTCCCCTAAAAATATTAATCCTATAAATTTAAAGGTCTTGGCTTTGATATGCCACGGTGGTAAGTTTTGAAAGCTAACGAGATGATGTATTAATTGTAGACTGTGACTAATTAGTAAATGAGTTAAAATAAAAATTCAGCGATGTTTAACTCCCCAAACAGTCAAAAAACTAATGTATTTTTAAGTAATATGTCAAAGATATATGGTAACTGAAGTAATATATTCCAATGGGGATGTCAGTTCATATTGGAAACGTATTTAGAACTTTTTTCACCATGTTTATGACACACCTTCTGAAGGATTTGTGACCATTAGCAAGTGCACAATGCCATATGTCCTTATGCACATGGCTCTGATTCAAAAATATGAAATAAGAAAAGTCTGAAGGACACAGATTCTGAAATGAAATGGGCAATTCTCACAAGATGTCCATCCACATTTTTCACATCTGAAACATTTGTACAGTTCAGAAGACTTCAGACTAGTATCCAGACTTGTAAACGGACACTTCAAGGTTTTTGAAATTTGGCCATCTTTACTTAGTAAGCTTCAACCAGAAACTTCTAATATTGATTTCATGTTTCACTTGAATAGCAAAGACATATGGTATTCTTTCCACATTGCCATTTAAGCCACCTGTCCACCAAAAAAGGACATACGCAGGTAGAATTTCCACAGACCTGGGAGTGCAATATTTTTCCTTAGCAATTAGGATTTACTTAAAAAATGTTGTGTTCTATACTGCAAAATCAAGATTCTCCTACAATGTGATGCTTTGGCATAAGGACTGACCTTGATCCTGGAGGTGTGCTTCAAGCAATATCTCCACTGTGTCAGGATTTTTTTGCCCAATATTTTTTAAGGAATCTTATTGAAATAGCTCCCTCCTATTATATTTCATGCATTGAAAAAATATTAGGGTACAGATACTACCTTGTCTCTATGGAAAGCACTCAAAACTGCACACTTCTAAAACATGCTGGCTTTCCTAGTTACCATAGTGTTTATCTCATTCGAATAACAAAGCCTGAAATCCTTTAATAATACTAAAAAAAGAAAGAAAGAGGAAAAAAAAGAACCTCTGATAAAAGGATTTTGAGTCTCCTATAATAGTACAATTCATACCAAATTGTTTTAATTCAAGTATTTAGAATGCAGTAACACATTTCAAAACCATAATGTGTTTGTAGATAACCCAATTTCTTTGTGTATAGAAACCTCAAAAGAGAGATGTGAGTTTGTTACTTAGTTTTGATCATTTATTTTGTATAAATAATGACTATAACCTAAAATACTGTGTAGTGGGGTTTTTTATTTATTTCAGTAAAATATCTTTTATTCCATGTTTAGCACATGAAAAGACATGCTTTTTAAAAAAATAAATGTAGTAGCTGCAACTCCTTTGGAAGGGCTTATAGTAAATGGATTTGAAACAGGTAAAGTACAGTGACAGCAGCCTGCATCCACAGCTGACTGGGTACTCTCCTCCACTCCTTGATGAGATGTCTCTGGAATAGCAGCTCTGAGGATGAACACAGAATCATAGAATCATTTTGGTTGGAAAAGACCTTGAAGATCATCAAGTCCAACGGTTAACCTAGCACCGCCAAGTCCAACCACTAAACCATGTCCCTAAGCACCACATCTACACGTCTTTTAAATACCTCCAGGTAGCCTGGTCCAGTGCTTGACAGCCCTTTCAGTGAAGAAATTTTTCCTAAGATCCAGTCTAAACCTCCCCTGGTGCAACTTGAAGCCATTTCCTCTTGTCCTATCACTTGTTACTTGGGAGAAGAGACCCACACCCAGCTGGCTACAACCTCTTTTCAGATAGTTGTAGAGAGCAGTAAGGTCTCCCCTCAGCCTCTTTTTCTCCAGTCTAAACAACCCCAGTTCCCTCAACCACTCTTCGCAGGACTTGTTCTCCAGACCCTTCACCAGCTTCATTGCCCTTCTTTGGACATGCTCCAGCACCTCTTGTAGTGAGGGGCCCAAAACTGAACACAGTACTTGAGGTACGGCCTCACCAGAGCCAAGTACAGGTCCAATCATTTCCCTAGTCCTGCTGGCCACACTGTTCCTGATACAAGCCAGGATGCTGTTGGCCTTCTAGGCCACTTGGGCACACTGCTGGCGCGTATTCATCTGGCTGTTGACCAACACCCCCAGGTCCTTTTCCACCAGGCAGCTTTCCAGGCACTCTTCCCCAAGCCTGTAGCATTGCATGGGGTTGTTGTGAACCAACACAACACAACTGGGGGTGAACCCAGTCACTGCTACATGTCCCACCATGCAGGAGCCTTCATATGGGTCTCACATGGGAGAAATCTGTGGGGAACGCCTTTCCACCAGCCTTTTGGTTTTTAAAGGTGAAACTGACAATCTCTCCCATTTTCTCTCCCTTTAAAGCCCTACAAGTTTGGATGGAACATTTTAAAAAGTTTCACTTTGTCTCAAAGTCAAATGCGAGAAAACAGTAACAGTGTTCTCTTTTTTTTATTTTGCGGCAGAGATTTTTCTTCCTCCCTGAAATTTTCAGTTGCGCTCAGCACCTATGTAGCAAGTCTCGGAGAGGCAAGGATTAATATAAGCCAGAATGGTCTGTTAAATGAAAAGGTTAGGATATGGGGTAAGTCCTTGGTCAGAGTATAATCAACAGTAGAAGACAGAAGGAGGTACATGTCTCTGTATTGGATCACGTATCCAGAGGTGAACTTTTTCCAGGGGATTACGTAGCCTAGCACAAGGGTCAGGGTGTCTGTCTCCCGGGCTTTTCACACAGCTGGGAACGGGCAATGACCTGAGAGGAGTTTTGTTCTACCCCTCAAAGAGTAGAACAAAATAAAATACCAAAGATGGCATACAGAGTCATCCTACCCTACAGAAACCTATTGTAAGGTTGTCCTGGTCCTAAAGACACCTTGGAGGACAAATCTCTCCCAGGCACAGGCCCTTAAGAACTGTGGCAATGGATAAATGGAATTTCTTGCCAGCTCCCCTGCGTCCTGTTCAAAGTCTGACTGAATGGACTTAGCAAGGGAGAAAAACAATGTGAAGTTGAAGGGGAGGGTGGAGAGGGGAATTGTTTCCCTGCAGCCCAAAGCTATGATGTGCAGAAGTTATGCTGCTGTAACCAACCACTACAGAGCTCCTCGGCATAGCGGCTCTACATGATGCAGAGACATAATAATAGTCATACTCTCAACGTGCTCCTCCCAGCTTCCTCTGCACCCTTTTGGAAAGAGACAGAAATTGTGCAATAAAATTCAAGGACACATGGAATTAGAGGCTCTGTCTGCAATTTGCCCCATGGCACCCTTTTGGCCTCTGGATCCTTATGCCACGAGATTTAGTATTTGGCATAAAAAGATGTAAGGTTTGGGGGGGTTTACTTGAACTTGTTTAACAGATATTTTTAAAGCTTCAGGCAGTAGATACAGACTAATTTAGATTGTTTACATGCCTGAAGTTTGAGAAAGAACTGTATCAACTGAAAAAAATACATTATAAACATTATTAAAATATGCATTTACATAAAGAGCAAGTTTATTCCTGTCTGGGTGCTTTGTTTCCTGCACATGGAAAAGACCACATTAAAATAAACAAATGAGTATTTTAGTTAAATGATCACACTCAAATATAGGAGAATAACTTGACAGCTAGGATACCCCCCGCAAGCTTGCTCATAGCATTGCTCCTGGCTGCTTACTCCATCTTCTCCCACGCTCTGCCTGTAGTAAAAGGAATTGCAGACTCCAGACATGACTATCATAGACTTTTTTCTTTTTTTTTTTTTTCACTAATGACTGCAGTAGGCTGAACTATAGTCTTGCACAAATAACTGCATTGCTACTCAAAGCATAATGTATCAGAGGATAAAGAGGAAACTCCTATACCGTTAAGCTTCTAAATGCAAACTAAAACATCATTATTGCTCTTTCTACAGAGAAATAAATGCCTCAGAACTAGTCACTTGTGCTTTTCCACCTATTCCTGTTTGAGGCTGTCTCACAGCTCTGAATAGTATTCAGATGGAACTGAAATATGAATATATGGATGAAAGTGTTGGTGGGACATTCTCTGTGAAGCCGCCTTTATTTAGGAGTTTCCTCTTCTTCGAGCCACCAGTTCCTATGTGTGTTTTCCTTCTTGACATATTGTGGGACTGCACAAGGTACAGGTTCAGTTGGTGCATTTGTATGTGCAACAGAGATAATTACATAGCTACTAGTCCTGCAATTGAGCCTACCTGAATGGTTTGCACAGGAGCAGCTATGTCAATTTGTCATGTCAGGTCAATAATTATTGTTGGGACGGAACTCTTTGTACTGAATAAGGTATCTTTAGTTAATCTGGAGCATGAAGAAATCATCTTTGCTGTCTAAAATTTGTCCTTAGCATTCCCATATGGTAAGTAGCTTTATAGCAACACATGCTATTCTACCAGCCTCAACAGAATTATTCAAATTCCTGATGTTGCTTTGATGAGACTTGCACAATCAGGATCTAGAGAAAATTATTAAAATAAATAAGTTATAATTTAGCTCCACTGTTCAGTTGCATATGGAAATTTTCCAATGAAAAAGACTTTGTTTCCATAACTGAGAATCAACCAAGGAGCTTCACCATCAGTCAAAGCAGCTTTCCCAACTGAAAGCAGTACTCTCCTATCTGAGATGAGAATACCCATCATCAAGACTCTCACAGTTTGCCAGGATGGGGGTCAGCTTGGAGCATCAGGGGAATTCAAGAATGGGCCACAGTGGCAAATTACAGCAAAGGGACATTCTGTGTGAATATGTTGCACTAGAGTGCTCTCCTGGGCTCGAGCTGGGAGGTGGCATTACCAAGTAGGTATCTTCATCCTTGTGGACCTTCTAAAACAGAGCAGACCACTGGGAACTAGCATCCTGTTCTTAATCCAGCTGTATCAGTGAACAAGAAATGCTCTGACTGCTCATCACTACTCTCTGATGGAGTTACCCCTTTCTTACTTGGTCAGCAAAATGATCACCTTTAGTGCCGAGTTACAGGAAGAGCAGTTTCTGAGACTTTCCTCAACTGCTTCAAGCAGATTCAGTCAGGTTATGTCACACAATCACATTAATTGTTTAAATAATATGTCTGATTTTCCTTGAGATTAACTGGGGAACACCCACACGATTTACTCCAGCATTTGACTGTCAATGTCAGTAACTTCCCAATGGAAGATAAAGTTAGGGCTGGCAATGGTTTCCATTCTTACAGCTGGATGCAGAAAATATAAAGAGTGAAATCAAAGAATAATTTTGAAGATATGAGTAGCAACTAAAGGGTGGCCAAAACATGCATCTCCATACTGCATACTGGCGAGTGACAGAGAGGACCTCTGATCTAACACTAACTGGTACGGGCACACAGTACAATGACTGGTAAGCATTTCAAAACTGAAAATGTAACACAGAAAGTGATAAAATTGTAACAGGAACAAGATAGAATGAAAAGCCTGGCTTTGTACTTTCACCTCAACACAACAAGTATATTTGCATATTTGGTTTTGGGGGTTTTGTTTGTTTGTTTGTTTTTTATTGCATTAAATGTATAGTGCAACTTTTATTTACTGACCAGAAACATATTTTAATTAAATGATATTAATAAAAGCAGAGAAAGTCCACAAGTAAAGTATATCATTCTTTGATATTAAATGAATGCATTAGATTTGCCACTTTTCTACTACAGTCTAAGTAGAATACTGTTTGATCACTAATAAATACAATAACCATTCTACTCATGAGATTAGCCTGAGAAATCACTTGCTGTTAAGGGCCGAGTTATTCTGTTAATCCATACTCATGGGATTAACAGCAATTATATCCTTTGGGAAATCATGCAGCTTTCTAAATATATTTCTAGTTTTCTTCAGAAGTACTGGTAGGAAAACAAGAAGTGAATGGAATATACAGAGTGATTTCCCATGGTCTTTGAAAAGCAATTCATCTAATTGTATTACATTTACATAACTCCTAGGCCTTTTGCTTAAAAAGTGAGCTTCCTTTAATCCATCTGTCGTACTTTATTCTACTACAGGATGGAAATCACAACATGCTTCAGAGAGTTAATCATTAAAGACTATGAATTTCAGTTTTATGCACAAAAGGGCATAGGCACTGGCACAAATACACATTATATCATCTTATCACACTATCTGCTACACATTTAACCGCCTTTGATCTTATCTAATAATAGATATATTGCCAAAATAATCACCATTTAAATATATTAGGTTGTTTGACATAGGTACTACACACAAGGAAAATCAATAATGATTATACAATCACTAGATACAATGTAAACTGCATACCGCAAATGTCTTTACAGGGTTAGATAACATCACAGAAATCCTAATGAAAGTCAATAGCCATTAGTTTTTAGAAGCAGCACTTGAACTTTTGGGATTTTTTACAGTAACTAGTCCAACCTTAGGTGCAAGATTTTAAAACAAATGAAGATCAAAGAAAGAATGACAAGTAGATTTAACAAATACATCTCTGGGACTGGTCAATATTTGCTGTGCTTTTGAAAAACTAGTAAATATATATTCATCTTCTGTAGTACGTGGAATCTATGCTAGCAAGATTATCCAGAACCTTGAAGTGAAAGTATTATTTCAACGTCTTTTTGTGATGATAGCTGAGCTAATAATCACCACCTGTTAGCTCTCACAAATTCAAGCCAGTGTGCCTGCATGAGAGGTAAGGTCACTACACAGAATTCTTTAGCAAAGCTTTATTCCACAATCTCAAGTAGCACAACCAAACAAAACAACAACAAAGTCTACGACTGCTATTAAATATATGTTCAAAATTAGAAGGTGGCTTATGAATAATGTTTTATTCAGTTCACCCCATCTGAAAGGGACATTGTAATATTCTTGTTATACTGTCTGAAGCTACATTCCTGTCTAATGTCAGTGTATGCATATTTGACAGGGTTTAGTATTGAAAAGAAAGAACGATATTGTGATTTGAAAGGTACAAAATTAAAATTAAAAAAAATAATCCTTTTGTAGAGAAACTGTAGTGGTCATTAGAGAAATTTACAAGGTTTTATCAGAAGTCAAGAATTAAAAGCATTTCACATGTTTTGGCATGGCAAGAACAGAAAGACTTTCAGCAAGAGGTGCAGCATTTACCTTTAATCAAAGATGAGTGCAGTTTTATCTCTACACAAAATCAATTAGTGGTTCTTGGTACTTTCCAGATGTAAAAGAAAGTGCCCAATATAATTACACTGACATAAAGGTCCTGCTGCTTTTCTCGCCAATAAGATATAGAAAAGATACCATAGATAAGCAGGCTTTGAAAATAGTTGCAGAGCTGTAAAACAATTTTGTCTCAATTAAATGCTATTTTAAGCAACGTTCGGAAGGTAGTACAGTATTTATTTTATATCTTCGTGGCTTTGAGTCAGACAATTTTCAAATCTCAATTTGTAAATAAACACCAAAAGAGGATAAAAAAGTTTTGCAAAAATGTAATCCGCTCATTCCTGTCTTCTCGTAAAATTAAAAGATTTTGGAGGTATAGAACCAACAGTTTATAACCCTTATCTTCTCTCCACTCTAACACGGCTGTCAAATTTACTGTTTAAGCTTTTCTTTGTAATCACACTATTACGCACTTCATCACCTTCCCCACCCCCATCATTCGATCTAATGGTTTTAAAGGGAAAGGAAATTACTTGTCTTCACTGCCAGCACTTGACACTTTTATGGGTCATTTGTAATGAAGCTATTCTTCGGTTTTAATGGAGACCTTGATTTGGACCAGTGTGAATAATTGTCAAAAGGTGATTAATTAAATAATCACCAGCACCCTGTAAAATGGATCAACATATTACATTACACTGGTCCAAAAGTTATTTTATTCCTGCATTAGACTTCAAATTCTATGCATTTAAACAAGCCTTAAACTGGGCCATATAATTTACTACACATTAATTATACATATAGTGTAGCTAAAGTAAGGAAAAGTGTTTTACACCTTTTTTAACTCTGTAAAATATGCTGCCAAGGCTTGCAACAATAAAAGATCCTTTGGGGGAATAATATTCCTGACTGACAATACACACACGCGCACAGACACACACATATATTTAAAGTAAATAATATTATCTACATGAACTTAACATTTAGAAAGATCTCTGTGTTTTAGAAACACACGGTTTTAGGTGAGACATAGATTTAAAAAAAAACCCCACACAACTCCATGTTTAGTTACATCTGAACAAGAGACAAGCATATGGTTAATAGCCTGTACAGAAGATGGATAGATATGTACTGTTAAATCATGAAATATTATTCTTTAGCTTAGACAGTCCTGTGCAGGTTCATGCACTGCTAACTCTTCCAAGTAATAAACTTTGCTAGAGCCATAGCTTTTGTTATAGCTTATTGCCTTCAGTTCCTTTTAGAGACCTGAAATACTATTTGCAATACTATTTATAATTTCTTCACAGTCTATATAAATGAAATGTCAGGATTTTGAATCACAGTTTTTGAGACTAAATAAGATAACACAGCATTTTGGTTGCTGAACCTTTCCAGAAGAAATTAAGCTTAAAAGTATTGCTGTTTAAGAAATAAAAAGGCATCAAGCAAAATGCATATATAAATAGTCATTGTGGGAAACTGGAGAGAGAGAATTTTTTTTTCAAGCACATTTCTGCACTTGTTCCAGTGTCTACAAAATACTTCAATAGACTGACAACAGAGTCACATTTCAGACAAACGTTAAATAGCACCAACATGTTAAATGATGATAGAAAAGGCAATACTTCACAGAAATATGTAGGTGTCTGCTGTACACAAAAGGCAAATAGCTGTTTTGAACTGTGAAGACTATTTAAAGGTTTAGTGTACACCTTGGATTCCTGCTGCCTACATAAGTACAGAGACCTAAATCCACTGCATACTGGGACTAACTGATCAAAGCAGTAGTTAAATCTATCCATGGAAAATCTAAGTAGTCTTTGGAGGCAACTCTTTGAATGCAGATTAGTGATTTCATTGAAGTAGTCAATCAACCGCTTTTTTCTGGTTGTTAAAATGTCACTGAGTGAACACAGTAGATAAAAAAATGATGAGCAAAAAAATAATATTTCAACTTGAACAAACTTGCTATTTGTAGACTGGATCACATGAATCTGCTTCAGTCAAGATCATTTCAGAGGTAGCTATAGGAATGAATCCCACAAAGGGACTAAGTTTAATCATCCAATCCCAGACTGTATTGATTTTGGAACTACTTGCAATGACTATATAAATAAGCCATTTCTTTGCAACTGTATCTGGAGTCGGTCATGAACCCAAAACCTTCACAACCTGGTCCAAAGTGAATTATGCCCTGCAGAAATAAATTAATAAAACTAACACAGCTAGGCTTCTCTACCAACTTATTTTCACGTTTCAAGAGCTTAAAAATATAAAATCAATAATCATTTAGTCATAAGGGTAAATGAAGCGACATAACATCAAAGTATACCCTTTAGCCATTCAAGTCATTCTAGGTAATTTATCTCATCAAAAGGCACTGGTAATAATCCTTTCCACTCTGAGACAAGCTGCCACACAGCTGCTGTATTATCCTAGAGTAAACAAGTTTGGAGAAAATATTAAAAATCAATATCTGTTTCCTTCTATCAGGCCAGATGGCATCCATCATAAATCTGCCTTTGTAAAGAGTTCTTTAGGTTTAGCAGCCAGAGTGTGAAAGACAACTGAATTAACAATATAAAACTCAGGCCAGTTTAATAGGAATTGACAGCTGGATTTCCTTAAACTTACAATATTGAGGCAACCGAACAATTTGCTAAAATTAAACAGACATGGAAAACAGTCCATTACATTAATGTGCTATCTAAAGGAAGCTTTGACTAATCTTAGACACTCCAAATAGTAACATTAACTTCACAGAATCCATAACAGCACAAACATAAAAGACTCCCAATTGTCATTTTTTGCATTCCTGTGGTTCTCATGCCACAAAACACAGCAATCACCTCTCCTTTGAGGATCTGCCACATAGTCCTGTTGCTGTCAGGCAGTACTTACAATAAAAGTTTTGAAAAAAGGAACCCGATTACAACATCCTGAACACAATAGTTGCAATTCTCAATCTCATTTTGTAGCAGCTGTTTAAATCACTGTTGTATTGAAAAACAAATCTGCAAGTTCATCTTGGTCCTTTACATACAGCTTTAATATTGAATGCTTGTAGGTTACTGATTGCGCCACCAAGCAGGCAACAACTCTCTTCATCCTTCAGCACAAACTAGGGTCCCAAAGTGAAAAAGTCTGTCGTAAAGACTGTCATATTTCATGTTTTATATCCTGCTAAGGGATCATTTCCTAAGTATTGTAGAAATGGGTTATCAGGTGTCCTTTTGTAAGCCTGTGGAATGGGGTGCATCATGCTGGAGAGGGCTCTTTAACGCTTCCAGTTCAGACTGCACCATCTCCCCTTTACTGACATGTGGGCTGCTCTGCGCAGTCAGCCTCTTTCATCCTCCCCTGCTGTTTTCACTTAATCTTCTGTTCCTTGGGTGCATCCAGAATGTGGGACTTCCAACCCCAGACTTCAAATGTGAAAGACCCAAGAAAAACTCACCCTGTCAGTGTTCAAGGTGACATCACCGCATGTGGCTTTTGGACTGATTTGAGAATCTGTCTTCAAACAGAAACATTGCTGCAAGCTTGCTCACAGTGTGGCTAGTCACCACGCCATGATACTGTTTAATGCCAACTCAGTTTCAAGGTTTGAAGCCATAGGAATCTAGATCTCTTCTGGTTCGCACATGACACAGATATTTATGTGCTGAAGGGGCTTCAGCTAGTCACTGACTGTAGTATAACTTGTGACATTATATTTCAAATTTCATCAGAAACGTATGCTTTTTAATCAATCCATCACTTATTCTCAGTCATCTGTATTTTCCCAAAGTAGATGCACATTCATTTCTCTGTGTTGGAGAAGGACTCAGCCTTCACTACAGTACTCTTCCTTATGCCTACACAGCCTCAGAGTGTAATAATTTACGGTCTTGCCAAATCTGTGGCCAGGAGCAGATGAATTATTTGTTGAGCTTTCTGTAGTTCCATATTTGGCATTAGCTAATAAGGTAATTTGCATATTTTCAGTTCAGTTACACAAAATCATAATCCTCAGGTGGTAAGGCAACATATCTTCTCTCAAGAAAACCTGAGAAAAGGCACAGCCTGTGCAACTCTTTTCAGTCTTAGGGGGAATAAATGGGTGAATACTTGGGGTGTTGAGGGAAGGGCTTGCGAGTGGCAAGCTGGCATGTGCCTGGGACTGAGGGAAGGCTCTGTTTCATAAGAAATAGGGAAAGCTGCTGGGATAGACACTGGCCTACTCTGTCTCTGGCAGTACTCCCCAGGTGCTACTCCCTCTCTCCGGTGCAGCAGATGTAATGGACAGAAGGATCATTTTATCTGGTGGCCCAGAGGAGCTGCTGGCTCTCCTAGGGCAGCTTTGGTAGGGCTGTGGTAAATTCTTCGTTTTGAGTCAAAAGTGTGAACTCTTCCAAATCTAAAACCTAGGGGTCCTGTGTCACACGAAGAACCATACCACACAAATGCTGATGGTTCTGGCCACCATAAAATTGTCTCACTGGCAGAAGGAGCAACTGTCACCCATACTTTAGTCTCAGCTGTGTATGCCATGGCTTAACTTATTTGCAGGAGCCCACGGCAGGCTATCAAATAAGCAAGCATCACTCCAGAGATATGGGACTTGGAAGGCTTCCATCTTTCAGGATTCTTCTCCCACTCCCATGCTAGCTTCTCTCCTTCTCACAAAGATTCCCTCTTCCCTCTGCTCTCTGATCCTGTTATTGGGTTCACAGCACAAGTGACTTTGTAGTGAAATTTGCTAGCATAATAGGTTTCAGTTAGTAGCTGAGCTGGAGGGCAAAGAGAGTCTTGTGACATTATAACATTTTCCTATGAAATTGCACCTACAAAGAGAGCTGGGACAGAGAAGTGCAAAGCTGTGGGAGGAGGGAATAAGCTTGAAGCAGCACCCAAAGAAAGCAAAAGAAAAAAAACATGGTCCTCTGAAAAAGCCTGATTAGAGATTGGCAAGATGAGTTAGATGCTTAGCAGAGATCTAGATACGTTTCTGGGAATAGGGTCTGGATATCAGATGACTGGAAAGGTACTTTATAGTATCTAGGTGATTTGGGGCAGTGTTTCTCATGCAATTCCAGTCTTCCCTTTTCAAATCAGTATCAGTATTCTTATTCACATAAAAGGATACATAACGAAGGACTGATTGTGCCAGAAAAGTCATTAGAAGTTATTTTCCCTTCCCGCAGATTTTCCATGAGATAAGATGATTACATTGAAGGCAATTATATAATATATGATAATTTAAATAATAAAGATCTGAGACAAACATGCTGGTTATTTCCCCCCTAAAAACTATAGTCATTATACCGCACTACATTATGTCAATGCTGAAGGCAATGGAGTTAGGTTTCTATTAAGCAGACTTCTATAATTAGTCTGCCTATTTTTTTTCTCCAAATAATGTTATTATTGATGTTATCACTCCTCTCAACTAAATAGTAGACAAATAAAGGTAATTATTTCAATAAGTATTGTCAGTATTAAACACTTCATTAGGTAAAGCAGAAAGATTAGACAAAGTTTCTTCTGAAATACAATGCCTGAAATAATATTCTTTAGTAATTTTATTATTCTTACATATTTTGATTTTGTTAATAGCACTACTATCTCACATGGTCATGGTAGGCTTCCTCAGTTAAAAATGTTTCCAGTGCTTCACTCTAGAGGGTCTAAAGTCTTGGCTTAATATAGCATCTTACAAATGACTAGCCAGATTTCAAATGCCTACTTTTCAAAAAAACATATTCCTTGCTTTTGATGTTAAGTTCAAGTTGCGTGAACAGAGGCTGCAAGATTTGGCACAAATTAAAGGTCTTTCAAGCAAAGAATAAGAAATCCTCTGTAAAGGGATAACAGGTACCCCACCTTACGTTTACAGTTGAGAACCATTGACATTTCCTTCATTTTGATTGACATGAACTGAAGTACTGATACGGACTTCACCTGAACTTCAGAAAGTGAAGACGTAATCATCCAGGTTTGATGGGAAAAAGATACACGCACTGAGAATATCATTCAGCCTCTTATACCTGAGGGACATAGCAGATGATTTAAACAGAACTTTTCATAATCCTGCACAAAAATTGCTATGGGCAGATAATCAACCTTTCCTCAGAAAGGAAAAACACTTCTACTTACTTGGGCACTGGAGATGAGTTAACAACATTCTGTTGCCCAAGAATAAATAGGCTGCTAATGGGCTCAAGACTCAGTGTAACACAAGTTTATGTTCATCACTGAGGCTGGATACCTCTGCTGTAACTTTATAATTTATAAGTATCATGACTGGTCCTGATGCAGTTACCCTCTGTCCTCTCTGTGGTCAGTGGAAGAAAACAGGCATCTCTCCAGAGATGCTAAGATCAGCATCTAAAATAGGACAGCTGAACCACCCTTAAGAAGCACGGACTTCTCTCCATTGATTCTAAGGGCAGCTTAAACTAAATAGCTCAAGTGTAGACATCAAATTTTATTTTTCTAAAACTTCATCAGCATGTCATTATGAGGAACTGATATTCATCCTAGAGATCAGCTAAATGCCTTTGCATCTGAGAATAAGAATATCTAAACTTAATAAAGTTCAGTTATCTCCATAGATAAAAAGACTGAACTAATGCTAAATTTCATAAGGCAAGCATTTTCTCTGAGATACCTTCTTACATAGAAGCCTGTGAAAAAGAATCATTTTATAGAAAATAACAATCTCTATAATCACAAATATGTATTTATACAAGCTGACTGTATTGACCATGAAACTTGCTTGCACACTACAGATCACAATTTTACCAGAAGTCTTTACATCTCAGTAAACAAAACTGACAAAAACTGCAGTCAACAAGTTGTTGTCTTGTCAGCCTGAGACTTGAACCTCTGCCGCAGCAGTGTTCAAATGATGCAATTGCTACACTGAAGAAGGTGGAGTCTGGAGTGGTTAGGTGGTAAATTGCACAGAAAGAGTCTTTGTCATGGCAGTCATGAAACACCTCAGAATTTACCTGTTCCAGAATGATTACAATTAAATCTATGATAAGCAATTGTACTTCTGTGGGAAGAAAAAAACAACAACCAAAAACCAAACAAACCAAAAACCTCAAACAAACCACAGCCAACACAATCCCAAACTCCAGCCTGGATATTATTGCTCTCAAAATCAGCTTACTCCCTGTCATTTCTTTCCTGTGTTTTCACTTTATTGGAAAGTTAGTAATTCATCACATGCTTACCCCTAATTTCTTGAAATACTAATCTAGAATGGGTTTGTATAAATTGCACATGGTCAGCTGCTAAAGTGACCTCCCTTATTAAAAGTAAGTATCCTCTCTGAATTTGGGCAAAAATATTTCCAAACTTTAAGGACAGCCTGATATTTAGATACCTAAATGATATAGATCTTAACCTCAAAGCAGCTCCTGTTTATTGTGCAACCCTCTTAGTTTCAATGGAGCTCTATCATGGGGAAGAGCATTGCCTGCTGTAATCTATCACCATTAATCAGTCAGTCAGTGAACTAATAAAAAGCCCCCAAAAGCTAGGGTTAAAATCAGGCATCACATTTTTTCTTGTTGCAAAGAAATCTGAAGTCCCTATTCCTAGATAATTCCAGGCAATTTTATCAGCAGTTTAGTTCCTTTGATACAGGCACGTTCTACATCTCCTACAACCCAAGATTTCTTAATTTACTCACCTTAGAGCATACTAAAACCATGGTTAATAATTTAACAGAAAAGTTTAAATTCAATTCATGTATGCACAAAAAAGCATGTATATGGCACAATCCTAATTTTAAAATGGAAAATAAAAAATTCATATGGACCCATAGGAGAAACTGAACCTTGTTATTTTTAGAACTTTTTTAATGAGCATGAACTCTTTTGTTCTTTTGATAAGTATCATGAAAAATTAAACATTCCTAATTTCCACTTGTGGTGATTCTTTCATATTAGACATTTATTTACACAAATTACTGGTCTTAAATTGAATTATATTCCTGCAACTCCTCTGCTTATTGAATACTTTTAATCTTTAATAGAAATAGAGCATCTTTCCATTTATACAACATACCTATATTATGAAATCAGGACAGTAAAACAATATTGGTTTTAGATGGCAGAAAAAATTAAATGACAGTTGTTTGACATACATACACATATATAATCTATAACTATACTATACATGAACAGATTAATATTCTTTATTTAAACATACCTTTAAAATATTCACTTTTTAACTTGTCAGATAGGCTACACCTGCTCAATAAATTAGATCACCAGTTACCCCACAACATGCCAAAGTCTTAGCAAGGAATGACTAATTATTTATCACAGTAAAGCTAGAAATGCCCTGGTTGAAAGAGCTTGACAGCTTCAACATCCAGAAAGATAGTTGGTCCTTAAAATAGTCTCAGTTTTTTCCAATTTTCATGATGATCAACACATTAGCCAGGCTGAGCATGGGCCTCACAAATACAGTTGTATACTAGATAAAGTGTTTGGACTGTGATTGGAATTTAGGTACTTGAAAAATTGCTGTTATAATCCCTGCTTTCAGCCTCTGGTACAGTGACTATCTCTTGTCTTTTCTCCAGCTTTTACACCTGTAACTCATTTTGGTTTATCTGCAACATCTGAAGTAGGTGCCAAGATAATTAGAGTAAATTAATTTCTGTCTGAAGCTGATTTACCTGGATTTGATGTGCATCTAGCAATACAGTTTTTTACAGTAAATCACAAGCACCTGCATTCCACAAGAAATATTTCCTGATGTTGTATATGGTTAGCTAATATTTTGGTAATCGACATTTGAGCTTCATAGAGTTCAAAAATATTATGACATCTTAACAGACTTTATAAACATCTTTCAGAGCTCTGTCACGGAGCTTATGGTAATTGAAACATGTACAACTTCCAGAGCACTGGTCTAAAAAAATTGTAAACTTCTCAGGTTTAGGAATTTAGTAGCTTCATAGTTCATGGGACTAAGAAGCCAATATCTGCCTTAGAAAACACACTTAGTGTTGTTTTGAAGCTCTATACACCAAACAAGTTGGTTCAAGGAGTGACACACACATAGTTTACATAGTTTACAAAGCCCTTAAAATAAATAGCTCTGATTCCAGGAATCTAAAAGTTAGTTAGTAACTGTTTAAATATTTATAAACATAGTTGAATGCTTGATAAAAGTAGTCAAAATCTTTTGGAAAGAAGATGTTTTTAAAGTGAGAAAACACTATTCATTCAGTTAAATGTAGAAGTGAATTTATAAATAAAAGACAAGAATATTCATGTTAGCATATTAATCAATCTGGTATTTTAGAAATGCTGAACATATCTATAGCACTACAAAGTGTGCCACAGTTATGTTCTTAGAGTCCTTGTTCATGTTTTTTTTTTTAGGTAAACAAACCAGTAACACATGTGTTGGGTCACCAGCAGTCCTGATAAAATATCCACCAATGCCAGAACTGCACTACCTTCACCTCCTTAAGGGACCTTCAATTCCATTAAAGGACGGACCAGAAGAACTCAATCTGTTTTGTTTATCTGAGAGAAAGTTGAGTGGTTACTCATTTCTGTGTTCTATGTGTAGCTGAAGAGAACGATTCTGATGGAAGGGTCCTTCATCTAGCTTGAAAAGGTATGACAGGATCTTTCAATTGCAGGGTAAAGTGAAATAAATTCAAATAAAATGTATATTTTTAATGGTGAGGACTGTTGTTGACTATCAGCACAACTTGTTAATTCTAGGGATGGCTTCTGCGTTACTTGAAGTCTTTAAATAAAGGTTGGTGACTTTATAAAAGACATGTTCTGATTAAATGAATATGCAGAAATCATGTAGGAATCCTCTAGTGAAAATCTTAGCCTTTGATTATTCAGAAAAGTCAAAAGAGACTGCTGTAATGGTATACTCTGATCTTTAAATTCCCTTCCTCTTTTTTTTGGCTGAGATTCAGGTTTCATTTGGTGCAAAGAATGATGAGGTCTGCAGCTCTAGAGGGATATACTGATCCTAGATGATCATGTACAAACCTAAGAAATTTGAAAAATATGAACACTTTGCTCTCAAGAATGGATTCTAGCATGAAAACAAAGATAAGCAAGTCTAATGGCTAAGACAGTTTGTAGGGAAATTTTGTTGCGGATGGTGTTGCCAGTCTTTGAGCAAGAGTTCCTCCACATTAACAAGATGGAAAGAAAACCTTTTTGAAGCTTGTACCTAGCACAGAAATTTTTTCTTACTTTGTTGCAGTTGCACAATGACTGGAGCCCACATACGCAAAGACACCTGAGCCACTGCCACATTCCCTTTATATCAGATTTGCTGCAGCAGCTCTACCGCAAGCACAATCCACTTTTCCACTGTCTGAGGACCTGGTAACATCTTACATGAACAATCCTACCATGAGCACTGAGAAACAACTGATGAGACTATGGTATCTATCATCTTTTGTGGCAAACTCCAGATCACTGCTGCTTAGATAATGTCCTGTAAACTGTTATTTAGGAATCTCAGGCTGATTATCAGCTAGTACTAGAGAAAATAGAGCTCATGGGGACAAAGGAGATCTAAACTACTCCCTGTTAACTGCAAAGAAGAAAATACAGGAACCAACACATTAGCATTAGTTAGAGTACAAATGAATCACAGCACCCTGTTCAGACACTCACTGTCCTGTTGGCTCCAGCAATGACAGAAGAATGTGCAACCAGGGTTTCCACCTCCCAGGGCTCTGGCGTGCTTCCTGCCAATATTTAGATGAACATTACACAAGGAGAAGATGAGACTTGTATCTTGAGCTAAAGCTCAGTGCCGACTGTGAAAAAAGTGCAATATGCTAGGTTTTGGGTCCCTGGAGTGCCCCTGAATTCAAAGCTCTGTGGGAACACTTTGGGACCACAGCCGCTGTGTAATGGTAGCATATGTGGCTTTGGGGCAGATTAATTAACTCTCGACTTCTAGGTGAGTAGCACAGCTGGTATACTACTCCTGGCTCTATTCAATGTGCACAGTAAGTCTACAAGAGTCAGGGAGTCCAGAGCATTCAGTGAAATTCAGAGATGTTCTGGGAGCATAAGTTAGGTTGTCCACAGACTTAATTGCATGGAATGGCTTAATGTAAACATATGAGAATTTGAAAGGAAGGGTGGCCTTGCCAATGTTTTGAGGGTGGAAAATCAGACCTATGCCAATATGAATCCCCTTTGCAATGCCATTGTCTTCCCTCAAAGTTGTACTGATACTGTGAGTGTGATTGTTTTTTGAGACATCAGACTCTGCTTTGCTGACATGTGCACCAAGTTCCCATGACTTGCATACAACATCCCAGTCTGAGGCACTGACGGAATCTGAAAATTCCACTGGTGATATCTGAAAACTCTCTTCAGTTTTGCCCCAAAGAGATACAACTACATTTAAAGGCACGCTGCTGGGGATGAACATAACAAATAGCTTCGGGTATGCTGAGCAGAGAGTGAATGCCGCAGGGATCATTGAGCTGAGTCTTCCCAAGAACCAGTCATGGGTATCTTCCCTGCTCCCGCATGTGTTTGTGTAACTTCATGAAACTCTCTTGAATATCATGGTTTGACTTGTCTAAGTAACGTTATGATGATTATGCACTTAAGCACCTTGCACAGCACTTTTACCCAGTAATATAAGCAATGCTAAATTGCCAATGATCTATTTTCTATCTTTGCTAAAACTTATCATTCATCATTAATTTGTTAACAGCAAGCTGTCAGAGAGCTGGTAAAAAAACTTTTAAAGGGTGAAATCAAAGATATCAATTAGTGGATATAAAGTTTTCCTTTGCCCTTTGGTCTGTTGTTACAGTCAAGGAAAACTGGTACATTTTTGAGGCATAAGTGAAATTACTATTTTCTGGTTACTATTATGTTGTATAACTTTTCTGTTTAACTTAATTTACTTGTAGTTTCAGTAACTTTTTCTGATCTGTCTTTCCCATTCTCACGCTTGATGCAACAGAGAAATATCAACTTGTTCATATATTAATTCAGACAGTTAAAAAACCTGGATAGATGTTTTAGACAAGAGCTTAGGTATACCAATATTAATTTTCTTCAGAACTCTAAGATAAACTTGCTAGAAGACATCATAATGATATTCACCCATCAGCTTACTTCAGAGTTTCCTCTTTTGTTGCTTTAGTTTCTAAGTTGCCTCATATCCACTGCACAAGAATAGAAGATCTGGGATAAATATCTCCCACTAGTTTTTTAAAATATCCAGTTAAATATGTTGATGTATAAACAATGTCTGTATAAGCTAGCAGTGCTAAACTAGGAGGAGCAGTAAGCCAATGAATACAATTCTGGTATGCTTGAAGTATTTCATATTCAGCTATTTTCTAAGTTATTAGCTTTTTAAAATTCAGAATTTACATTTTACCAGTTATAGTTGATAGTTTAAAAACGAATCAGACAATTTTGACTTGATTGAATATGATTTTATGAACTGAATATATTTGTGCTTGGAATAATCTGGTTTGGTTTTAGGTTTTTTGTTTGGTTTTTTGTTTGTTTGTTTGTTTTGTTGTTTTTTTTCTTGAATACTTCACTGCTCGTAATGCTCATATAGCTGTAAAGTACTTACTAGAGCACAGACAGTTTTCAAGTGCTGCTGGAATGTGTTTTGAGTAGCTGTATTTTCTAGTTTACTTTTACCGTGTGAAGACGGATTGGAAAAGGAGAACTGAAGAGGCGCTAGCAAAGCATACTAACATGGCTGAAGTTAGGTTCTCTGTTACCCTTGTATTCATGAGGAATATCATTGAAACTTGGCAAAGTATATTGGAAATTGTCATGGTCAGTCAGGCCTTGTTCTAGTGCATTCAATTGAAGGTATATTGACAGTCATATCAGAGTGAACCAAAAGATTTCACTAAACTTGATGGTTATTATTTAACAGTGACCATATTGTTGGCAGGCAAACTGAAACCAGAGTCTCACTGGCAAGTGCAGCAAAACATACAAGTTTTTTGTACTTTCTCTTAGTATTTCTCTTAGTATTTCTCAAAATATTTCTCAAAATATTTCTCAAAATATTTCCCCAGACCTTCCCCATTTGAAAGGAACTTCTCTTTATGTGCCAGAAATACTAGTTTGCTGCAATAACATATTGCTTCTCCTGATGCAGTATTTGGGGAAGCCTTTCAAAATATCTACTCCTTTTTCTGAATGGCTGAAGTTTTGAATGCTAACACTGTAAGTGGCCTCAGCAGAGCTACAGTAACTTCACTGATTCTGACATCCGTGACCAGAAGTTTAATATTTAAGGTAGCAGTCAAATAGCATATGATATCAGTCACAGAGCACAAAGCACAGAAGCAAAGTGGAGCACCATGACAGTGTCACAGTGTGATGAGCAGACAAAAGATAGAGGAATAAAGGGGTGAGGTCACCATGAAACTAACCACTTTCCTGCTGCAGCAGGCCATGGAGGTGCTTGAATTCCCTCACTGAGTTACTCTAGGTACATAGATCATAACTTTACTTTCAGTGGCAGCTTAGGCCAACTATAGCTATAATTTTCTCCTCACTGTTCTTGACTAGAGTTTCTCTCCACATGCCATGCTGCTTCTCTGACAACACAAGTGTTTGTGTGCCCACACAAGGTGAAATGGATTGAGAAACTGCTCTAGCTGCTAGTTATGCGTGGAGTCCTGGTCCGTTCACTATCTGACATGTTTTTGTACCACCATGATGGAGTAGGCAGCATGGTGCAAGGACAAATGGCCAAGGGCGGGAGTTGATGAGGCAAGAGAGAAAATGTGGGATTGAACAACGAGAACCAGCAGTTTTGTGAAAGGCTCTTTTGTGATCTACATCCTAAGATGCTGTCACAAGACCGGCACATCTTGAACTTGTCAGGGTACTTGGAAGAAAACACTGCTGGCACTACTGGAGCTATATGTTCCTCCACTTATCTCACTGTTGGGATCCATTCAAACTGATGTCCTCTGAAAGTGCTGAGTGGACAGACTATTACACAAAACAGCACCAAAGGAGCTGCTCACTGCCTTTTACCTCGCTCCCATTATCACTCAGCTGAGATGTGGAGGACCAAGATGGAGGATATCCTCTGCTTAACACAGAGTGATAGTGTAGAAGTGGTTATGTGTTTCATATTCTCTTTTTGCTGTTGCTGAAGAATAATTTAAACGTTGCTGTGCTGGGGACTTTAGCCTGATTCTCAAGTGTATATTCTAGTAACCTGACATATAGAATCCATATGTTGCCTGGATCACTGATATGTGTGTAACAATACAAAGCCCTGAAAGCAGTTCTAATGAACCCCTCCTAAATTTCACATTTCCATGCCCATTCCTGTCTCCTTCCTACTCTTATGTTGAATGGTGTAGCTGGGGTTAGAGATACCCCTATGCTTTACACTGCAGGAGACTGGTATCACACAGGGAAAATTCCCTTGGGAAAATGTCTAGTCATTGAACATGTTTTGTATTACTTAATTTTGTATAAAGTCTCCCAAGCAGACTTTGGTAATGCAGGTCTAGGAGCTATGGAGATACTTAACCCAGTTAGGAAATGGTAAATCCATTGAGTTAAAAGGGACTTAGTTTGAACCACTTACAAGAGTAAGTACTCCTTAATGTCAATAATAGTTGCAAAAGTGAGCTTTAAATTTACAAATGTGAAATAGCTACCTTAATGAGGCAATTTTTTGATCTGGTCAGCTCTGATTGAGAGCTCCGGGAGGTAAACAACAAATAGAGCTTGTTGATAATATCCTGCTGAAATATTTTACCAATGGACAATCTTTTTTTTTCCCCTCTCTGAACTGAAATTTTTTATACACTCTGATATACCATCCTGATAAAAAAATGACAGTTACTTGATCTTCCTAAGAAAATACTTGTCAATGTACTTGTAGATGACCTGAAATATAGGCAGAAGATCCCAATCACCTGTCTCTGGCATCTCTTTCCTCCTACAAGTCAGCTGCAGGAGGAACAAGACATCTGTGGCATCCATTTTTTGGTGTCCTGACTCAAAAGGTATTTTTTTTCTTCTAGAAAATGTAACATTTTTCACAGGCTAGGATCTCCATTTTATATCCAGCTTTGGTGTCAGAATGTCTGCCATATCTCACACAGTTGCAAAAAAGGAACATTTCTGTTGTAGCATCTGGTACTATAATGATCATTTGTGTTGGAAATCATATGCAGGGATCACATGCTTTATCTAATATTGTAGAGATTCATGAACTGGTCATCCTGATTATGACTTTAGCTTTAGTTACTGTGCTGGTTTTCTCTGGGATAGAGTGAATTTTCTTCACAGTAGCTAGCATAGGGCTGTGTTTTGGATTTGTGCTGAAAACCGTTGATAACCCAGGGATGTTTTTGTTACTGCTGAGCAG
>VXBL01000332.1:1654435-1670419 GCA_013400195.1 Aramus guarauna | reverse complement strand
TGCTGAGCAGCGCTTACACAGATCCAAGGCCTTTGCTGCTGCTCACACCACCCCACCAGCGAGTAGGCTGGGGGTGCACAAGGAGTTGGGAGGGGACACAGCCGGGACAGCTGATCCAAGTGACCCAAGGGATATTCCATACCATACGACATCATGTTCAGCGTAGAAAGCTGAGGGAAGAAGAAGGAAGACGAGAACATTCAGAGTGATGGCATTTGTCTTTCCAAGTAACCGTTACGCATGATGGAGCCCTGCTTTCCTGGAGATGGCTGAACACCTGCCTGCCCATGGGAAGTGGTGAATGAATTCCTTGGTTTGCTTTGCTTGCGTGTGTGGCTTTTGCTTTACCATTAAACTGTCTTTATCTCAACCCAGGAGTTCTCTCACTTTTACCCTTCCAGTTCTCTCCTCCATCCCACTGAGGGAGAGTGATTGAGTGGTTATGTGGGGCTCAGCTGCTGGCTGGGGTTAAGCCACGACAGTTACCCACACTCAACTGAACAAATCTACCTTGGGCCAGAAAATTCAAACAGTAGATTAGTGCGTGAACTTAATAGATACATTAGCAATACAGAATCACTGATTTTCCCACTGAAATATTGGTTTCAGCCTCACTTGTGTTTCCTTCCATACTCCTCAGAGTTAAAATCCCACTTAACATGGTTAGAAATATTTTTATGTGTATGGAAATCAGGTAGTGACAATGCTCAGTTAAAATTCAGCCTACTGCTGCAATGGAGACAAAAACTCAGAGAAGGAAAAGAAAAATAAAAGGACAAAGAAAAGAAAAAGAAAAGCAGCTTGCAGAGTCAGAAGAGTGAAAAAATTGCTCCTTCCTGCTTATCTTAGCATGAGCTAATATAGGAAAGCTGAATGGCATTTTATTGATTCTAGCCTTAGTTTCAAACAGAATCATTGATATTATATTGATATTCTCATATGTAACTACTGTTTAATGCCATGATCCTATTTATTAAATGTACTTGTCACAATAAAGCATTTTTAAAGGAAAAAAAATCATTTATCTAAGTAAGGAAAGGTAATCTAAAACCTATGCAATTATTTATCTTTTGATCTTTAAGAACCTTATTTTCTAAAGAGAATGTATGAGTGCTGTTTAGCTTTTGGTTCAGCTGAACTCAAACCTTTGAAAGAGATGCTATGCATAAATAAAACAAATAAACAATAGAGTGGCTGGCTTTCACAACAGTGGAATTTTGTCAATGAACTGAAGTGTAGTGTTATTAAACAATAATTAAGCACTTGAAGCATAGTCTTTTACACTTGCTAATCTTGGTGACTGTTTACATGCTACTGTTTGTTAAATGGCAAAGTTTATTGATTTGGCAAATTCAGTACCACATTGTATATTTTTATTCAGTCTGTGTTCCTACATGCAGTTCAGCATTTTTAAATGTCAACTGCAAAGTATTATTGATCTGTAATTAAAAGTGAAGAGAAAAATTAGCATAGTAGAAGTTTATGGTCATTAGTACAAGTACTGTTAGGCAATTATTTAGCTTGCTCTAACATATCTTTTTTTTTTTTTTTCCAATTATTGACATACAGAACAATACTCACCTGCACACTTTTATTTTGTTAAAAAGGCAAGTTGAATAGTTACCAAACAGTGGCCCCTTATAGGGTTTTTGACATCAGCACTTTGTGGAATTATCTAAAAATCTTTTCTCTGAAAGGTTTTCTCAAATGGAAGAATATTAAAGAAAAAAGTAAATAGCAACTGCTACAGGTATACTCACTATCTAGAAACACTCATTGTCTAAAATCAGAAATTGCTTTTCCTGTATGAATAGAGCTGAGAAAAAAAATGGGACTGGACTTTTCTTTCTATTTTGAGATTTAGATGTGTTGATGAAGTACATACTATGTAGCATGTATTTTTTTTCTCTATTAACAATTTTTTCTTCTTTAGGTACAGGATATGTTCTTTGAAAATGTTCTAACATGGGTTGTTTTCTTTCTGGTTCATCTCAAGATCAGGTGAATAATAACTGGAGGTGATGGGGAACATTCAGTGGCCTGAACAAAAGACCTTCCACATCCAAGTCCAGTTTCTGGGAATTAGCACAAATTGGTGACCTTGCTGTTTCTTCAACAGAGGGACTGAGTAACTTAAAAAGAGGACCTGCTAGGATGAGAGGAGGAAGAGTGTGCAGCAACTGCGGTTCTCATGTTGTCTGCTACCTAAACAAATGAGAGATGGGCTCCCAGGCCCTTGCCCATTTCCTTCTATGAATATTCATTCACTAGTATGCACACTTACTCTACAATACCAACTCACTGATGTCGAAGAATAATTTGGAGTATATATAGACACTTGTAAAGTTGCCTGCTGGTTTTTGTGGTGTTTTGGGTTGGTTTGGGTTTGGTTTCAGGTATGTCTTATGGTTCTTAGGCACTGGCAACAACCCATTTTATATGGACTTTAATTTGAGAAATGACAATCATTGGGCTTCAAATCAGTTCATTGCCAAGCTGAATTTCCTGGAAATGCCTGCTGGTCCCATGCCTCTCCCATGCAGCAGTTTCCCTGGCGGGACTGTGTGTCCCACCATGTCTCTGAGCAGCTTTCCATAGCCAGTGCTGTAGGAGCCAATAGGAAGGTTATGTTGCTCAGAACATCACATTAAAAGATGCAGTCTGGCCATTGAATCTGCCCTTAGAAGAAGCTGCAGCTTTCCTCAATGTAAGCAAATCTTTCCATGAGGTAGTGGGCCAGCATAGGAAATGCAGTTTCGAACTGCTTTGATCTGGCTCCCTCAGATCACTTTAGTTCCACTCAACTCTATCATGCAACTTCTAAGGAAACAAATAAATGAGAATTTCCTTTTTTGCTGACAGGACATCCTGGGTACTTTGGTTTCTTTGTTTTCTAATGGCCTCTGAGTTTTGAGGAGTAGTTCTAATTTACAGGAGGTATCTGGTAAAACATTCCAGCAGTAAAATCATAAAGCTTTTTAATTCTGCAAGAACTGCATGAAGAGCCTCATGAGAGCCATGATACAAGAGTCAAACTTGAGACTTTGATGAACGATCTTTTTTCCATGTTAACAAACCATGATGCTTCTGCTGAAACCTCACTTGGACATAAGTCATTATATAAATACTTAGTTTTCACTTTTAGCAAAAAAATAAATGCCTCACCCTCTTAGTTACAAGTTTGCAAAGAAATTATAAGGAATTACAAGGAAAGTTTAGAAAGATGGAACTTACCACTCAAGAAAAAATAAAACCAAACATAGAACCATGTTTTAAACTTTGTTAAAACTAATCTCATGACTGCTGTGGCCCAGCAACATGTTATCAAGCACATTAGTGGTGAGGAGAGTGACATGTACCATGTGTTACTGTTCCAAAATCAAAAACTGCCTCAACCTGACCTTTTTACCCACAAGAACTACAATACTTTTATGCAGTAAACAGGTGCTAGCAAGATAGTACTATCTTTTCTCAAATGCAGAATTTCCTAAAGTCTGTTTTCTCCCCACCCCCCATTACTCTAAACTATGGGTAATGTTTTTGGTACTTTTTGGAAAGAATAGAAATTAGTTTTGTTGTTGTTGTTGTTGTTGTTTGTTTGTGGTTTTTTGTCTGTCTGTGTGTTTGTTTGTTTGTTTGTTTGTTTGTTTGTTTGTTTGTTTTCCAGACTATTTCACTGAAAACAGAAGACTCCCTTCAGGTTTCTTGCAAAGTTCAAAGATCAGCTAATCATAAGGAATTACATTCATATACCATGCCTATTTCTTGCTTTGTACTGGGGTTTTCATGCAAGGGTTGTCTATAATTGATTAATTTACAGAAATTGATTAGTACTGTATAATATTTATAGCACAGCACTTTCTGTCTTCGTTCTCCATCACAATTGCGGCCAGAAGCTATATGAGTTTCAGAGCATGATATTTACAATCAGTTAAGCTAAATAAAAATATCTTTTCAGGTTGAAAATTAAAGGCGATAAAACTCAAACTAACTTCCAAACTTTTTAGTATGGGCAAGGAACCATTAAACAGTGAATTCCAAATCTCTGAGACTTTTAAAAAGTGAAAATTTAAAGAAAATATTTGGCCATAAAATAAAGTCAATACAACTACATGTAATACCAACACTGAACTTTTAGTTGTTCTTTTCTGATAGCTATAGAAAAATATCAGAAAAATATTTTGAAAATACTTATTTTGAAAGTTTAGTTGTGAAACAAAAGATTGTGCAAGTTATGAAGTGTGAAATTACTTTTTTGAAATGTAGGGTCTTATTCATCCAGGAATCCGAGCCTTTTTTTGGTCCTAGTGTAGAATCAGCTAAAATTCAAATGTCTTGCATTGATAGGAACATTTGCACAGTGAAATGAATATTCTTTAAAATATAAAATTTGGTCAAAGATAGAGAATTTAGATTTCTTGCTGAAAACAGAAAAAAAGGAAAAGAATCCAGTTTCATAATGTGAAGATAGTGGTTGCTTGTCTCTCTCTGTTGACAATATTGAAAGTAGCAGTGCAATTTCTGTAACAGCATCACCCCTTATCATCCTTTTTTTGGTGACTGGTAATTTTAGCATTAAGACAGTTGGTTTTGTGTGAAACTCAGAGAAATCAAGGCAAGAGTTCCTGTGAAATTTTCACAGAACTTTTGCTTTTGTGCAGAATAAATATTTCCTCTGACACACATAGTAAATCTAATACACTACACAAGTACGCAGATGAGTGAGGACCAGAGTCACCACAAGAGATTCCTCACCCACGGCAAGTAGCATTGAAGCTCTTTCATACTTAGTTTAAATTAACACAATGTCTGGAAACAGTCATCGTCTCGCTTAACCATTCAGTGGCAATGCCATATGGAGGAGGACTAGAAAATAATGTCAGAGTAGAGCCCCTGGCCCCTGCGTAACCCAATTCCCGTCTTGAGACATCCCTTTAGGACAGCAGGACTACTGCATGTAGGAAGTGCCATTCCCCACACAAACTTTTAAACTTGTGCATTGAAAACTTACTTCTGCAGTAGCCTCAGACAGAATGGCAGCATTTTCCCTTCAGTTAGTGTGGTTTTGCTGTCTTTTTTTTTTCCTCTTTGCTCTTCTTTTGTCATTTCAAATGTAAAGTGTGGTAACATGGTGCTTTGTTTTTATTTCCAACTCATCAGTTGTAACATACTGCTTTTTATCAACTTACAAATCCTTGAAATATTGTAAAATAATACTAAAATATGAAATGGTAATATTTTTTAGGGCTTGGAATTCAGAGGTATTTTTCCAGCTTTCATAGCATGAGTAAAGTAACATTTAGTGGTAAGGCATGCACGATAAATTACTGGTCCAAAATTCAGAAGTGCCTAAATAAATTTTTTTAAGCCCACAGTATTATAACTGTACAATATGACTATGCAGCAGATCATTTCAGATCACATTATATTCTATTTCCTTTCCTTGAGTGGCATTGTAAAAAAAACAACCAAAACTGAAACCCAAAACCAAATCCTCAACGTTGCAGTGTTAGAGGCTTTTGTAAAGCCTTTTGAACAGTACTCTGTTACTTTGGTAAAATACACACACATGCACATACACATACACACACACGGAAAATATAATCATAAGCATTTCCACTGTAATAGTAACCTTTCCATAGACTTTCCAACTTGTCTGGTCTTCCTTGAAGGTCGATTGGGTTTTCAACTCTGTTATCTGCTAGGTGTTTGATGGAGTGGTCCAGATAACAGAGGAGAGAGCAAAGGAAAAAGAATTTTTTGAAGATCAAAAAGTGTCTGTTCATTTTGTTATCTGACCCTATCTGTTGTCATAGTAACAGGTTTCTTTTAACCTCTGCCATCAGATGATTTGTCTCTATCTGCTATGAATTCTGCTTTGACTGAGGAGCTGCTGGTAAGGTATAAAGTGGGTACCGTGTTTTCCAGTTTTCTACTGCAATATTAAGTAGAAAGATAGAAGATGAATCCTATTTTTCTATTGGGTTAATATTCCCTTTTTTCAGAAATATTGAACTGTCATCTTAATTTGACCAAATAGATAAAACTTCCAAAATAGGCATATAGCAGTCTCAGTTCTAGGGCTGATAGGATAGAAATGACAATCTAGGACCAAATCCCAAGAGGAACAGTGCAATTCCTGTTTAAGGCTGCAGAGCCTGAAGTTACTCATTAAATGCTCATTGCCTTCTCAGAAAAGCAGGAGCAGGTTGTGAATGGCTGAGTCACTAAGGGTCCAGAAGAACCTTATTCTGTGCTGAATGTGCATAATGGCAGGTCACTGTAGTAGTTCATATTTGCATGGACTATCAATTGTCTCCTCCCTTGGGTGACTTAATCATCACCCAACATATGGAAGGAGAACACAAGATTATAGAACTTGAACTGAGTCATCATACCTGGTTGTCTGCCATTGCAGAAATCACAACATATTGCTCCTTTCAAAAATAGAACAAACTGATCAGCTCCACCTAAAAATTACAAGCTTTTCTCCCCCACCCCCCTTATTTTCTCTGCTGAAAGGCTGTTCCAGAATCTCATGGCCATCATCAACAGGCAGCCCTTCACCAACTTGTTTTTATTAGGTTCTCTGCCAAGTTATTTCAGTCTCCTCTTGTAAGATGGACTCTGAAGCCAAAGCAGAGATCTGTGACACTTAGAAATTATAACTGTAGTAATCAGTATATAATTGATAATGGTTAGTTAAATTTAACCATACTAAAACAGTTTAAACAACAACAGTATACAAATATTTTGCAAAATTGAGATGGCATAGCCAGACACAATGTATAAGCATTTTACATAAGTATGGGAACAGTGTGACCATCAAAACGTAAAAGATAGGTGTAATTGCAGGTAAGAAGCATCCATGTAGCAAAAAATTGGAAGACAAAGAACAAATACACGGGCTAACTGAGGACAACAGCTTTTGGGAGGTTAGTAAATAGCATTAAAAATCAGGCAAAAACAAAGAAAACTGAAGAAAGAAAATAACTCCATTTCTTTTCCAAATTCTCTCCCAAAAGAGCATTGAGCCAGATCACCTTGCAATTGTGAATACTCACAGCTAATTTTTTTACTCACAGCTAAGGATATAAATGTTAAGAATTAAAATTTTTTTTCATATGTAGCGAAAAAAATTTAAAATGTGTAAAAAATGTTAGCAAAAAGTGTATTATTATTGAAAGAATTTGGTAAATTTTTGTTCTAGTGTTTAAAACTGGCCTCACTTATTACTCATGTCAAAGTGATCTCTAACACACTGATATATAGATATCTAGATATTCAGTTGCAATAACTCTCCATTCTTCCCATCATTATAGCAATTCTTGCTTCCATTGACTTTATCTTTCTATATAGCACGCGTGACTAAAAAGTGTTTTTCTGCAACTGTCTCCTCACTTTATAGACATCATTTCTATGACTTATCTCCAGCTCCACAAAATTTCAAAGCCCTGGATTTGCTGCCTACTGAATTATTTTCCATACTTCAGGACTCAAATTCTCAATCAGTCTAAGAACCTGAAAGTTTTGAACATGTTTTTCTCTGTACGCTATGGTAGGTGCGAAAGAGGTATTATTCTTTAACTAATAATAAGATGCATATGTCTGATACTCCTCTGTTAGGGAATAATTGTCTATAGATTCTTGCTCGGTTCTGAGAGTGTGAAACTCTATATAGGAAGAACTCATCTTTATATTAAAACATATAAAAACTTTAAAAGATGACTGAGTTGGCTGCTGGACCAAATTGTAAGTTAGCAATTTATTAATGGTTGTTAAACCCAATTATTTAAATGGATCTAAACAAGCTGTACTCAAATGACTTGCCAAAAGACATGGAAATGATAAATGAGTCTGTGAAGATGAGGTCTACTATTCACAGTGATGTTTTTAGTAATATGAAAACCTAGCAGATTTGTCAGACCGGTTTACTGAATAAAATATATTTTATGAAGTCAGGGCATATAAGCATCTGTCTAATGTCTTTTGGAATTGCTAGCAAATTTCTAGCAAGTTTGGTACAAGAACAGAGATTTCAAAAAATAAGAAGTTTGCACAGGCTTTGAGGTGGCTGAATGGAGAATGGCCGGCAGAAATAAAAGATGTACTATGATTTCTAATATTAGAATCAGAAGATCCATGTGGAAATGTGTTATGGAAGCATTAATCCATTAGACATGGAGCAATTTAACCACAAAACAAAAGTCACAAGAAACCAGGCATCCTAGCTTCTGTAGTTCATATAACGGTTACAGCTGCTATTGATACTTGCAGTTGTGAAAAATTCCTGATTTAGGAGAAGATGCCTGAAGTGAAACACCCCTGGGCTTTCAGATGGCTGGGCTGCGATTGTGCTATGTGCAGCTGACTGCTGAGGGGTTCCTGAGGGATGTGCAGCAGCGAGGAGGCTTGCGGATCTGCTAAGAATAATTGGCAAAAGCGAGAAATTTCTTCTGTTACACAGTATATACATGGCAAGAGAAAGAAGGTTTGTAGAACCTCATATTGATTACGCAGAGGAGTTTTTTGAGCTAGATATGCATTTGAGTGGGACTTTCTGTCAGCAAGGACCTTTGGTATCAAGCTAAGCTGAGAGAAAACCTGTGGCTAGCTCTCCAGCGAGCTCCAGCTTTCCCAAACACAGGACTGACCATTGCCAAGTAACATTTAATAAAACACTAGTTGATCAAAATTGTCAAAGTAGCCTTTTTTTAACCACTGGGAATGACGTCGTAGATGATTAACAATGTTATTATTTTTAACTAACAGGAAATTTGTGATGAGAAATGAGTGCTCTGAGTGGGTTTACAATAGTTACTGAGAATCCACATGGGGAACTTGCCAGAGAAGCTGTTCTTCATTTGCTAAGAATAGATTTTAAATAGTTAAGTGATAGGCTTTCTTAAGATGTAGGCATCCGTGTATTTTGGGTGTCAGAAGTTAATGGGTGGATTTCAACTTGCTTCCCGTTGATGTTAAAAAGGATTTTACATCTGTATTTATATCATGGCTACTCACTCAGTATTAACTGAGAGATTTTACTTTGATAATTGATTAAAATTAATTTTGATAGTTTTGGTCCTAGAATTCTGGTGTTTCATTGAATATTTGCCATTTAGTAATGCATTCTAGCAGTACCAATATGTTCTGGGGAGATACTCGTAACTTTGCAATGGGTGCCTGTTCTGTTCAAAGAGCAGACTGATTTCAAGCTGCCTGCAAATCCCACCTGGTCTTGTGATGCATGATGTCACAAGCTTTCTGGAATGACCTTGGGCTACATTATTTCCCTGACATCAGCCACATGACAATGTGACATGGACAGCTGCAATATACAATGACAGCTGGAGTGCGTGCTCGGTCACTAGCTGCTGTAGGTAGGTGTGCAGCTAGGACTGTCCTGAGAGGCAGCAGAAACCCAGATTTTCCTGTGACTTACCTAAGGGCCTGCCTCGCCACAGGGATGGAAGGTGAGATCAGGTTCTAGCATCTGTGGTGGTGCTAGAAGTACAGTGGAGAAACACTCTTTTGTGTGAAGGAGAAACATCTACATCTGACTACTCATGCCTCCAATTTTCTACCCCTCTAGCATAATTATTGCTGGCAGATAAAGTTTTGATTTAGGACCACGGATCACAATTCTGCAAATGCTTATACATGTGTTTAACTTTAAGAATGCAGATAGTTCCATTGTGGTTTATGAAACTAGCCATGTGCTTGGAGTTATGCATGTGCATAAACATCAGGATTGCTGCCTAAGGACATAATTTACCAGCAATCTGTAGGAAAAAGAAATGTCTTCTACAGAGGGCAGATATTTCTTTCAGAAATGCCTACATGGGATATTGTTTTTACAATCATTTTTAGATGAGTTACTTTCTAAAAATCCTGGTTCATGGGATTTTCTTTTGAATGTTTTATGGATATATCTTCCTTTTTTATTGAGGTATTTTCTGGCAAGAATTTTAAAGTAGTTTTCAAAAGCTAGTTAGACCCAGCTTCTTCTCTTTAGAGCAGGCACGGGTGGGCCTGGTTCCTTTAGATCTGCAAACTGGGGAATCTACAGGCAGGTCAGATCTCAGGAGAGGAGTTTGTCATATGGAAATGTTTAACGGTCCAGCTTATATTCTGTATAGTCTCTCTTTTATCTTTTCAGGGTTTGAACATGATCCTTTCAAAGCCAGATAACCCAGAAAAATCCTCACAACTGCTTTGCTCACTCCCTGATTCCTATAATCACAGTCCAGGAGGAATAGGTTACTATGACAATATTGTTGCAATAGTTTTGTAAAGTGTTTTTTAATTTTTTTCAAGTCCCTCTCAGTGCTAAATTCCTTTTCTGTTCTGCAAAATGATACTTTCTGTCATTACTTATGCTACAATCAAGAAACAAAGGAACTAGAAAAATACTTTGCTATACGAACAAGTATTGCCTCTCAGTAGTTATGTAAGCAGAGAAACATGGTCAGAGACACTCATTTAGAAAACCTCTTCAGCTACATGCCTAACTAGATGCTGCTGAAATATCTTTAGACCACTTTTGTTTGTTCCCAAATGTCTAATATGAGGATCAAGTTGTTGTGTCCCTTTGTTATACTAATATCATCATCAGAGACTACAAACACTGATCCACTCTTCCAGTTAATTTGTGCTTTTGAAAACATTATGTTTATTAGCAAGTGTCTTCAATGATCATGAGGTAGAAGAGAGAGAACCACCAGGCAACAAATAACCAAAGTCAGGGCCAAAACTTGGATGACATCTTAGGTATATGTCATCAATGTTTCCTTTTCATATATTTTTGCAAATTATGGTGATGTTATCATATATGAGAAGTAAGACCACAGATAAATTGATGGAATTTAAGGTTTTGATTTTTGATTGTTCGTATCCTTACATTCATAAGGTCATAGGTTAATTTGTTGTAAGCTTGTAAAGGTCCTCAGGAGGCTTACAGTCCAACGTCTTGATCAAAGCAGGGTAAGCTACAAGGTCAGAATAGTTTTCTCAGGGCTTTGTCCACTCCGGTCTTGAAATCTTCCGCAGATGGAGACTGATCAACCTCTCTGGGCAACCTGTTACAATCCCTGACTGTCCTCACATCCTGAAAACCTCATCAAATTTGCACAGCTCTCTGGGACCTATATTCTACCCTATCCTCAGTTTCATCCCTAGATTTTTAGCCTGACTTTGCCTTAGTTACTGATGTGAGGGTGCAAGTTCTGATCCAGAAACAACTCTTGGGCACCAGTTCATGGAAGTAAATGGAATTTCTCTCATGCTCGAAATTATGCATTTGCTTCATGCTTTGCTATCTCAGGGTCTAATCCTGAATGGTAGAGTTGCATGGTGCAGGCAACATTTTGCAGATACTGTCTACAGTGATTAATTGTTTTGAAACATTTCATTCTTGAAGGTGGCTGCATTACTAGAGTTGCTACAACTTTCTTAACCCAAGGCGAAATTCCGGGTCAAAAGGTGTAGTTATGCTTTAATGTTAGAGTGATGTAAGAATATGTCTACCTGTAAGTAAACAAAGGACTGTGCACAGATAATCTGCAATTCCATGTGTTTTTTGAAAATATTTTTGTTCTTCTCCCGTAATAAATACTGCTGAGAAGCTAGAGGAGTGTTACCTTGACAAAACTGTATTATTTCTAATTCTCAAGACGTGGTATTCAGGGCTCAAGTGGGGACGATGTAGTATAACCCTTGTTTCTACCTTAATTGTGATCAAGTCAAAGTGACAGTGAAGACTTTTTTTTTTGCATACTCATGATTGATTTCTGGGTGTATTAAATGCAATATATAAAATATAACATAATATAAAGAATGTTTGGGAATAGTACAACATATTTTAATTTCTATTACTAGATAAATCTTAAATTATCAAAAGCCTTTCAAAAAGGATGGTAGGATAGCAAAGTGAATTTAAAGTCACATGGATAGACTCAGATAAAAGATTATGCTGGATTATATATTATAATATTAAGGTTATAATAAAGACCGGATTCTAACAGGGGAGAGTGGTTATAACACCTACAGAGACTTCAGCATCACTGATGAAGAAGCAGACAGAGAGAGGTAAAGGACTCACTCTGTCTGGTGACCAACCTTCTGCTGTTGGCAGAATTTTGATTTTTTGAAAGACAGTCACTGGCCCTCAGAGACCATATCTTCCCCTATCTTTTTCGAGGAAATAAGTACATTATCAGAATGATAAAAAAATCTTTTATCCTCTGATTTTTTTCATCTTTTGCACTTTTTCTTTTGATTTATTTTACTGAGCAACACAGGAACTTTCCAGAAAAATTACTTTCGCTGTAACACCATGGCAAACTGGCACTAAGCTCGGCCAGGTACCTGATAAAGATAAAATGGAGGTGGAAACCACCATTTGTATCATGCCCAGATAACTTGTAAGGTAAGTAAGGGAGCTGGAATCTGGGTATCTGGTAGATACAGGGAGATCAAGGCATGTGGGAAAAAGGGCCGGAAACATATGGGGTGCAGAGACCACATGGGGAGTGGGAGAACTGGCAGAACAGCTGGTCCCCAGATGATACTGAGATCAAATGACTGAGTACTTCAGCATGGCTTAAATAGTTAGGAAGTGTGGAGATGGAACTCTCCCTCATACACAAGAATGTGCGTGTATAAGGGAGAGCATATTCCTGCTCCAATTAAGTCTCCTTCCCTGAGCATGAGTATCAGAAGAAACCCAAAGTCATTGAGATGGTTTCCCCATAAAGATCAGGATTTCCTCAACCAACCTATAAAAGTCTCCAGAATCTCCTAATCCTTGGAGAAACCATGCAGTTTACAGGCTATGAACCTGTAGCTCATATTGAACTTACTCACCCCAGCAAAACAAGTTTATCTAGTGTATCTGTTGTATCACTGAAGACACGCAATGATGTGGACTTTATTGCACTCTAGTAAGCCGATTATATTCTCAGGGACTTTGCAGAAGCTCTGCACTAATTGCTAAT
This sequence comes from Aramus guarauna, assembly GCA_013400195.1. Taxonomy (NCBI): domain Eukaryota; kingdom Metazoa; phylum Chordata; class Aves; order Gruiformes; family Aramidae; genus Aramus; species Aramus guarauna. Next base: position 1,657,424 of record VXBL01000332.1, on the reverse strand, counting down.
GCTGCTGCTACTTCATTTCTCTTGCTGTGGTTTGTGACCTATGCCTGTGATGTTCACAGTGAATATGATTGCTCATATATGCTTACATATACTATAATCACATCTTTATTATGCTACAGAAGCAGTAGAAGAGGTATAGTCATGAGCTACTCTGTTTCAGCCCATGGTGGCTTATAGAGTTTGTTGCTTTTAATAAAAACTGCTGCAGCTTGTTTAGGCTTAAATATTGCCTAGCTCTCATTGGTTTTTTCAAAGGCAAACTTATTCAGAAGTTCTGAAGAGAAAATCACACTCTACTTGAGGCAGAAATCACACTTTCCTCCTCTTCCTAGTACAGTCTTTTAAAATCTGCTGTTAATATTTGGAAGTATAATTCCTGTACCAAATGTACTCAGTGAAAAAGACAAAGCAAACAGATATTGCTAATAAGAGAAAAGCAGAGCACACACAAAGTGGAGATTTGCCTTTCAAGTGTATAATAAATGACCCTTTGTTCCCTCTTAAACTTACTATTATTAGTCAGCTAATGCTTTGTAGGCATCGTAGTTGCTGGAAATGGGCATTTCAGACAGATTTGAAATCACATTGTAGGTTAGGTGTCCCTCTAAGCGTCTACAGACTGTGAAATTAAGGCCCAGAAGGGAAGCGGCTTTCCCAAGATCACATGGCAACCTAGAGAAAACTAGAGATAGATCACAAGACATCTGGATTGCTTTGCTAGGGGCCTGTCCACTGGCTCATGCTGTTTCCTCCAGGAAACCTGTCTCATGCAAATTTTAGCTGCTCCGTACCCAGGCCTGTGCTGGCTAAGTGCATCTGAGCAGACCTTGCACGTTCCCAAGGCTACCCTTGCTCCCCATCAGCCTTTCTCTCCATCCAAGAAGTGAAGTCCAGTGTAAAGCTATAACTGACACACTTCCAAGTGTCAATAAAGCACCCCCAGTAACTTACCTGTGGATAGAGACTATGTGTAGAAAATTTCATCTACAACATGGATCAGAAACTTAGATGTCATGAGAGAAGAAGGAGCTGGAAAGAAAACAGGTAAATGCAAGTATGAGAGCCTCTGCCTTACCATTACTCTAACTGCTATAAAAATATTGCCAGTGGGGTGATGAGATCAGTCTGGCCACAGCTGTCATTGTCTTTAAAAGTCAGCCAGTAAAGCATGTCTGTTTTTACCTTGCTGCGTTTGCTATAAAAAAAATACTTTAAATTGTACTCTTGAAGTAAGAGCAATGGGTAGAAGGATTCTTACCTAAAGAGAAAACAGGTTCTCTAGTAAAAGGATTATGAATGAACCATTTTTATTGCATTATTTTTAGACTCATCAGTGAAAAAGATTTAATGCTCTAACAATATTCATTCTAATATCTTCACTTCACAGTTCATAACACCCAGGTGACTAGTCTTTGCAGGAAGATTTCACATGCTATCCAGTTACAGCATATTTATTTGCCCTCTTGAAACCATGTACTCAGTCGGCGGGATTCAACTCCCCCAGGAGAAGACGTGCCTGACCAACTGACATAGACAGGGCTTAGTCTGCAGGGAGGGTTGAATTTCCTTAGCATGACAATGGCCCGGGTTTTATTGGCACAGACGGTTTGTGTCAAGCATACGAACATATGTTCCTGAGGTCTGCAGGAGGAGCAGTTACAGATCTCTTAATACCCAGCTTGGGTTTTACGTAGGCTTGCTCCTTTGGCTTGGGAATGATTCACTATGGGTCTGAGTTTACCGGGAGCCACCTATTCCCAAGAACTGGTAACCTGACTGATTATGCACTTGAAGTGTTTGCAATAGCTTCATACTCCATCTTTTAATGTCTCCATTTTACACTGAGTTTAAAATTTCAAATAAAGTGCCCTGAAAGGCTCTAAACTTAGAAAAGGGGGAAAAAAAGTGTACATGTTTTCAGTACTATACGCAGGTCCAATTACTTCCACCTGCCTCCTAGTTTAATTTCAGCCCAAACAAATCTTACTGACCAAATCCAATAAAACATCTGGATATCTAAAGACAGAAATCAAAATACCTAACATTAGGTACCAGCTTTCTGGGTTAAAATTAAAGTGAGGCTCCCAAATAAGTGAACAGACTTCTCAGGATGGATGATAGTTGAAAATACAGAGTGTGCCTGAAAACCTGCCCAGTTCAGCCCTAAAGGACACAGAGACCATCATCTGCTCAGGATCTGCAGCCTGAAACCGTCTGAGTGACCAAAGTTATGATTCATTTATCTTAACTTGGATATCTAAAAGTAGGATAGACATCTAAGTCTAAGCCTGTAATTCTGGGCTCCCCTTGTAGTTAATGGAAAGAAACAGGCACCTTCAGAGGACTATTCACCTCCTGCTAAGAGAGATGTCTGGAAATAGACTAGATGAATCATACTCAAGAGGTGTTTCTTACTGTTTTCTCATTCTCTCTCTTGGAGCAAAAGAAGAATAGTCATGGCTAGAACAGTGGATTCAGAGAGACTTGGCTCATGCGTGCTTCAGTGTACTTATTGCCAAAGGCAGGGGCTCAAAGAACAAGAGATACTTGTCTAATAGACCTGAGCCCTGTGAAATGGAAGAAGGATAATTTATTTCCCTTTAGGTTGAGTGATAAGATGTTGCTCATGATGTAAGTCTGTAATGTGTACAAAAAACTGACACCAGTCAGTGAAGGACAGAAGACCAAGTCTGAAAAAATGTCTCTCAGAGGATGGTTACCCTGGTTTTTGAATACTTGGAAGAGGTGGGCAAGGGGAAAAGAGGCACCAAATCTGTGGGTATCCTGTACGATATGTGATATATCCAAAGTCAATCTCATTTTATCTCTGTTCTGCCTTTTCACATCCTACCTTCATGAACTTAGACAAGGGAGTAACTTTGGGCTCATGAGATATCCTGACTCAGAGAAGCTGTCCTCACATATGATTTTTGATTGGTGTAATCTTTCCAGGGTTGAGACTTGAGAAATTTCATTTAAAAAAAAAAAA
>VXBL01000332.1:1608636-1654416 GCA_013400195.1 Aramus guarauna | reverse complement strand
AAAAAAAAAAAAAGCTTGAATCTCCTAAAAACTTTTGGAAGCATTCAATGACACACTGATTAAAGTGGAATAACTCTTTAAAAAGACATAGAGCAGAGATGTGTGATTGGGATGCTTATTGGAATGATTTTATACAATTCAAAGGGAATGCCTACTTCTGCTGAAGAATATAAAAAATTTGCAATTGGCTTACTGGGAAGAGGATCAGAGATTTTGTTTTACGGTAGAAATAATAAGGCCATTAATAAATACAAGCTCGTACAGCCCTGTTTCCTCTTAAAGTTTCCCATTGACCTCCATCCTATTATCTGCAATTTAATTTTCAAAATGTTACAAACAAACCTCCTGATTTTGTGTATTGTTTCATAGGAACAGCCTTACTCTTGCACTCCAAAAGCCTTCCAAAGTATATTTAGCGCTGTCATGAGAGAGTTAATAAAAGCTTGAAATTTAAAGATGTAGGAGAGAGACAGGATTTAAGTTGGCACTTGATTACTGTAGCATTTTCCTACAGATGAATGGACTCTTCTGGGGTGAGAATAAATATCCTTGAATTTTTCTGAAAGGTGTTTGAATTATTGATATTTTCCATGAAAACACAGGGCTGTGTGCAAGGAGGGAAAAACAGTTTTACCAGCCTTGTAATAAGGCAAACTAATACAGCTTATTTCTAGTTATTTGGAAACAACAACAACAAACCTGTTAAAATATTTCATTGCAGATAGTGTGGCAGTAATAAGAATATTTCTTTGCTCAGACCTTCACTGATGATGATCTGTGCTTGTGACTTAATGATATCATTGAAAGACAATATTTGTTTATGACACTTGCATGTCTAGAAAGTCTGGCCACTGCACACTTCCTGAGACTAAGAGAGATTTCTTGTTAAATCTACTGGTTATATTAGACACATATCCAGTAGAAAAGGTTAGTGGTTTAGTGTGCAGATATAACCATAAGGAGATTTTTTTTTTTTATATTGCTAGCTTAAGTGATTAAATAATAATTATATTAGCAAAACAAAAAAGAATATATTTTTTAAAGAAAGATAAATGGTCCTTTAATACTAAAAAAAAATACAAAATGTGTTTTAGTAATTCCTGAGAAAAAGAACAGATGACAAAACCAACAAATATTGTTGCTGGACTACTACTAATATAATTTGAAAAGCTGTCAGGGTACTTTTTGTTTTGTCTTTTTTTTTCAAAGCATCCTAATGCCAATTTGGCAAGTTTGATATTTCATTTGAAGGGAAAATAATAAAGTGTTTTCTTTGTATTGATTGAAGAAATATAGTGCTTATTTTTTGCTTGGTTTTCTAGTAGTTATTCAATAGGTTAAAGGGCAATACCATCTGTTTCCTAACAGGACATTTTGTGTAAGATTTGCAAGTCCTACAGGTACCTTTAAGCATGGATAAATATGCACTCATGGTTTCAGCTGGATAGTTTTTCACCACCAAAGGATGATTATGTTGTGTGCCTTGAGACATAGGCTATAATATATTTCCTGTCCCTTTATTGCATTTTGGAATCATAAACAATGACTGTTTGGCTCAAAGCCATTTATTCAGCCCAAAAAGACATTATTTGCACAACAAAAATCAATAAAAATGTTACTAGGTCTGGCTGGATACTTTGCTTAACTGTGATATTTGTCTGTCACTGATGGCATGCCATCTCTCGTAGGAGACTGGGGCCAAAACAGAGCTATTGATCCAGTCATCAGTGATGGATACTGGCATTTGGAACGGGCTGCTGCAGAGAATCTCGATTAAAAAAAATATTTCTATGTTTTGCCTGCAGCAGAGTCAAGATAACCTGAATGAGGAGATTTTCTCTTTTATATTGGGTTTCTCCTCTTGTGGTTGTTAAATGCTCTGGACCAAAGTTCATTATTGAAAGAATTAAGTCAATCTATGTTTAGCCAAAGGCTTTGACATCATATCAAGCTCTCCTGATTTAGACACAAGCCGTTGTCCTTTTCATCACCTTAAAAGTGTAGGGGAAGTGTTTTATACACACCAGTGATAGAAGAGATATGCTGGGGTGTGCTTACACTTTTTTTCTATTGTAAAACATCAAATTATGTCTAAGAAAAACAAGACAAAAACTGATTCTCACACATTGTTATATAAACACTGACCTATCCTTTGAGGCACTGAGGACTCTCTGCTCTTGCTTTATCAAAAGTTTAAGGTGCTCAACACTCTGTGTTTAGCCCTAGGTTATCTAATTATGAAACATCACTACGGCTGCTTAAGTAAATATATTGCAACTGAAATATAGGAATGTTTTAACCTATTATCATTGAACAGTATTTTAAAAGTCTGCCTGACATTTTCAAATGCATTTTCATATTTTAAAATCAGTTTTCTTTCACCAAAATAACTGATTTTAAAAAGTGTAGTATTTTATGATAGAAAGAAGCGAATAAAGCAGCTTCTTAAATCAGTCTCTTAGACATCTTCAAATTGAAGATATTCAGATTCTTCTCATTTATTTCCTTTCTCTCTCCCAGATCAGAACTTTCACACAAAGTACGGTTATGCAAATATTCCAAGAGTGACTGAAAGTAGGTACACTCCCTAGAAACAATATTGTCATTCACAGCATTGATGGGCATTTAGGAGTAACAGATCACTTACTCAAGTCAGCTGATTTGTATGTTATGACTTTAGTTCTGAATAACTTACAGGCAACGGAGTAGCCACTGATTTTGACAGGACTACTTGAACTGCATGAAACCAAGCACACATGAAAGTGTTAAGATCATGATCATCAGAATAGTGGCCAAAGACATGTGGGTAATGTGATTTTCAAAGCGCTGAGTGCATTTTGAAAGCCTTACCTTTCCATCATGTACGTAATTAAGAAAATGAAGTCTTTGTTTAGAGTAAACTAAATTCCTATATAATATGAAAGTTGTGGTTGCCACTACCATTCCAACAACTGTAACATGAGAATCCTATTGATGGTTAGAGTGGCTACCAAAGTAGCTAACTTCGGTTGTTTTGGAAAGAGTTGGTAGCAGCTATCTGGGTTTTGTTTAATTTCTCTTAATTATAGTTCTCAGTCCAAAGATGAAACACTGGGAAGAAGCATACAAACTCATACAACTCCTGCAGTCTTATAATTTTCAGCCAAGAGGATATGGAATGGAAAGTCAAGAGTAATAAATACCATGTTTGAAGTTCATTCTTCATACATAGTGTGAATCATGAATTTGTAACTGAAGATCTCATATGCCAGCCTGATGAGTGAAATAATGAGAATGTATTCACAACTGGTTATGTCTAAACAGGAGAAAGGCTACTGTTTTACAGAAAGAAAAGACTCGGAGCATTTCCAGTGAATTAAGTTAAAGTAATGACTACATTGTGCTTCATGCAAGTTATAAGGTATATTTGATAATCAATATTATTTCTAAAGAAATAATATGATAACTGCTGAAGGAACATTTTCTTTGGTTTTGCAATGTGCTTAGAGGTGAAACTTCTAAACCTTCATACTTGTAGTTATTATTGCAGGTTATAATTTGGTCTGTCTTTTTAGGTTGTTAGAAACTCTGGGAGAAATTAAACATTTCATCCAGGTAGGGGAAAAATGGAAGCAGACTAAAAAAGCAGGAGTCCTCTCGCTGGGTTTGTAATGTGGCCATTCAGTGACTGTTGACCTGCATTACCTAGTTTGTACTCAGACGTGGCTGCAGAGGGCAAATTTTATGAAGTGCAGATTGCATTATGACTTGCTGTATAGGTTTCCCTTCCATGGCTGCTCAAAAGAAGCAGCATCAAAGAGTTGACACAGGACTAGTACTCTATGACTTCATCCATCTCCCTCACCACCTAAAGTCACTTGCTATTGCCCTGTCACAAATAATAAAAATGAAAATCTGACTCTCAATTAGCATAATTTTAGGAATGATAAACGTTTCTCTTCCACATTAGAGAACTTTCTCTAGATGCATACAGGGCTTTTACCACATTGAGTGCTTCATAATTTAATTAAAAAGAACAACAGTAAATTTCTTCTCTTTGTTTTCTCTCTGAAGAAAAAGTTTGAAGGTAGTAATTTGTTTAGTTTTCTGTTTCAGAAACATAATTGTTAGTAATTTTATTAATCTCACCAATAGTTGTTGCTTCTTTGCCTCTTGACATTTTTGCATACTGCTACAATGCAGTTAAGCTAAAAAAGTCTATATCATCTGAAGATCTGACCCATTTTGAAGAGAGGCACTTTGGCTTGAATGAAAACTCCAGGCTTAAACATGAAGTGCGTTGGGAATACACTTTCATGCTTGCCATCCTGCTAGAATTTTTAAAGTACACCTCATACTTTGAAAATTAGACTGTGTATGTTCTGCTAGCCACTATTTTAATAGGCTTTCCAGGACTGAAATCTTAGATGAAATTGCAATTTCTGGCAATCACAGTGCTAGAAGTTTTTCATTCTTTCTTAGATGAAAACTAAAACTGACCAGCATTAAAGTTCTATATTTTAACCATAATAAATTATATGTATTTGCAAGCTTAGACTGAAATGTTTTCTGTATTCACTTATATCACTAAGAAAAACCTATATAAATTATGAATATGACACTATAGATGTCTACACATATGTTTTTGCATTAGTTGTCTGTGGAAATATCCTATTATTATTTAGATTTTTTTTTTCTATTAGGATTGTGTGCTAACTGTGAAGACTAATGCAAAAATCATGTACGTTAACTGAGTTCAGTTCTTCAAATGGAAATCTATTCTAGCATAATAAGGTAGGTGAATTAGCCTTATCTGAAGTAAAATGTTCAGTGAACTGAAATTCCTTTTGTAAAAGAATGACACTGTTGATACCACCTGATTTTTCTAAGGTACAACTGTACTTTCAGTGGCAGGAGAATTCTTTTGCAAAAAACGCCGATATTTATGACAAACGTAAGAAACGGGGTCAAATCTCTAACAACCTACAAAAATGCATTAAATATTTTTTAAGTTATTCTCATCAAGTATTTGAAGTACTTCAAGCAGGCGTTACATACAGATTATGCTTAAGGAATCTAAATAGGGATTGTAGCACATGGTAAAGATTTAGTAAATACTTTTCTAGTCCAAAATCAATGCCATCGATTGTCATTAAAGCGGCAAGCTAAAAACAATGAAGTGGTTTCTAATTTTCAGGGTCCTGCTGGAGCCTGCTCTATCTCTTCCTTTTTCCAGTTAAGAGCATCATTAAATGGTAAGAGCAAACAGCATATTGAGAGGCCAAGTATTTTATTAATTCATCATCAGAATTATCTCAGCACATTAATATTAATAGCCTCAAATTGGATTTCATTTAGGAGGTGAAATAAATATGCTGATAGTAAAAGCCTACATAGCCAATGAATCTTTTGAAATGGCACTTACACAAGGCAATACTCAAAAACGATTTGACAAGTCATGCTGACTTCCTTTAGCATGTGGGCACCTTCATTCTGGTCTGGAAGTCACTGAAATTTTAACTTCTAAAAAAGACTTGCTTTCTCCTTTGGAAGCTTGTTGCTTAAATGACTGAGAGAAATGTGGACATGTATCCATCCCTTTATCTGACATCTTTTTTTGTTCTCTTTGTTGACTGTAGTAGACAGTCACCCCTAAAACCTCTATGTTTTGGTTTTCATAACCATGTGTGATGACATATCTGAGAGTACTATTTTGTGTTTACATTTGCTTTGACTCACAGCTAGTGTATAGTTTTTTGTCTTTCATTATTGAATTCTCTAGACCCATAGAGTCACAGACTTTGTGGCTGTTTGCAGAGAGAAGTACTATTCCTAAGAACGCGCCAAAGGACATGAAATGTCCCCCATTTGCAAGGATACCACATACCCCATGGAGGAGATGAGGGGATGGGTACAAATGAAGCTGTGGCTGTGCATGTACTTGGCTAAAGGCACCCTAAACGCTTCCTTACCTGGTGAGTCAGTGGTGATAGCTCAGGACTTCCCTCTGCCCTCCCTCCTCCAGTAAACCAGGCTGCTTCTATACTTTCCTGTTACTAATGCTAATCTGTTGGCTAATGCAAATGCTCCTATGCTATATTGGAAAAAATGGGCACTCATGAGGAAAATGCATACTTGCTCTCTTTTTTTTTTTTTTTTTTTTTTTTCTTTTTCAAAATAAGGTGCCACAGCTGCATTCTGGCATCTTACCGAATACAGCCTTTTTTTGCAGGAATGTCAGATTCAGCTAGATTTAGATCATACAGACAACTCCAAAGCCCATTCACCACTCAGTTATTTCCTGCTCTTTGTGGCTTCAAGAGTACACTGAACATTTGTTGAGGACCATTATCACATGGAGATGACCCAGTCACAGCACCATTCAAGGGGCCTGCCTTGGGTGCCCAAAGCTGCCAGAAGACTGCCTGACTTCAGGATGCTTCTTCTTGCTAACAAGGAGACACAGACTAGCCGGACGCAGGCACAGCATATGCCTAAGTGTCTAGTTACTGGAGCCACTGGCTGTTGAAATACTAGCTTAATTTTTCTATTATACATTGCTTCTGCCTTAAAACAGATTTGCACCATAGAAAATGTAATGTTGCAGAGAAAACCGAAGATGTGTTCTGAGACAAAATAAAGAATCCATTCATTGCAGTGAGTCCTGCACTTTGTAACCAGTATTTGGGGAGGGTAGGGTCACCCCTGCAGAAATGTGGGAGACGTTGAGCATGTGTTGGAACTTGCTAATACATCCATCCACTGCTGTATACTTCTGTCTATATGGAGGACAGGGAATATCTTCTCATTTATCCACCATGTAGCTTATGTGAGAAGAGGTGGAGAACAGAGGCAGGGCAGTAACCAGCTCCTCCTTCCCGCAGCCATAGCATGACAGCAGGACTGTGATACTGAGTGAAAGTGTTAAGACTTGGGCTTGCCTTTGCCTTGGCCAATGGAGCAACCAAAGCAAACTGGAGAATGTGACTCGATTCATGCATTTCTGCCCTGGACTCTTTCAGTTCTCTGTGGTAGCTGGACTTCATAAAAATGTAAACATAAAGTAAGTATGCTCTTTTGATGCTTTTTTATTGCTAAAATGTATTTCATTTAAATAGTTCAGAGAATGACAGTAACAGTGATCAAAAGAGAGTAAAACTAGCCATGTACTTTGACTTCTCCCAAACAAATGATGGTAAACTTGCCCTGAACAGGAGCATGGCAATCAGAAGAAATATGTTTGGATATTCTGCCTTCATCTTGCAAGCTCCTCTGCCATAACAGCCATGCATGAGCACTGAGGTGTAACTGAGAGGCAGCTCTGGCAGCTACAAAGCGCCCAGGACAAGGTGTGGCTGCCGAGCCACCTTTCAGCTAAACTAACAGAAAGAATAGCTTGAGGAAGGGTTTGCCCTCTGTTCACAAAAGACTGAGTTACTTTTATAGCCATGGATCAACCTCCTGTGGCTGAAGGTATAGGCTGTCCCTCCAAACAAATGAGAGAGAGGCATGAATTCGCTAGTGCTCGAGGCACAGCTGCTGGTAAGAAACAGAGTCTGCATTTTGAATTGGCCTGAAGTCTGAATCTCTCGTTTCAAACAGCCTAGCTTTACATGTTGTATAAGCATTTTGTCGGGAGCTTAGTTCAACAGACTGCTACAGTCTACATGAGAAAATGAAATGGTTGTTTCCATGCATGATACAATCCATGTTAAACAAGAATGAAGAGACTTCTGTGAAGGACTTTTTTTTTTTTACCCTCTCTTTTGCTACCAGAAATGTACAAGGAGATTACTCTTGTGGCTGTGGCTGTGGACTGAGAATTACAACATGATTTCCTGGCACTGCCACAGATTTGTTGTCTGTTCACTTAATTTGTTCATGTTTTGGATCCCAACTGACCTCAAAGAAGGATTCTTTCTTTAATGCAACCACAATGAAGATGCTTTCTTTAATGTTTGTGAGGGGCTTAGAGTCTCTGGTGAACTAAGCCATGCAGGGCCCTTGAGACATTGAGATTATATATGGTTTATGTAAGTCATCCTTGTCACCCCAGAATATCTGGGCTCTTCCCCACCCGTGAACAAGACTTGCAGCCTACAGACTTTCAGAAGTGATAATGAAATTGTGGATTCGAAGCATTTATCTGCCAGTCTGTGTTGGCTTAAGCCTCAAACATTGTTCTCAAGCTAGCGCTCCTGAAATTTATTATGAACTAAAAGAAGTTCCCAACAGCCTGCCACTATTACTGGAGAAAGAATGTACAACAGGGACTGCCATTTAGGCCACCATTTGGAACGGCATTTAGGAGCTGCTGCCTGGAGTTGACGTCCGGAATAATGAGGCTGACATTCAGAGGACCCACCCAGCAAGCAGAGGCAGAAGTGATCTAATTGTTACTGCTTTCTTTCAGACTTCCCCCCCTCTATCTTTTCCTGGCTTTTCCCCAAAATAAATTACTCTAATTGTAGCAAAAGTCTGGAATGGAGTAGAGTTATTCTGTTTAGTTTGTGAACTGGTATTTTCAAGTTTCCTTAACGACTAATATAATGGAGAGGTTATTATCAAAATATGCTGGGTTCAGAGTATATTAAAGCTCTCTTAGGACCCAGTTTAGTATCTGTTACAGTTCAGCCAAACCAAACACAGCATGTTGTAGTGGCTTCTTACTTTTTTGGTGGCCGTTTCCCATAGCACAAGAGGGAACCATACACCAAATAAGACTTTATTGACAGTCTTCCTTGCTGCTGGTTGGAGCAACAGCAAAACATTCATATATCACACTAGGAAAATCAAAAGGCTCCTTTCTGTCTGTTCATCACCCCTCTCCTGAGGCACACAGCAAGTGACCAGTTATTTATTGAGCCATACACATCACTGGCTACATCTTGTCCTCTCTTCTGTCATATGAGCTCTTCTGTCGTACGACAGTTTTCTTCTCCCTTCCATTCCTCATTTCTTCACTGTGGTGATGCAACACCTGCACAATTATGAGGCAAGTCCATGATAGCTTTTATGCAAAAGCTGATACTGCTGGGAAGTTTCTTGGGTCTGCCATTTTTCATCTTTAGACAAAAAGCTCTACTTGTACACTTAATGTAAAATAAGATTCTACCCCTCCTCATTTTAAATGAAAAGTTGTGCTTCTTTTCCATATTTTTTAAATTGAAAATTCAGTGCCTGTTACCAGAGAAGATCTTCTGAACAATGAGAACGTTAACAGGATTACAGCTTCACAAATACTTGGGAAAATAAACCTGATTGACAGGGGAAGTGATTCTCACTCAGATAATTTAGAAGATCTTTGAATTATGTTTATCTCTATGAACACCTATTTAACCTGAAGAGTAAAGATAGAAGTTTCCTTCTGAAACACCCAATATTTAACACTCAGGTAATAGCCTTCCACCTAAGATGGATATTGAGATTTCTTTTCAAAAGAAGAGTCCTTGCCTAGTTTACTGATGCTAGCGCAGGGCTAAACTTCTCTCCAGACACCTTTTGCTTTGGGGGACAAGACCCTGAATCTCACACATGGGTCCACACTTGATCATTTTCATTCTGGTTCTCACTGGCATGGTGAAAGTTTGCCGCCATGCAGATATTTATGAGCTAGACATCATTCAGGCTGGCTGCTCCAGCCTCATGGTCTGGCCTGCATTTCAGTTGAGGTTCCCAGATTTCCTTGTAGACTTGTATAGTCTGTGTGTTTCAGCCATATGCTCCTGGTGGCAGAACTTAGCTAAACAGGAGTATGCTTTTCTGCCATAATCAAATGTCTTTTCAGGCCATGCAGATCCACATCAAAAGAAAATAGGAAAACCAAACGTGATGTGAATCATATTTGGAATGACTGGATGTATTGGGTTTGCATGGCAAAGTTTTGGTAGCTGGGGAGCTGCAGGGGTGGCTTTTGTGAGAAGCTGCTAGAAGCTTCCCCTATTCTGAAAGAGTCAATGCCAGCTGGCTGCAAGATGGACCCACTGCTGGCCAAGGCCGAGCCCATCAGCGACAGTGGTAGTGTCTCTGGGATAACAGACATAAGAAGGGGAAAAGTTGCTGCCCAACAGCAACTGCAGCCAGAGAGAGGAGTGAGAATATGTGAGAGCAAAAACTCTGCAGACACCAAGGTCAGTGCAGAAGGAGGGGGAGGAGGTGCTCAAGGTGCCAGAGCAGAGATTCCCCTGCAGCAGCCCATCGAGAAGACCATGGTGAGACAGGCTGTCCCCCTGCAGCCCATGGTGGTTAATGGTGGGCATTATATCCCACCTGCAGCCTGTGGAGGACCCCACACCAGAGCAGGTGGAGGTGCCTGAAGGAAGTTGTGACCCCATGGGAAGCCTGTGCTGGAGCAAGCTCCTGTCAGGACCTGTGAACCCGTGGAGAGAGGAGCCCATGCTGGAGCAAGTTTGCTGGCAGGACTTGTGACCCCATGGGGGACCCACACAGGAGCAATCTGCTCCTGAAGGACTGCACCCCATGGAAGGGACCCACACTGGAGCAGTCGGTGAAGAACTGCAGCATGTGGGAAGGAGTCATGTTGGGGAAGTTCATGGAGGACTATCTCCCGGGGGAGGGACCCCATGCTGGAGCAGGGGCAGAGTGTGAGAAGTCCTCCCCCTGAGGAGGAAGCAGCGGCAGAGACAATGCGTGATGAACTGACCACAACCCCCATTCCCTGTCTCCCTGTGCTGGTGGGGGAGAGGAGGTAGAGAATTCAGGAGTGAAATTAAGCCCAAGGTCAAGGAAGGGGTGGGGGAAAGGTGTTTTAAGATTTGATTTTATTTTCTCTTTACCATACTCTGGTTTTATTGGCAATAAATTAATTTTCCCCAAGTCGAGTCTGTTTTGCCTGTGACAGTACTTGGTGAGTGATCTCTCCCTGTCCTTATCTCGACCCACAAGTCTTTTGTTATATTTTCTCTCCCCTGTCCAGTTGAGAAGGGGAGTGATAGAGTGGCTTTGGTGGGCACCTGGTGTCCAGCCAGGATCAACCCACCATATTGGAAAACTGGAAAATTATCAGTTGGTGTAAGGGAATTAGAAATCACATTTTCTGTGAAAAATCTGTAAAATAGCTCACATTAAACAGATAAACAAACAGACAAAAAAAGTGTCATATGAGGAGCTATTGTAAAAATGGATGTTACCTGACTCTCAAACTACTCATTATGGCAGAGCATTTCCAGTATTGTTGATGAAATAGATGAAAAATCTTTTTCTTCCTCTTGATATTTTATCTTTTTCTGTTGTAACATTGCTAACTGAGTTACAAATAACTTCATTTATGTACAACAAATGTCTATGCTAATGTTTCTTTAAAAGTCTGTACTTGAAATTTCATTCACAACAGAGTTGGACAAGGAAGGATCAACGTTAATTAGGAGACAGCAGTGAAAGAGAAGGAAAAAATGGTCATATTCTAATACAAAAGGAAGATGATAATGGACTATCTAAAGAGGCTTTATGAGTGCTTAAATATTTTCATTGATGAACTGGGTGAAGGGTTGGAACAGCTTTGCTGAATTGCTCAAGAGTGCTTGTGTCTTAGGATAAGTCCATAGGAATCTAGCAAAGCTAGGAGAAATGTTTCCAATGAACAAGACAATATACCCTGGTCTTTGAGTTTATCCTGTTCTTAAAGGGTCTTTTTAACTGAATGCACTACAGTTGTTGAAGAAAAATCTCTAGATCTTAGCAGCTCAGTGAACCCGTCTGTTCAGTACACTGTCACCCCCAAATAAAACAAACAACATATTTAGTTATTTTAAGTAAAGGATATATAAAACTTCAAACCTTAGCCTTGCAAAAATAGATATGTGCATGTATGTGTATAAACTTATGTATTTATATATATGTATTAGACACGTACGCAGCTCAAATTACAAGTCTATACAGTTATGAAATGTATCAATATTACCATTTGCTTTTATTTTGGTGACCACATGGAGTCTAGCAGATGTTTTCAAATATCATATTTAGTCAATGTATGTTCCAGGCCTCTGCTGCATCATTCAAATAACCACACCAGAACTTCATCTCTAATGGTTAGAAATGTCCTTTTCATGTACTAGGAAGATATATCCATGACTAATTTTTACATTCTTTTGATCTTGTACAAGCATATTTAGTTTTGTCAATCCTTGTCTTTCCATTGTGTTTATCAAGCAAGTGTATTTATAGAAAATAACCATATCCTGCCCCAACTTCTGTTTCACTTGTCTCTTCTCTTAAGATTTGTTCTCTAAACCCCTTTATCCTCAAGTAGGCTGGTTTTGCATTGAAATTACCATTCTAAACATAGCTACTCAGAAGTGACCCTGATATTCTAATGAAGACTTACTAAAGACTTGTGCAATATAATTAATATTTGCTTCTCTTTACTTAAAGTACCCCACCTGCTGCCTCCTGGAATTAAATTGTTCATGACTAGACGCATTTAGATTTCTTTATCATCAACAATTACATCAATTTCCCTTTTCATTTTGTTAGTGAGATCCCAATCTGTAGCAAAGTTTCTTCTAATTTGTCCATAGAAGTTGTGATTTTGCACCTTGTCTTAATAAGACAGTTAATAATATTCTCCAGTTCTTGTTGCAGAATTCTTGGTCTTTCTAAATATGGACAATGGACTGCAACTGTGATATCTGAAAGTTTCATAAGAATACACCTTGTCCTTTCATAGAGGTGAGTTGTGATCATATTAGCCCTCATTGTTAAATGGAGGATAAAGTTTTAGACACCAGTACTGTGACCTGCTGTTGCAATTTTTACACAGCTAAGAAAAGTATGCTCAAATTGACAAGAATAACTGATGAGAAAGAAATAGAGTTATACATAGTGACCAGCAGAAGAAAAACGAAACAGTGCAAAATGCTTGTGCTAGAATATTTATACTGATGCATTCACAAAACTCAATGAGAGAAAAGCAAAGCCAAAGGAAAAGCAAAAAATATTTTGATCATTTTTACATTTCTGTCATAAAAAGTACAGAAAGGGATCTCTTGCATTGAGATGCAGAGAAAAACAAAATGTGAGAAAGGTTCCATATTTTGAAAGAAGAACAAGATTTGAATGTCAGCAGAAGATGACTATTTAGAGACTTTTACAATCCATATGACCATTGAAAGACATGAGGAAACTGATGATTCAGGTAGAGTTGTAGCATCCTATAAAAATTCAGCTCAACACAGGCACTATAACATAAACATTTTCTGCTAGAAACAAGGTAAATGAAATGTGTCAAGATTTATCAACAGCAAGGTGATGTGATAACATCATCTTGTTAACTTACTTAGGAACACAATCTCTGCCACAAATAGATTAAAAACTTTTTCAAGCAATAGCAACAGTCTGATGTACCCATATTTCTTTAAGTGTTTTTACCGAAGACTCCTGTGTGATGAATTGGAAGATGAAAGTTGGAAATTCCATTATCAGTAGGAGGCAAAATTGCCATGTGGCTTCTTTNTTAGTGGGGGCAAAATTTTCTTTGTGTTTTTTTTTTTTTTTTTTTTTTTTTTTTTTTTCCTTGGAGGGCGGGGTGGGGGGGGAGGAGATGGAAGTGCAGAGGGGTGCAGGGGATATTTCTTCATTGTTTCCTAACTGGTTTAATCTTTTATGTTTCTTTGCTACTGTACTAAAAATTACAAAAGTTGTCTTTATCTTCTTCTGGAAGCTTCACGCTCATTACAAGGCTAGATACTATTTGAGAGTATGAACTACATGAACACTCAGTGGCAGTATTCTGTGGTCCTGAAGCCGTGTCCAAAGTGGACAGACAGGACTCATGATAAGTGGCTCTACTGGACAGGTGCTGAAACTGTGCACTGTATTTTACAATTTTAGATTTTTTAAATTTTTTTATTTTTTTCCTATCTGCAAAGCAAGACTGATTAATTTTAAGGTGTTCTGGAATCCAGAGTTGACTCCACATTGCATACAAGATTGTGTATTATGACAAGACATTCCCATTTGGAGCTTTACTGAACACAAGCACTAGTCTCATGAACAGCAAAGGAAGTTCTCCAGTTTGCAGGGAGTTACCTGCAATGAGCCCTTTCTTAAATAGAGGATCAGCAAACATCTTTCTGTTTGTCTCAGCTCTTCCTTTGTTCTTTAGGCAGTCAATCTGGAGAACTATTTAAAAAGTAATGGAGTATGATATTAGCCAAATGGTTTACACAGTTTTTACTCAGATGGCTCTAACTATTAATCTAAACCTATAATTTTGCATTTTCAGTCCATATACAACAGTAATTCTAGATACAACTGTGAAAAAAATACAGACCATTTAGAATAAAGGAAGATTTCTTTGTACACTGAAGGGTACATTACATTTGGTCATGTTTCCCACTGCACTCAACCTAGGAACAGCATCCTCAAAAGCTAGTGAACACTCAAGCATTGTCTGAAGTAAAAAAAAAAAACACAAAACAAACCCAAAAACAAACAAAAAAACCCCCACCAAAAACCCTGACATGTCCAGTGAAGCAGAATAGTCAAAGAAGATTAATCAGCTAGAATTTGCGATAACTCAATTGTTGTACCAAATGTGATCAATGATAACAAAAGAAACATTTAGCCAAAAGGGAAATAAATATCTGTGGTCCTCACAGGAGTCATTTATTGATTGAACTTGATTTGTCAAGTGTTTTTAGTAGCTAGGACTAGAGTCAGGCTGTGAGTAGTACCAGTCTCAGTGACATAGGGGGATTACGCTACAATGCTGTATTTGTTCTTTACTCTTTGATGAAACTTGTCTTTTAGACACTTCATTTCACTTGCTGTCTTAACAATATTTTATACTTAGATATCTTTGTAGGAGAGCACATATGTACACTATACAGTCAGTTGTAACAGCTAAGGCTATTCCACGTGGATCTTCAGCATACTAATTCTTATTGAAGTCTATGAGAGAGACATTCAAGGTTAAACATATTTAAGTGTTGCCCTGAATGCAGGTGATTTTAGATTATTCTTTGACTGCTTTTTTTATATCAGAACCCATTGTGGAGTGTCTTGGACCTGCTGTATGAAAAGTGTGGAAAGGTCTGTTGAAGGTTTGAATGCATTGATATGGGCATGCTGACAAAAGAAGCATGCGCAATATGTCAACTATTTTTAAATTGCCAGAACTGCTTTCTAGAAAGCATATGTTCTGTTAGGACAATAGGTATTAGGTAATAGATATTATTCTAGAGTAGCAAGCTGAAGTAGTATCTGAAACATAAAAGTATATTTCAGACTTTTTGTAATGATTATAAAAGGGTATTAGAGACAAAAGAATGTGATGTATCAGTATTCCTCCCAACAGCACTAATTGTTAATTATAATAATATATAAATAATATAATATAATATAATATATAATTATAAATTATCTGTTCTGTCTATCATGAAATTACAAGGAAACTGGGGATGGGGAGATAATCCCATTTGTTTGCAATATTATTCTGAAATGAACTGTAGTACACAAAGAAAGATTTAACAAGGGAAGAATTATTTTCAGAGCAGTGTCAATACATTTTAAGATTTTGAAAATTGGGAACTAGACAGAATCTGACACACTCAAAAGAAAAGGGAAATTAGTGGATATATAAATCATTAAAAATTCCTGTACACAAAAGAAATAAGATTGGATGAGAACATGATTCTGGATGGACTTATCCCTAGAGAGTTAAAAGTATATATTAAGGTAGCCAGAATCATCCCTGAATTTAAATAAGCCACAAATGAAAATTTTATTAAAATTCACTGCAATGATTAAGATAAAAGGAAAATATTTCAAATGTCAAAACCCTGTAGAGGAATAAAAGGAAGCAGTAAATCTAAAGAAAATAGCCTTGTTTGTTTTCAGGCATAAGGAGAGTTGAAAGAAATCTGATTAATAGTTTCAGGAACTGCAACAATATACTGAAACTGAGCAAAAAATTTGTAATGAGTAATTTATTCAAGGTTAAAATTTGGTCATATGAAAAAGTCTGGCAATGACCCCTTAAATTTCAAGCAAAAGGAAACTCCTATTTTTGGAAGTCTGAGCATCCAAATTCCAATTGAAAACCTGTGTTGCCATGTAAGAGAACAGGATGTCCGTACCTAGAATACTTGCTGATAACAATCCAAATAAGAAAGTGAATTTTGTTTTGTTTCAGTGTATTTGTTTTTCTGATATATTTGAAACAGTAGAAAACACAACAAAAACATTTTCTTCCATAATCCCTATTAGATGTAAGTATTATCCATTTCCTCACATTCACTTCTGCCTTAGGGATCTACCTTTCCACATATCGATTGATTCATCAGAGACTTCTTACAAAGCATGTAGTTTTTTTCAGACTAGTGAAGTACATAGCTTTTTTGACTAGATCCAGAATGGTACAGGCTATGATAAATCCTATGTCTGCCCATTGTTTCTTACTAAATGAACCATTATTTGATTTAGATTTCCTAATGGTACTCTATATAGGAGCAAGAATACAGTCATGTAGCAGAATATATTGTCTAAACTGTTTTGCATCTTCTGACTATGATCATCACATGATTACTATCAGCCTGATAAAGGCTTTTCCTGGTAGTAAAAGCTGCTCAGATTTAAAATGAGTAAATTTCAAAGATAATGCACCTAGTTTTGACAAGAATTAACTCTACAGTATTATATTTATTTAATAAGTGGAAGGCATTTTATTTGTAATTGCATCTCCCTGCCTTCTTACTCATTGGGAGACATTTGACAGTTTTCCTTTACTGTAGCAGTGTTTTCAAGATGAAGTTTTTGACTTGTACATATGCTAATTTTAAAAAAGATGAATTTTTTTTCTATTATAGTGTTATAGTGTCTAACAGGGAGAATTTCCACAATGTTCTTGGTGAATAAAGATGTCATTAAAATCTGAGCTAATAGGCACTGAACCTGTAGTCAAGTGATGTTTGACCTTCAAGACTTTGTATAGTCATTGCTGTAGCTGCATGCAGCTGTAGCAGAGCCGCAGGAACGAACCTTGGATTCTTTGCTTTGGTGAGAGTGAAAAGCAGAGACTAGAAGGCTAGGCAGCGAGAAACAAAGGGCTTGAATAAGATATGAGAAAAATGCTTGCATATCTATTGCTGGAAGTGGAAATCTGTATTACATGGGAGCCTACAGAGTTATGTGTAAGAAGAGGCTACAGGGGACTGCTTCTTCATCCAACCAAAATTAATTGAAATAGGATTTTGCATAAAGAGAAAATGTTGTGGTCACCCATTTTGTGAGTTCAGGATGCTCAGTTTTCCAATCCAGCTGTTTACATGTACCATGTCATTAGAAAGAAAGGAATACTGCATCAAACCAGTGCTATTGTGGGGTTTACAAAGCAGACGATCATCTTGTTATACCGATGCATTTGCAAAATATGCTTTAAAATCTTCAGTAGCATAGAAAACCTACGTCAAGACTCTTAAATATAGTTTGAGTCTAGGGTCTGGTTTTCCAAATAAACCAAAAATAGTTAATCATCAGAAGTTTTCATTGGGGAATGATAAAAAGGTTGCATTCATTCCAAGGTCTGCCACACCAAAGTCCTTTCTCTTTCTTGCTAGAGGATTTGAGAAAAACCCCACAACTACTTCTCTTATAAACTTTCAAAAAAAGAGGAGGCTAGGGAAAAAAAAGAGAAGGACATAACATACTGAAGAGCTATATAAAACCAACGAAAATATCAAGTGGCTCTGCCACATTGGAGGGAGGGTGGAAGTTGTTAATGTTGCGCTCTGCTGTTGCTAAAGGTTCTGAGACTGGAAGAACTGAGTTCTGAAGTCTTGTACGTTGCCTGAGCCATTGGGAGTTAACTTCCCAAATCACAGCATTATATCCTTTCCTAGAAGCTTTTTCATGAATGACAGTGAGCTGCTTCATAGATGGCTCATGACATAGGAATCTCACATCCTCTCTATGCCACTCATTTGAGCCTGGAAAGGACTAGGGTGTTAGACATTTCACCAGGTATTAAGGATGCTGGCTATCAGCACATAAGAAAACTGTAGGAGGCTTTAGGACTGCATGTGTCTGTATAGAAGGTATACGTTCTAGATGGCCTGGAAACACATATTGTAACACAGGATGGAGAGGGAATGAGAAGGCTGAATGAAACTAAGAAAAAAATGGTAACATTTCACTAAGACACACTAGGGAGAACTGGACATTTCTATGAATATTTCACATCACTGAATTGCAGAATCACAGAATATTTGAGGTTGGAAGGGACCTCTGGAGATTTTCTAGTCCAACTCCAGATGAGTTTCAACTTTCCTAAACAGCATGCAGTGTCGCTACATTTGTCCTGAGCTGCTTGACCCTCCTTCCACATTCTGTATACTTCCTTCTGATATTTAAGTTTAGTCAAGAGCTCCTTGTTCATCCATGCAGGCCTCCTGCCACCTTTGCTTGATATCCTGGTAATGGGAGTAAGCCGTTTTTGAGCTGGGATGTGATCCCTGAAAAACAACAAGCTCTCCGGGACTCCTCTTCTCCCTACAGCTGTCTTCTGTGGGACTCTTCCAAGCAGATCCTGGAATAGGACAAAATCTGCTCTATTGAAGTCCAGAGCTGTGATCCTACTTTTTCCCTTGTTCCCTTCTCTCTGGATCCTGAACTCCATCATCTCCTGGTCAGTGCAACCAAGGCTTTCCCCGACCTTCCTATCTCTTGTTTTTCTTGTCTGTAGATATCATATTCAGAAGAGGACCTACCTTTGTCCAGTCATTGATGACCTGTGTTAGGAAGCACATATCGGCATAAAGTGTCCCATGAAGACAAAGGTATATGAATATGACACTTCCTCCTGTTGTCAGAAGGGTTCTTCTGCTTCTTCCTGTTGAGCCAATCTTATCAGACACCCATGACAACATCACCCATGTTTGTCTACCCTCTAACCATTAGCTCTTGACTGGCTTGTCATCCATCCCAAGGCAGACCCCCCTGTGTCAGCTATTTTTTCACATGAAGGTCAACTCCCTCTAGTTTCTTTTCCAGCCTGCCCTTCCTAAGGAGTCTGTATGCGTTCATTGTAGTACTTTAGTCATGGGAGTCTACCTACCACATCTCTGTGACCCCAATATGATCGTAGCCTGCACCTGCACATAGATCTCCAATTCCTCCTGTTTGTTGCCCATGTTGCGTGAATTAGAGTACAGGCACTTCAGATGGTCACCCCATCATGCTGATTTCCTCCCAAAAGTGTGAGAGCTTTCCCCATCACACTGCTGTCTTGGCACTTCCTTATTTGTGTGCATATGCTTGAGATGGACCCCCTTTGCATAATTTGACTTCTGTCAAACACTGAGGTTTTAGTCTACTAATTTTTCCTCAAAGGATTCAGTCAGCCATCTGACAGACATTTGATAGATATTAATTAAATGTATGAAATAACATATTTGACAAGTGTTTCTAGTTGTTTGTCTCTCCTAGAAGGATCTGGTTCAGAAACTGTCTAAAATACAAAGCTGTTTTGCTGAATATTCATTTAAAGATATTTTAAAATATGTGATGCATAGCAGTTTTGTTAGCAGTCAGTATAGACTACAGGATAAAGAGAACAAGAAGCTAAAGAAATGTTTCACCTTAGTTAGTAGACTCTTAGATCTAACTCAAAGTGAGTGCATGCATTTCTGAAAGGGAAGTTTGAGCACACAAACTGTTGTAGGTTTGGTGTTTTGGTTTTTTTTTGTTGTTGTTTTTTTTTTTTTTAATCTGTTTCCTTCCAGCCTGGAACCTGAACACAGCCACTTCCCACATTAGAGCGCCTGGAAAAGTAACCAGCTTTGGGATCAATAATTTGTGAGACTCAGAATTTTGGAAGATCTAATCTGTTGTATCACTCCTTCATGGGTCTATTTGACATTTTAGAGGAGTTATAGAAAGATAAGTTTAGATAACCTAGAAATACACAGATTCACCTATAGTTTTCCATTGTTCAATATGCAGTTCTTGCAGCTCATGATTCTATAATAAAAACTGCTCAATTTACAGACTGAACAAAACTCAGCAAATTGGCTCCTTAGGTTCAGTTCTCCTTCAGTTGTCTCACCCAAGACACTATAAAGAACTGCCTTGTAGGCTTTAACTGTGAATAGTATGCTCTGATCTACTCCTGCAACTTCACAATATTTGAACTTTCTGTTTCCCAGGGCACTGCAAAAACCTTTTGCTCCTGTTACTCTTGAAATAAAAAGCAGTGTTCTTTATGAATTTTTAACACGGCACACTTTTCCTGCCAGTGCTTTCAGGCAAGTCACGTCAGTATCTGGACACTTGAATTTGAAGCTCAAAGCCTGACTGCCTCTATTTGTAAACAAGTGTGAACAGCATGAGCACAGTAGTGTCACTTCCCAGTAAATTCAGTGTTAAGAAATTACAAATGTATGTACTATAGAACAGTTTGACAAAGCTGTATTGAAATACATTATTCATAGTAATCTTTTTCAAAACCTGACATTTTTGAAAGTTTTCCATTTTGTGCATCATAAAATTGTAATGTTGGTTTTGAAAATGGGAAAAACAACTAAATAGCCGAATGTGTTTAGCCTTTTGCTTGCAGAGACTTTTCCAAAGAAACAAAGTCTGTTGCTTTTTCTTCACCTTAAATACTGCTCATTTTTTTTTCTAATTATCACAAATGAATTACAGCTGATCTTTATCTACCATGGCATTCCCAGCCTGCATTTTGTGTGTGTGTGTATGTGTGTGGTCAGGGGAAACAATATGTGTCAGGACTGGCTTATAAAATCAGTTCTAAGCCTTTAACCTTCAGCAGAACACTGAATAATTGAGGGGTCTATGGACACTGACATTTATGGCAAAGCAGGAAAATAGATGTCTATTGATGGGGCTGTATCTCTGATCATAGTTCATAGCCCCCTTTCAGTGGTGGAGTTAACATTACCTGCCTGATGTCAGGCACCGCAATGATCGCTGCCAGATGGTCCCAGGCTGATGGTCCCAGGTCTCCTGTGCCCATGATAGCTGTTTTGCTGATATGATCAACATAATTCAATCACTGTCAGTACGTATTCCCCGTTTCTCCATGCTAGTCACTGGCTGACTTTTCCCTTCTGTACTCTTTACTTTTGAAAGATATTAGCACAAGGGAAAATAAAAGTGAGCATTCGCCAACTTTAATCTTAATAAACTTCAGGCTTTGTTTCGCCTCCCCTTCAATCCCATAGCGGTATTTATGAATGTAGTTTGATTTGTAAGAGCTGCCCCCTGAATGCAAGGAAAGTTTATGTGCTTGAAAATATCATTGTGACCTAAATGGAATAGTCACTTTGTTCAGTTTTACTAACTTGTTGAATTATGTTTCTTCTGTCAGAAGACTTTATCACACTTGTAAAAAATTAAATGGCTGTTACAAATCTTATCTGAAACAGCTGTTAAAGATTTTATAGCATTCTGTTTATGTATGTTAAATATTCAGTCATGACTTCTTAATTTTCAAAATATTTTCTTTCCTCTGCTGGCAAAATGTAACACTCTATAAAAGTAATTTTACTGTTTTCCAGTCTTTCTTTAAAATATTACAGTAAATGAATATTTACTTCCTTTTGTCTTCCTTTTAATTCATAAAAACTGCTATTAAGAGACTGTGGAAGATTGTCTGAAAGAGAGGGCAGCTGGAGAAGGATGCACTTCCAGTGTCCCTACCTCTGGCTTGCACTATAGTTTCCATCAGAAGTGTACTTTTCCAAGTAACAGAGACTGACTCTGCAGAAAAATCAGATCAGCTCTGGAGCAGGTGTGCTGATGTGGGCAAAGAGATGTTGTCTTTTTCCCCTTATAACCTTCCAAAACTCTGATCACCCCCACAGTGGTATGTGTCCATACCACAATATCTTGTTTCAGTACCACTGTTGCAAAGACTTCCAATGGTACTCTCCATCATTTTATGACAGCTACTTCCACTTGATTTACACTGGAGACTGACAAATTTACTGTTAACTTTAAAATAACATTTTTTTAAAAATTATGTAGGAGACTAATGATCTTTTCAATGTCAACTGCTGAAAACTCCCACAAATGATAACCGTTAATTAATACTTTCCATAGCCTAACATTCTTTCTGTCCAAGAGACAAGCTACTTTGGGTGCCCTGAAACCATCTTCTCAGCTTTCCAATTCCTACTTGTTCAATTTAATAATAAAAAATGACACGAAAATGAAAGAACACTGCCTTACTTCCTCCAGTAGTTTTGAGAAAAAAAAATCTAGTGCATGAGCAAAGTAAGATCTGTGTCATGGCACATAGCTATCAAAAGCCTTGTGCTAGAGGAATTGATGGGTCCTTTATCTTTTTTTTTTCTCTTTTTTTTAATGCCCAAACCACTATTATTGCATTTTAAAAGCATAAATAACACAAGTAATAATTACATCACCGATGCAGCAAAGAAAATGGATAAACAGCAAACCAGTTGTCATATTTCCCAGTGCCTTAAGACACACTGATGTATACACAGATATACAGCCTCCCTTTTACCAGTGATAATTTACAGCTTTCTGCTGCCACTCGCCAATGCTGTCAGTCGAGCTTCTGTCCCTGCTGGCCCAGCTGTTCTGAGAGGAACTGAAGTGGCAGGTAGCCCATCACTATAAGATGCACATTAATTTTACACTTCCTTTCTGAGGTATATATGTGTGTGGCTGATGTCTCCTCCAGCATAATACAGCTATATCCAAAAATCTTACAGTTACTGAGGATAGATACGTAGATGTAAATATAAACCTTTAGATATATCTTATAAAGATATATAAATATATAGCTACACATGCAACTGTAAAACTAAGGTCTTTATAAATATCTGCCTTTTTACATATAGCTCTGTGTGTAATATCACACACCTATAGGATATAGTGTTCATATAGGGAATATCTGTGTTGGTATGTTTAAATACCTATATGTGGATATTATATTTCTGTGTGTATATATAAAAGCGCAAATACAAGATGTATAAAAACTGTGGATTAAGTCCCAACATCTGTAGTAGAATAGGCAGCCATATCTCCAGTAAGAAAGTCCACAATAAAATCCATTACAGGAGGCAAAATCTTCAGAAAGGGATTCCCAAATGCAGAGTGGGGACCTGACAAGCTACGTGGCAGCGAGCAATGAAGACATGGGTTGGTTTGACTCTCATAGTCAAATCCCATGGAAAATGACAGTTCGGATTCTTTCAGGGAGAGGACATGAAGGGGCCTGGATATCCTGAATCCTCGATGCGTGCTGGTCAACGAAGGAATATCAGGCACGCTTTAGTTGTAGAAAGGTGTTGGCTACCCCATTTTGTGTATTCTGATATGCTCAGTGGACTAGATAGACATCTTCTTTTTCATACATATAAAGGGTGGGAACTGAAGGAAAAGAAAGATTTTCATATGTACTTGGGGTTTTTTTGCTAGTATATGAGTTTTCTGTGCACTTATATGTCTGTTTCTTGAAGAATTCAACAAGGGGAAGCATCAAGTCCTACACCTGTGGAGGAACAACTGAGGCACCAGTACACACCAAGGGCTGACTGGCTGGAAAGCAGCTTTGCAGGAAAGGATCTGGGGGATCCCGGTGGGCACCAAGTTGAACATGAGTTGACAATGCGCCCTTGTGGCAAAAAAGGCAAGTGGTATCCAGCATGAGCAGGAGTGTTGCCAGCAGGTCAAGAGAGGCGATCCTTCCTTTCTACTCAGCAGTGGTGAGGCCACACCTGGTGTGCTGGGTCCAGTTCTGAGCTACAGGAGAGGCATGGACATACTGGAGAGAGACTAGCAAAGGACTACTAAGATGATGAAGAGACTGGAGCATCGCACAGGTGAGGAGACGTTGAGAGAGGTAGGGCTGTTTGGCCTGGAGAAGAAAAGGCTCGGGGGGTCTCATCAATGTATATAAATACCTGAAAGGAGGGTGCAAAGAGGATGGAGCCAGACTCTTTTCAGTGATGCCCACTGACAGGACAAGCGGCAATGGGTGCAAACTGAAACACAGCAAGCTCCATCTGAACATTGGGAAATACTGGCACAGGTTGCCTGGAGAGGTTGTGGATTCTCCCACCTTGGAGATATTCAAAAACCATCAGAATCTGCTCTAGGTGGCCCTGCCTGAACAGGGACATTGGACAAACTGACCTCCAGAGGTCCCTTCCAATCTCAGCCATGCTGTGATTCTGTGATAGCTTTAATGTCAATATAAAGATGATACTAAACTGAATAAAGCCCACAAATATAACTTGGCTACAATAAATGCTGAAAAGTATGTATGCAACCGGCAACTGTATAAAAATACAAACTGTAATGATATTTTAGAATATGAAAAACACATAGCACATGTCCAATGAACAGAATTCAAAATGCAAATTTTGGGCTTTACTGGTTTTTACCTCATTTATTCTAAACTATTCTTTTTTCCCACTTTTATTCCTTTTTTGAAATAAGCCCATTAAAAGCTTGATGTTGTATTCTTTACTATATTTTCATTACCGTATCCCTGTAATTTGCAACTTTTTTTTTCTTTAATTTTGTGTCTGATACTTGTTGAAATAAACATGAAGATGGGCAAATTATTCAAGGATTTTAGAGAAAAAAAAGCTTTTATCTGTTTTCCAGAGGATCTCCTCAGATCAAATTTATCATTTACTTTGCATATTCAATTATCAATATGTATAAGAAAGGATGATGATACCTGCTCTTTGTATAGTTTATTTAGTTGACAGAGCTTGTGCCCTAGAGGTAGTCATTATTGTGTTCTTTGGTAGTAATTATGATTGGGATGAGTCTTTAAATCTAATGAGGGATCTTCACAACTTCTTGACTTTGTAGAACATAAGTGTAATCTCATTGGCTGGAGAAACTAAACAGGATTTTCATATCTTCTGTTGGCTAACACTTGACTTTCAGCAGCAGTTCAAGTCTCAGGTCTCAGTTTTTGACATCTTCAGAGTGTTGTGGCCAGGTGTGTCAGAGATTGCATATTAATTCAAGAGCAATTATTCAGAACTATATAACTGACAATGCCTGGGGTGAAGCTACTGAGAGGCTGAGATAAACCTAAAACTCAATGGGTTTAATGACTAAATTGCATTCTTCCTAAAACTGGTCCCTTTAGGCCAGATTGCCAGATTAGTGGTGAATTGCTAGGGCTGGGTAGCAGTGTCAGAATGGCTGCTATCTGTGCTTTGACTTTTCTAGGCGTAAATAGACAGAGTACAGTGAAGCACAGGGTATTTGAGGTCTTGGCTGGATTAAGGATGATAAAATAAATGTAAAATCCCAATTCATAACAGTTTACCATCCCATTGGTGTAACGTACTGTTAATATAGAGAAGAACCCAGTAATGAGAGAAACTAGTTACTCCACTTCTCAGAACTGTATCCCATGGGGATTAATTAAGGAATGCTATTTGAAGACCTCTGAATGGATAGCACACAGTTCCCATGTGTATTGTCCATTTTCTTGTGTTACAAGGAGAGATGGCAAGTAGCCGATGCAGAAGTGTTTACTGATATGTATTAATTTAGGCTTCAGTAGGTCTTACTGCTTTCATACACTGGGTCAGAAGACTGCTAGAATCTTTCCATACTTAGTTTATCAGAAACAGCAGTGTCTGAAATAAACGTGATGTATATGTGTCAAACTTGAGTACCTAGTCACTTTCATTTTTCCTCCTATAGCTAGTTTTTAATAGTATATAATTTCATTTTTACTACAGAAAAAGCTGCAACTCCAGTTTACAGCCTTCACAGATACAGGCATACTTGCACTTTCTCAATCTTAAAATTGTGACTGAAACTTGTTCTGTCAAAAGATCAATTTGATTTCATACCATACAGTGTCAATAAAAGACGCAGTTCTGCAGCCGACAGGATGGCTCCTGACATTGGTGGAGGTTCAAAGGTCTCAGCACTTCAAAGCACAAAAGCCTGTGTAGTTTTTAATCTCTCATCCTTTTCAAATTATCTTTAAATTCTATTTTGGGTAAATTGTTATTGAGTAATCAGTTTTTATTTTAGAAATCATCATGTAGAGGTATGTATGTACACAAATGATTTTAGGTGTCAGCAGAAGATTACATAAACAGTGCCCATGAGTTTGAAGTAGATTGCAGCAATCAAAATACAAGCTACACTGCTTATAACCTTGTGTTCAAGGTATCCAAGATTTGGAAATTGTTTTAATCTATGATACTCACAGAATTATTTCATTCTAACACAGAAAATACCAAACATTGAGAAGTCACTGCATCACTAGAGAAATGTCACAGCATTGTAATCTGGATAAACAGTAGGACTCTGGATTTAAAAAGCCCAACTTCTTCCCTTATTGAGGAAAAGGTAAAACCATCATAAGATGACTTTTTGAGGTGGTGGTTAGATGCATGGAGGATAGCTATGAGCTAAACATAAGTTATCAACCTATGACTTGGAAAAGCAGAGGCAGTGTGAAAGTTTGGCACATGCTGGAAGGAGAGACAGCCACAAAAATTAGTCTAAAAAGACAGATTTTCACTATGCAAAATGTGTTACCACTTGCAAAACTAGATCAGATAACTCTTCTCATCCACTTTCAGTGTTCTGTGTACCTTTTAATCATTATTGCGTATAATCTGATAACTAGTAATTGCAGTTACAAATGGGATACTTAAGTAATTAAGTAAACCCAGTAATAGAAGAGATTTGAAGAAAAATGGGCAGTACCATGCTCAAAATGAATAAGATGAATACATTCTTGATACCTTTGGTGGTGGAGATGCTATGCATAATTCAAAGCAAAAAATAGTTGCAGAACACCTTTTTTTCCCCCGCATATAATCTTTGTAGGCCATGGATTGTGACTTGTAGCGTTTCAAGTCTTCTGTAGTGGAACTAAACCATGCTCAGATTTTTGCTCCCCCCCTAGTCTTGCTATCCAAAGTATAAGTATTTAAAGAAGACTTACAGAAAAATTCACTTATAAGTAGCTAAGGTTCATTGTCATAGTGACATTTTAAGCTGTCATTCACAGTTTGCTTTGTTTCATTGCAAATTACAATGGGGTAATTTATTCTGAGTGAAATACCTGAGAATGTAAATACGTTTATCAATTAAAAACTTTTTATCATTCACGTCTGCTGCTAATAAGATCTTCGTCAAGATCTCAGCTTCATGGGACAAGGAGATTTATAGGATTTACATGAGTTAGTGTCAAACATCAGCTATTGAATGAAAACTCCTAAACTCCGTGTACTCCACCAGCACAGAGCTGGTGCTTCAACAATTGCTGCACTCATTGGTGACAGCAGAAATTATTCTTTTGTCTTCTAGCTCTGAGCTACTGATTTGCTGTATCTTTCAATATACAAAACAATGGAAGTTGAAAGGGTTCACTTGGAAAATGTTTCATTTATTCCTCTCAGCAAAGTGATTCATGTTTTGAACCCAAGGTTCGCAATTTCATGAGTCAACCCTATTTAAGAGGGCAACCCAGAACACCATACAGATAAGCAAAAGCTCTAACTCATCTCCCTGTCTCCCAGGCAAGTAAAGGGTGAGAAAAGGGCCAGAGTTAAAAATCAACGCCTGCATATGCGCTGCCGTGAACTGCTGGGAAAGAAAGTTAGTGTCTTTTTAGTGCCTGCACAGAAAGGATTGTGCCAAATTATGCAAAACGACACAAAAGATTGATCCCTTGTACTTCAGTATCACTTATTCTTTTTAAGCATTTGTGGTTTGTGTGTTTTGCAGAGAGAAACTCTGTCAGAGACTTGCTCACTGACAGAANTTTTTTTTTTTTAAATGATTCAATCAGATGCAATAGTTAGAAAGCTAGGAATAAACTAGAAGAAATCCATGACTAAGCAGTTTTCCCATATAAAAAGAAAATATACAGAGAAGCCTGTAAACAGCAGAGACCACAGCAACATTGTCTGTGATTTGAATAGTAAATCTTTAGATTAGACTCTTCTCAGGTGTGTCATTTAAAATATAAGTTTTTCTCTTCTGTTTTCATCTGTATTTTATCACCACTTAAAGCATTAGTATGAAATGAATGTAAGTAAACAACTGTTGGGATTTTTGATTGCTTTTGGAGTCAATCACTAGATAAATTGATTGGTAGAATATTACATTTTGCTAGATCCAATTATAAACTAATGGGGGGATGGTGCAAACAGAAGGGCAAATTATTATATTTAATAAAGCATTGAATGTTCAAAACAGATTTTTTTAAAGTCTAATACTATTATCTGATCAAATTGCCATGAACAAAAATCCAATAGTTACCTTAGCAAAGTTCTTAAATTATTCTCTTTGATACTTTTTCCTTCCCTTGAAAAGCTGACTTTATTTACATATGTTGCATGGAACCAGATAAAATTATGTATTTATAAAAATGTTACCTTTTTAACCTTTATGAACTACATAAATGTTGGCTTTTGTACAATAAAGCATTTGGTCAATTCTAAGAGAAGTCTAAGATATCAGCTAGGAATCTCATGGGACAAATGTTCTTATTGCATGCACCACCATGTATGGTTTAGCAATGACTGACTTGGATGCTTTGCGTTAGGGATTTTCAAACTGGTAAACCTAGTCTGATGTCTGAACATCATCTATTGAAATTATTATGAAAATATGCATATCAAAGATGCAGAGAATACCAAGAAACACAGCAATATTTCTTGGTCTTGATCTCATTTCACTGTTTTAGACTTGTGATTTGAACTTTAAAAATAATAAATAATAATTAAAATATTTGAAATACACCAGAAACTGTAACATGTGTGCCAAAAAATTAATATCACAACATTTCAGTTAGAGAAACTCTTCTCATATATATGTTGTTTAGCAATGCATAGAAATAGATAATTTCCTAGCAGAATAAATCCATGACTGGATATTTCATTCAAGACAGGATTTCTGACTGTAGCCTTCTAGAGAATCAATGTTGGATTGATGGTTTTTGGGATGTTGTGCTTTTTTGGACCACCAAGTTGGGGAATGAATAAATAGATACTTTTACAAATTGGAGGAAAGGTAAAATATCAAAATAACAACAGTGGGAACTTTGTAATCTCATTGTATTTGACTTTTTTGTCCACTTCCACCATGTCATACAGACAGACTTGTGTTGTATCCTGAAGAAAGGAACAAGATAAGAGGTTTTTTTTTTAATAAACTGGTGGAGATAAAAGTCCAACATTGCACTCACATCAGAAACCAGGTGAAAGAGAAAAATCTACAGCTTCTAGCTTGTTGTTGCACTACTCAGATTATATGTGAATAGAAAACCACAGGACTTGAACATAACTCTCTGTTTTTAAGCCTGTGTTTTAATTTTTCTACATCAAATCAAGAATGGTTTATTTGAGAAAACTCACATTCACTTCTGCTGGATACGGTGATGTCCTTGTTTCTGATCTCTGCTATTCAACCAGACCCCAGCACACTGAAAGAGAAAAATCTCTTCCACATGTCTAGGAGGTGTTTCAGATATTGCAGGTTTTTCAAACCAGGGCACTGGGAAGAACACCAGAGGTAACGTCCTTAGCAAATGCTTCTAATATGTAAGTTTACCTTATGTATTTATGTCAAAATATGAGTAGTTCTAGATCATTCTATGCAAATAGTAGTTTAAAATATCTTTAAAATAAGTCCCAGTAGTATCTGAAAGATATTAATACAATTAGGTCAAGCAGTGTTGTTTGTATATTGTTTTTCAAAATTGTATTTCTTTAGTAATGTTATTTGTATTTAATCATCTTTCAGTAGAAAGA
Source organism: Aramus guarauna (assembly GCA_013400195.1). NCBI lineage: Eukaryota > Metazoa > Chordata > Aves > Gruiformes > Aramidae > Aramus > Aramus guarauna. The sequence goes on along the minus strand of VXBL01000332.1, from coordinate 1,624,672 downwards.
CTGAAGATTGCATTGTGAAATACTTGCTTCTGAAAAGAGTATCAATATTCATAATGTTAAATGCCGTTACTGCTTACATGAGCAGCATTGCTTTATTATGCCTCAGCAGCCACTGAAACAACATTAGAGCTTGTAGTCTTGCTACCTCTAAAGCAGGTATGCTCTCCTCACTGCCCTGCATCTTTCAGTTCTAACTCATTTTAATCCACCTGAATGGGTTTTTTTTGTTTTGTTTTGTTTTGTTTTTAAATAATGATGAAGAGCAACAGCTACAATTTAAGTGTTTGCTCTGACATGGACCTTAAACGGGTTTTCAGGCATGAGATTCTTTGGGATGTTTAATCATTTTCTCTGGCTAATGTAAATATTTTCCTGTATTTTTAAACAGTTCAGTCTGTCTTAGTAGGCTTCATAAATGGAATATTTCTTTCCCTCCTTAGGTTAAGTTAGCTGACTGCTTTCTGCTTAGTTTTGAACGCAATAGTACTAACTCATAAAATTAATTCCCATTTTGTGGGATTGTCAGAAATGAGGATTGCTCTGACCCCTGTTTGAACTCATCAGCTGAAATGAAGTTGTTCAGTGAGCTGGAGAAGACAAAGCTGAGTTCCAAGAAATTAATCAACTCCATCAGCCTCCGCGATAGGCCTGAAAATGGCACACATCAGACTGACCCTGAGCAGCTCTGGATTCCCTCCGTAAATGAAAGTCATCATTCCTGGCAAGGAAGATACTAAATTATAGGCTTTTAAATTTAATTTTCAGTTTACTTGTGTTTTCAATTAGTGTGCCATGTTTCATAAAGATGGTAGTACCTTTAAGTAGTAAATGCGCTTCATCTACCAGTTCAATCCCTGTTGTAATAAAAAGGTAAATTTGAAGTAAAAACTGTTAACAAATGAAACATGTGGTTGTTTTTTTTTTCTTATTCTTTTTTTTTTTTTTTCCTTTCTCAGTGACACCTTAAGCAACAATACCAAATTATTTTCTTCATACCAAAATCAATAACAGGCTTGGAAATAAAAAGTAGCCCCGCAGCCTGAGGCCACAGATTTTCATGACAGGCTACTAAAACTATCTTTCAGTAGCCTGAAGGTCTGCCAGCTAATCATTCACTTTCCTTTCACTATTTAGTTGTCGGATATCTCTCCGGGCTAGTAAAACTTAAAGGCTATGTGACAAAGTGTCTGCTAAAGAAACATTGTCCATTTTTGTCTTTGTAGAACTTCAATCTTTAGTGCATAGGCTGAAAAGTTCACATTGCTTTGGAAAGAAGGCAAAAATTAAAACTCTAACAAACCTTAAATCCTTAAATGCTTTCTTATTTTATTACATGCAGAGCATTGATGCCTTTGTTGTGTACCTTTCCAAAGCAGTAGTAAAAATCCCATTTTTTTCAGAGAGGCAAGATGGATACATAAGGGAAAACAAGTTTAGTTCTTCAGTTAAGCTCTTAAAGATGAGGAAGCATGACAATTAGGCTTGAATGCCTTACTTAGGTTTCCCCCCCTTGTACATATGCATGACAATATGACCTATAAATAGGTAACTATAGCAATTCCCAGCAGCCATCACAAGTGACATCTATCCTATCAAAGTGCTGAGTGGAAATTGGAAGGTGATGAATGCTGTCAACTCTCCTCAAAGTTCTCTTTTGTGTATGTTTTTGTTTAAATAAACTTGGTCAAAATGTATACATTTAGCTCAGAAATTAAAATCTCATTTCTACCTTTTTAAAGAGTCAAACAACTCTAATGGTTCCCAAATAACATATCTAGCAACTGCCTAATAATGTCAGCAGTACTTTCCCATGAACACACTTGGGAAATATTTAATAGACTAGATTGACTAGCCTTTTCTTAGTATTCCAGGCTAATCATGAGTTTCTAGACCTGTACTTGGGTATTCTTTCAAGTGCATAGCCTAAGGCAAAATATGCACCTTTGTTTCTTAACTGTTCTTCATCATTCCTGATGTTCCCCTTTTCCTTCTTTAGCTCCGTTCCCTCCAAACCATGTCTTGGAAGGGTTTTTTGCAGATAAACCAAACTAAAGCTTTCAGATACATAAGTATCATAATCTATGCTAAACCTTTACATCATCTTAAACAGATTACATCAATATAAGTCTTTAGATCATCTTAAGTACCTCAGACCTATTAATTTGTACTCTAATAGGTGCTTAACTACACAAGTGCACAGATAAGGGGTGACTAAGGTGGGGGCAAGTCAGTTAACCCTAGTTTGAAGTCCCTAAAGTGCTTTACCATAGTGGCTATGTGCTAAGTTTTAGTGATTAACCTTTGATGGCCCCCAAATATCCTGCTATAGTGGATATTGTATGACAGTTTAGCTTAGTTAAAAAAAAAAACCAAGCCTTTTCAACCTCAGTTGTTGCTTATTAGCTTTTATATCCAAGAAGAAAGTTTTGAGGTGTTTCAATTTTCTATCACCATAATGGAGAAATACCTGGAGGAGTCAATTCTTTTTAAAGTTTTTCAAAACAGTGAACAGGAAAATGCACTCACATACACCTTATGTGTGTATTGTACACACAAATACACACAGAGGATAAAGGTGACTTGTACTGCTTCTCCACTGTTCTTTTAAGTCAAGCACAGCCAGCAGCAGTAAACTCCCAGTCTCAGTTCCTTTCCATTTCCTTGCTAGTATTGTCCTCAAAAAATGATCTTGCTGCTGGCAAAAATTAGCAGACTAAAGGTGTGATGATTGGCTTGTTATAAAACCAGGAAAGAAGACTGTAGGTGGTCTGCACATCTAAAGGTAAAAAATGTGACTAACCCTTATAACGTCCCTTTAAAGGGCCTTTTTGCAGGCTGGAACTCTTATGAACTGAACATAAAATAGCACAGACATGCATGTCAAGTGATAAGATTTAAAGGCTATAGTAGTAACGAACATGAAGTTTTTGGAAGATCTAAAGGAACCTCTAAGTTTTCTTTTCAAGGCAGGAACCAGGCAGCCTCATGATTTTGCTCACTAGTTGTGCTAGTGAGTTGGAAGGCTGGTTGACACTGTGGTGCACAGACAGCTCCTGGGCAGCCTCAGCCTGGACTACAGCAAAGGCCCAACAACACGTGTGTGTGCGTGTGTGCGTGTGCGCGCATGTGTGTGTGTACATGCGCCTCAAGCATATGTGTGTGCATACCTGCAGAACAATCCTTTTCACAGGCAACTCAATCTGAAGTCAAGGTCTCTGTAAAACCCACCTAATCTTTTAATAGTGACAGTTGGTCCTTTCTAAAGAAGACTGACAAACCATCTTTTCCACCTAATCTGTATCTCAGTGGGAGTCAGAATCCACTGAAATAGTCCAGCAACAAGGTCAGCAGGTAATCATACTTCCCAGTGCTCTAACACGCAGAGCAAATGCACAGTTCTCCTCGTGAGCACCCCAGCCTTGCTCTCCTTATCCCAGCCCCCATCATATACCCAAAGATGAGCACTCTGGGCAGCCAGAGAAATCTGGCCTTTCATACTGCACCTCAGGTAAAGCATAAAGGACAATGTTGGTATAATTATTTCACCTTCACCGATTCTCTGTGATGTTACTGTTTCCAGGGTATTTCCTGTGCTTTTCTGTGGCAAAGTAGTCTGAGTGCTCTGTGATTCTTCCCCAAATACGGGTGTAATGGTTCCTCTGGAGCACTGAGGACCCTCAGGAGGTGCTGCTGACCCTCAGTGCTCAACTGAGTCAGTGCACACCCTCCCTACAAAGTAAACAGCCTAAAAATCCCAAATTCAAATAAAGGTGGCCAGTGTGGGTTGAGTGAATGGGTTATATCTAAGTAAAAGCATTTTTGAGTGTTTGGGGGAAAGTAACGCTGTAACAGCCTCAAATAAACACTTAATAAACTTCTTGCTTCAGTATTTTTGGAACATAATTAATGTGACATGATGGAGAAAAGTATTGTGGCTTGATCTTGCTGTGTTTCTGATATTAAAGTTTACCTGGCAAGAAATACAGCTGGGACACCTAAAAAAAATATTGTCTGTTAGCTGTCCATCCTGTCCCTCTGCTACAGTTTACCACTGCAGTAAGAATGAATTAATGGTATAAACTGTTGAACTTTATAAAGTTTTATAAAGAGCAGAGTATTTATGCAAACAGCTGGAGATTTCAGTTTATGTTACCAGCCACTAATACTTACATGTTAACTCTTACAAACCTACTCAGAGATAAATTCAAAATGGAGATGCAGGTAGTCAGATGTTTTACACGAGCTGTGGATTAACCATTAACCACAATTTCCATCTACAGTTCCACAGCAAGGCCACAATACAAGTGCTCTAAAAAGCATCTTTATTTCCTTCCCCAGTCTATACCCTGCAAAGCCTTGGAAGTTAAGGTGTATCAGACACACATGTATGCGGATGTTCAGCTCCAGTCTCTCCTTTGTTTTGATAAATTACATTTTTACGTTGTGCCCATCTCTCCCTATGAAGGCATCATTTGTTTTCTGCCGCTTGCTGGTGCAGGGCCTCGGTACAGGCATCCACAATGACACATGCTGGTGGAAACAAGGTGAGAACACTAGTGCAGAGCTCTTCTGCTGTGTGTCAGTTATGTCATTATTGGCACTTGATCTAGTGGTATGCATTTGTTTAATGAAGCATGGTTGCTTTAACCTTCTAGACTGTCCCTCCCTGAGAACCATCAGCTCTCCTAGAAATTGAGTCATGACACAGTAACGTGCCAGTTATTATTGTAATAATAACTGACCCCCCCCAGAAAACAGTAATTTTATAGTCTTCTGTAACTAAATGTACATATTACTCTTCACATGAAGCATTAACCCATTGCTTGAATATACTAAACATTAGTTTATTGGAAAATGCTGAAGAAATTCAGTCCTGGACTTCTAAATGTGTTTTTTCTTGCATTTGTCCCTTACATGACTGGACTCACTAGCAACATGAGGTCTCAAAATCTAATAAATATAGTAGTAATTTTCTTAGCAAAGTCTGAACCTAAAATAATAGAAGGAACCAGCTTCCTGGCTTAATGTTACCATGAAAATACTAGCCTTCACAAAGATATGATTTACATTAGCTAGTCTGAAAAATTACGTATATAACTAGAAATTGGGACTGCAGTAGCTTGGCATTAAGTAAGTATAGAGGAATGGCCCTACACAGTTAACAGATACTATAAAGGTTGCTTTATTTCTATGTTAACATCAGAGGCTTACTGCAAACATCAAAATCAATAAGGCATTTAATTTAACAGAAACAAAGATGTGTTTGAGCCAAGGTATTATTATATTGCATGAGTTCTTTTCCTTCTGTTTCTTGAAATTTTGCTAATCAGAAGGTGACTACTACTTTTATAGCTAAATTTTATTCTTAGTGCTTGATTCCAAAACAGCTGTTTGTCCTTCTTAAAAGGGAATTCAGCTAAGCTTTGTTTAATACTTTGTATACTCTGGCAAGTCACAGATCTTCTAGCTTGACTATTAATATAAATCAAAAGATCCTGTGAAAACAATAGACTATCTAGGATTTGGTAGTGCTATAGGGACTACGGGCTTGGAAGTAATGCAAATGTTCAGGTATTTGCCTACCTTTCCTTGTAATCCAGGTATCATGGACAGAAAGATTACAAAATGTAAAAATGTAAATAAATGGTTGATGACTACTCTGAGCACCTTTTTGAGTTGGATGCGTTTTCTAATCAGGTTTTTAAACAAAGGCTTTGTGATACATTAATACTACTGCTTGTGGTTTTGATGAAAGCTTGGTGTTACAAAAACTTCAAAGGCAACGATTCAGTGTGAATTTCTCTGATTTGAACATTAATGATAACCTTTGTCTAAAACACCAGACTGGAGCACTTGTATTGTTAAACACTTGTGCTGCACTGACCTTTCTCAGGATTGTTTGCAGTTGGATATTTCAACACACCATACCTGCAACTGTATTGACTAGAGTATTTTGCCTGTCAGGATTAAGTTAATGTTGTTATCTTTGGCTGTAATGGGTTTTGAGCCTGCTGATGCCTGCCTGCAAATGCAACTGTAAATTACTTTACAGTAAGACATGATGATTTGCTAAGTCTCTTCATAGGTTCTTTAGTCAGATTTAGTGTAAAATATAAGGTGAAAAAGTTTTTGTGCACTGATGTTCTGCGTTGCAGTTGATGTTTTCAGAACCTTACCTCTAATATACATGAGAAATTTCACTAATTCCCTGGAAATTTCAGCACTCTTCAGAGGATGAACAAAGTAGGAAAAGGATAAAGAAGAAATAAATGGTTATGTGATTACAATGTTTCCATTTATTTTTAAAATTACTAGGAAATTCTAGGTCTCATGCAAAAATATTTCTATCTTTGTAACAGAGCCCACTTGATAACTGGCACACTCTCTTCAAGCACTTACAGCAAGACTTACCAGTGATGTCATGCTTCCCCAGGTTTCCTCTTCCAAAGCATAGAGAGGAGACAAGAAAGCAAGCATGAACTTATATTTAAACCGAAAGGTAAATTTTACCTGGTTGAGAAACAAATACATTTAAAAGAGATGTCTAAAAAATAAATTAAAAAAAAAGTCTTAGCTCAGAATGAAAAGCTAAAACTTAGACATTTCATGAAATAAAAATTCAAATTAATTCAAATTCAGTAGCTCAAGACTACTAAAAATTTTCATTACTGCTTCTTCTGTTTAGACATAGAACTTCAATGTTATCTCACATGTACAATTACATATTTTACACAATTACATTGTAGTTTATATTAAGCTATTAATACCAATTTTCCTGAATGAAAACATTATTGTAAAGAAAGTTTGGATTTTGTTCTGGGGAAAATATAGTTGCTATCTTTTATGTAAAATGATTAGTTTATAGTTAATCTTTTTTACATGGAAGGCACTACCCTGGAATGCTTTGGACTGGATTCACAATTTCTTTGCCAATGGTAACCATTTTAACCTTGGGGATAAGACAGGAAAGTGTGTTCCCATCAGAGTAGCTGTGGTACCAATAAACTCAGCAGAATTCAATTTTTATTCTACTCCCAGATCTATAAACCACAGCTATTTGATTCAGCTCATCTGCATTTCAGTAACTTCATTATAGATATTATATATAGATAGTTTTCTAGGCTTTCCTTATAAGAGGTACCATTTGAAATTATTGTCCCTCTCTACTGAATGTAACTGAGATCTAATGATTAGCTTAGATGTAGAATTTTAAGGTGAGTTCATGTGAATGCTACATGGTATTAGCAAATTGTGCACCAATGCCATTACCTTTTGTTTGTATCTTTAAGTCATTGGTTCTAAAAGGCAGAAGTAGTTTAGGAGATTTCTATGTTTTGCTAAAAAGAAATAAATAAACTTTCATGCTAACAGATGGCTATGGTGGAATCTGAATCAGAACTGAACACAGACTTCAGGATAAATTCAGAGACTTCAATCCATAGCCTGGTGAATCGTACCTCATATCCTGCCACAGCTAGGGAAGTATGAAGAGTTAAAAACATTAAAGTTCTCATCTCTGGCCAATGTGCAACTCAAATGCAATCACAGATTTTTTTTTTTATTTTATTTTTTTTTTAAGAAACAATCAATTATGTCATCAGATGGTTTATAACAAAAAAGAGAAAAAAAAAAACAACATGAAAAATACATCAATGCTTATGCATGCTATGGTATTGTACAAAAGGCAGATACTGTATATATCTGTACTAATAATTATTCACCCAAAAAAAAAACTCTATTTGGGGGAAAAAAAAAAAAGGATGAAAAATGCAGAAGGTAAGGAGAAGAGAGAACTAAGTTCTAAATTCAGAACAAAAAAACCAATAAGGTAACAGAAGAACAACTGTCTCTTAGCAGAGTGAACATTAGTCATGACTTATCACACTTTGTCTTACCAGTGTTTTGTAAGCACCACGGATAAGGTGAGGTAATTCACGTATTGCCAGAAAAGTAGTAGCACATCCTTGAGTTTTAGGGTCATCTGTTGAAGCCAAAATACTCATAACTAGGTGTTTAAGGAAAGGCGCCTCAATCCATTCTTGTCATCTACAAATATTGAAGTGCCTGAGCTGGAATACCATGGGACACAGCTTGCATGAAACAAAAATTACAGCTGCTATTTCCCTAATTCCAGCTGGATAATTACAGGAGGGTCCATCAGGTTTCAGTCAATGAAGGCTCTACAGTGGTTTTGCTTGGGGGAAGAGATCAGGATGTGCTAATATAGACTTGCATGTTATGACCTAAATACTTCTTTCATGTTGACAAGAATCACAAAGATTTCCAAAACAAATTTTTTTTTTAACGACATTTTTGAAAACACCTTTTTCTGATTATAATATACAGTAAAAGAATTATGTACTATAAATAAAAGGAATTTTCAGAAAATTTATTGAAGGATTTTGAAGACAGATTTAGCAGCGTATTCAGCATACATGCAAGGTACTGTGTGTTACTGAAAGAAAATAAATGAAGCAAATGGAAACTTTGGGCAGAAGGAGTATACAACCCTCCTTGTGATTATGAATTTTCACTCCAGCTGGCTGCACATCTTTCAACAAGAGCTGATTGTATTGTAATATTTCTAGAGACATTATAACCACAGTTCTTCCTCCCTACCTGTAGAGCCAGCTCTTAGTCTCCATCTACTGCTGAACTTGTTTCACTGTTACTCACACCATTGTTAAAGTGCATGCAAAAAATTGTAGATTATTTCTGTTCAGTGCACACTACATTGTTTTACCATGGATAATGTTTTATTTATAAGGAAAATAAATTGTCAGAGTTAAAAAACACAGTGCATTTTGTTCTAGGCAACACATTGCTTTTATCACACAAATAATTTATTGGTTCTGCTCCCAGACGAGTTCTATGCTGACCTTTCCAGGTATACTGAATATTGGTGCATAATTCGTCTTGTTGGGAAAATGTATTTATTTTAGCCATTAATACATGCTGTCATAACCTTTGTGTTGAGAAGCAAGTTTTTTGTTTTAATTCTAAGACATATTGTTATAGAGGGATGTGCAGAAAACAAAATTTCCTATCTTAATGCCTTTGAATTCTGAGAGAGATGGATTTGAATCTAAACCTGTCATATAATCTCTGGTAATGGATTGGAGCCAAGACTAAAACAGCCCTATTTACCGATTACATGGCAGACACAACCCAATTCCCGTTCAAAAACAGCCTCTGCAAATTGTCAGCCCAAAATGGCAGACAAGTCTTCAGAATAGCTCGCTGCATTTTAGTAATGCCAATCTTGAGCTTGAATAACCTTCAAATGTTACTTCATAGCATCACTGTCTTATGCAACCAGTTCAGCCATCACATCAGCCCATCTCTAGGCGAATATTTGCTTTACAAGTTCTGTGAAAGATGAGTCTGCAGGACTGTACGTAGTAATAAAGCTGCACCAAGCTATTTTTATAATTTTAAAATAGAATGTGCATTTTAGCAACATAACACTACTGGAAGTTCATCTCGCGAGCTAAAACTCGCTGGTCACAGGTTACCAAAACTCCATTTGTTTAGTCGTAAATGCTAAGGCAAAATGGTTTTGCTAAAAACAAAAAACAAAACCCAGAAGAAATACCAAAAATATCTTTTTCTTAGTTTATAATGAACAGCACATTTTGCAAGTTAAAGTTACAGTAAAGATGTCCAAGGACTAAAACCAAACTAGAGTAGCAAAAGCATTAAGAGTAATGAAATACATTTTGACCATAATGCACGTAAATTTCATGCAGATGTTAGGTTTGAAGTGCTACCTTTGTATAGTGTTAAATACATATCTAATAACTAATTTTGAAATAACCAGTTTAAATTTTGTTTTCTGAATATTCTGAAATTTGCACAATAAAAAATGGTTCATTATAAGAACTGCAGAAAGTGTGCAAGCCTGTGGCTTACACTTCTGGAAGAAAGGAATCTCTGAAAATGAAGTTGCATCTGGGGATTTTTTTTACCAAACATCAATCATTTAGTATCTGGTGGTTAATTTCTGTAGTTTTCAAGTCCTTCTTCTATAGACTGCTCAAAATCTGGCCTCATGTTTGGTATTTACCCATTCAAGCAGTGTTACTGGACATATAATTTATTACTTTGTTGGGTTTTTTTGGTGGGTGGGTTTTTTGTTGGGTTTTTTTTTGTTTGTTTGTTTGGTTTGTTGTTTTGTTTTTTGTTTTTTTTTAAAGAGAGAAAGAAAAATATTCTGAAAGCAGAGGAATACTCAAGGATAGAAAATGAGCAATGGCTTGCAAACATTTGCCACTTTAACAGCTGCTCCAGGAGTTTAACATCACTTTGTGTTTGGGTGACTTCAATACACGTCCTGTTTAGACAGCTGCCTGAATACATGTTCATGTGCACACAGCAGAGAAAACCCTCTCATAAAATGTGGCACTTGTAAAAAAGGCAAGACTATGAGTTGGAATTGACCTACCTCTGCAATTCTTATCTATACTGTAATTAATTTGGATAGTTTCTGGCATTTACTGCCTGAGATTTGAAAAATGAACAGTGTTTACATCTATATGTACTCATGTTCAGTTATGTGAACTTATGATACAGATGGCAGGAAAAATAATTTCACCAAAATTTTTTATAATTATGATTTTTTCTTGAAATTTAGATAAAAAATGAGGCATTTCCCTCAAAAACCCCCCACTAAAAGATGTGAAAATGTTATGAGAAAGATCTTAGTGCCAGTATTTCTCTGTCTCTCTCTCTGGCCCATTTATTTAATATTTATTATTTAACAGTAATATTTAATTATTTATGTGAAGTGGAATAGAATCAACAAGAGAAGCTAGGGAAAAAAAAAAAAAAGACTGACTTTGTAGAGCAGTGGTTATTATACTTGCCCATGATGTGGAAGACAGAAGATGGAAGTGTGAGTTTATATTCCAAAGTAGGGAAAGCAAGACTTGAAGCTGATGTGTTCCTATCATGTTCCTATCAGGAGATTAAGCTATTCCATGACACCGACTCTCTAGCATTATTTTCCTTTCTGAACTTTTCAGGGGATGGTAGTACAATCCACTGCTGCAATTTTTTAAAATAAAAATGGCATGTGAATATAGAGAATGGAGATGATTGCCTTTGGCCTGGAACATCAACTTAGGTGTCTCAGTAGGCAGCTGTAGGCATCTCAGTGAGGTGGTACACAGCACTTTTGATACATACATTCCCTATCCAATCAATGGGGAATTTTAGCTGCTTTCAAAGGGTGGTAGGGAAAGCCAACAGACTGTGCTAGGGGATGGCTTGAGTGCAGAAACACAGATGCTGCTCTAGGTGGGACAGTGGAAGAGGGAAAATGAGAGAAGCAGAACTAGGAGAAATACAGTGCTGGTACTTCAGGATTCTGAGCTCAGTCCAGACCCTTCTTCCTGCTGGGGTGGTTGTAGAAGGAAGAGCAGTCTGCTGAAGGGCTATCGGGCTAGAGAAACTTCTCAGTCATTCTGGCAGTGTTTGCTGCTGGAAAAGCTGTCACTGTTTCCACAAAGATGCAGCAGAGTGTACAGGAGATCCTTGCGGGCTTGACTGGGCCTCTGGTGTAGCGTGCTGCGTTGGGCAAGCAGGGACTAGAGCCCAAGCCCTGCCCTCTAGCAGAGGAATACCTAACAGCCAGGCTCTGCAAGCTTCACAGTCTCTAGAAATCAGGACATTCAGTGCTCTTCTGATCTCTCATCAGCCTCTTAGTGCTTCATGGTCGTGACATACCCTGACCTGAAATTATTCATGCTTGAAGTGTGGATGTGCATGCATGTGTTCAGTATTTTTTCTTCAGCAATAGGGCCTCTGTTTCCATGCGATACACAGTTAAGAAGGCCCATTTTTTTCACCAGCTGCATCCAGCATCCCCTACGTTTGTTTGAAAATTAGATTTACCTCATTTCTTTCTTTAGTTCCGTGACTGTCATTCATGACTCTCTGTTCCCCATTGCCCCTTCTGATAACTGGAAAAGACTTTTGTGAAAATATTTTTTTCTGAAGACGTTAAAAACAAACTTTTAAACTTAAATGGTGTATCTTTTTAATATTTCAAAGGGGAAAACTATAGAAATAGTTTTACAAAAGAACTTTGATAATTTGTTTCATTTCATTCTGTGTAGTTAATATTTTTTCAAAATAAAAATTTCATTGTTTCCTTCCAATTCTTCTAAGTAGCTTTATTTTAAATTTTTGTCATGAGTTATCATAATGCTCAGAGAGCAGTCTCCCCTGCCACCCTTCTAAAATCGTTTTTCCTGAGTCTTTGTCTTGCTTGAGGTTACATGGGCCTTGAAAACAGTGTAGCAAATCAGACCAGTTTTAGCATACCATTCCATTTAAGAAATTCAGTGCAGCTGCTTCGAATCACCCCTGGAAGACACTTGCCTCTCTCCATTGACTGCAGATCACTTAGGTCCTTAAATTTCAGGAATCTGAATTGCAACCTTAGTTAGATGTCTAAAGTAAGCTAAAGCTGCTAGTGTATGTATGCCTTAATTGACAAATGATTTGAAGTTGGTGTATTCACTTGTAGGAACAGGCCCAGTCAAGATGAGGATATGTATTTGTTTGAATTTGACCGCAGAATGAGGAGATGCTCTAATTATAATGTTCACACAGCTGTTATGCTTCAAAACAATTCCAGGCCCCAATCTTGGAAAAAGATTTGTTGTGAGGTACTCTTTGGCCTTGCAGAGTTTTATTGACTTCAATTGGCCTATGAGTATGTATAGCTGCCAAACATTGCAGCTGCAATAATTAAGATTGAACTGTGTAAGAGTGGGAAAAAGTGTAGTCTTTCTAAATCCTTTAATCCAGAGCTGCTTTGCTGTCACATCGAGATACAACACTTTATAACATGTGAACATCACGATCTTCATGACCATCATTTTGCTGGTCAGTACACTACGTACCCTATGGTAAGTGTGGCTAAGTTCCATGGCAATGTTAATTCATCGTTGAAACAGCTTACAACTCCATTCCTTATTCTCATTTTTAAGTATGTACGCAGTGATGGCTTGGACTTGAATATATAAGATTTGTGCAAAATACTTGATTATTTCCATAGTTACTATGTCAAAAAGTGGGGATTCTTTTGGATCTCTAACATTCTCAGGCTGAAGGAAGGTGTTAGGACCTAAAATACTGCTAAGGAGAATCATCTCAGAACCTATCTCTACCCCCCTCTTCACTATTTGTCCTTTTTTTTTTTTTTTTCAGCTCTTCTTCTCATATACTGTTTATCTTAACTACTTCCACAGCCACTTGCTAACATCCTTTCATACTATTGTCCTACTCTTGGACCAATACCATCTGCGTAACAAAATTTCACTCTCCCTTGTGGGAAAAAGGAAATAGGAAGGAGCAACAGGCAGAGATGACTCTGAGAAGCAGGTAGACAGAAAATAATACTGGGTGTTTGCTGCTAGCAAAATGGAAAATACCACAGATTTGCAATTGGTTTTCTGGACCCCGCTGTAAGGGCTAAGAACACAACATTTCCAAATTGGAAGCTGACACTCCAGAACACGTTAGCAACAAGAGTTAAATTCCATGGCCAAGGAATCACTCAGTCTTGCTGATACATCTGCCTTGTTAGTAATAAATCTCTAGGACTCATTACCTAAATCTGCTCCCAGCTACATCCCCTGTGGTTAAAGTTCCTTTACTTCTCACAGGCTTGGCCAGAACAAGTCTGGTCAGGACATGGGCAAGAAAAATTCAGGAAAAATTCAGGATTCTTAAAGACATCTCTTCCTCATAAAACAGTACTGAAGCCATGTCAGCTGGAATAGTAGAAAAGCACATCCTGCTGCTAGAGAGGGTAGTTTGTCAGGCTTCATGCTAAGCTGGTTTATTATTTAATCTCAATCTTTATATGCTTGTAGCATGAGGAACATAAAATGTGTGTTCCCATCATACTAGGCAAGTATAGAGCAATATAACTGTTTTTACCCTGAATGGCTTGCAAACAACCATTAACAGATTAATATAGAGAAACATACAAGTGAGGGGAATCATAGGACAATAAAAGCAATGGTAATTTCAAAATTATTTTAGAATTTCAGAGCTCTATCAATTAAGCAACTTTTTTTAATTTCCTTTCTTTTCTTGGCTCTGTTTGACTATAAAGGAGTGTACAAATGGCATTCAAAGAGATTCTTCTGTGTAACATCTAAATCTTTTTGGCATTCCATCAGAATGAAAAACATTACAGAAGCACAATATTATTAAGACAAATTTTTTAGCTTACCACATACGTTATTCCTATTACAGCATCTGGAAGGAGGAGATCTGCCATGTAGTTTAGCAAGTGTAAATTACAGTTGACAAGGATAATTGATACTCCTGGGCTGTCTTCTCTGTGTGGTCAACTGGGAGTTTTGGGGCTACATAAGTTTTTATACATCCTTCAGCTGAATTGAAAATCCAAATGTAGAACGCTCCACTAAGAGCAGTATATACATTTGAGGAAGTTCCTGAAAGAAAGAAAATGCCAGAGTCAGTGAATAGGTTATACTATACTATAGCTGTATTGTGGCCGTACCTCTTTGAGATACAGCATTTTTCTTTTAAGTAAGGTACAATAAGCACTGTGCCTGAGAATTATGGAATAATATTGCTTATATAAAGCATAGCAACATTTCATGGCCCACTTCTCCGCAAGCAGTGAAATAGTGTTTAAGAAGAGCTGGCGTACTCTAAATCTTACCTCACTGAAAGAATTTTCCTGGAGCGCTTGTGAATGTATGATGATGTCATGTATAGGAACTGTAGTGTTTTGTCTATAAAAATGGTCTTGCAGACTTGTGCATAGAGCTATCCTTACATATTTTAATAGATGATCGTGGTATACATGTCCTGAGGGCAGGTCTCAGGCCTCTGGTCGTACATGAAGAGAGAAGCTTGCAAACCTGAACCAGGTGCTCAACCTCTGCAAAATCATGGAAGTGAAAAGAGACAACTGTATAAAGTGCTGGTTTTGGCTGGGTTTTAAGGATCATTTTTCTCAGGTATCTAACTTCATTCACTGAGTGGGAAGCTTAGGTACTGTACTCTGGGTTTTAGATTCTTATCTCAGAAACCCATTTGTAAATCCTCGCGTCTTTTATGCTCTATTGCCCTGTGTTGTTCAGAACGCTAATCATTCCTTTTGGCATGTGAAAACTAAGAATATCTTGAGTTTCTTATTTATGTATATGTTATGCTGTATTTTCTTATGTTTTGAAATAGAATACTCCAAAATAATTACATTTATAACTCATGCGCCAGGACATCAACTGAAGAATTCGCAGGTCTCCTGAAAAGGATTGATGACATTTACAAGTAAGGCAAAGAATGAAGGTGATTGTTTGAGTCTTGGGTTTGTGTGCCATTTTTAATGCTCATGGAAAATCCTCTTGGCTGACTTTCAAAAAATGGTACATTTTTAAGACTCTTTGCACCTTCTCCTAATGATTTGAGATAGAGATATTTTAGCACTTATTTTAAGTACTTGCTTGGTCATACATGAACCAGTCATACTGCTTCTTTGAGGAACAAGTCCACTGCATATAAAGAAAGTTGCAAAATTAAAAGAGCTTGTTGTGCTCTTCCTTCTCTTGGGAAAAATCTGCTGAGACTTTGATCTTAGCCATGTTGCCCTATTACTTGACATAACACCAGTATTTTGCATTGCATTTCTAAGGATTTATAGAAGGGCATAAATAATGATTTTTTAAGAGCCTTTGTCAGTTTTAATATACATAGTACCATTTTAAAAACCTAATCCAATTAGCTGATGCAGAGATTGCTTCTCTGGTATCCAGAGCTGTTTCTCTGGATATGTAAATCAACCAAAAAGTATTCCTAGGACTGTATTTCAGTTATATTTTTTTTCATCCTATTCTGATCACAGCTAGAGTCTAGGAAATTTGTGAAGTTACATTAAATTTGTGTTGATAAGATATAAAATAGAAGATGGAAATGTAACTTCAGATGTGTTTTTACATTGTAAAAGATTGGCAGTTAAAAAAAAAAAAAAAAAAAAAAACAAGAA
>VXBL01000332.1:1571834-1608629 GCA_013400195.1 Aramus guarauna | reverse complement strand
AAAAAAAAAGAACCAGCATGAAAAACAGCTGAACACTTTATAAATAACCCATATGAACAAGACATTTCCCACAAAAAACTGCATTCTTCAGCTGTGTGGTCAAATTATAATCTTCAGTCTGTTTGGATAAGCTTTAGGTCTTAAGGAGACTATTCTGCTTCTGGAACTTTACATAAAAAATGTGTGAGGGAATACTACAAACACCTTGTAGACGTCCCAAGTTATCTAGAGGGAGATTTTCAGGAGAGCTCATTACTAGCCTAGTTTTCTTCTCAGTGACTTCAGAGACAGCACAATTTAACTGGAGCAAGTGAGTTAGAAAATCCCACTTTTTTTTTTTTTTTTTTTTTTTTTTTGATAGGACAAAAGCAACCAACAATTTGATGTTGTCTAGAAATCCAGAAGCATTCAGGCACTTCAAGGATGCAACAATGTGATTTCAGTAAAACAAATTTCTCACCAAGTAGATTGCGGTGAATTGAAGCCACCCCTAACTTCCAAATGGTGCTACTGCATAATTTGGCATAGCAAGGAAGCACAGCAAGCCAGTCTCACTGCGGCAAAGACACAAAGCATAGCAGCAAGGTCTCTATTTGAAACAACCAACCGCAGTGTTAGGTTCATGCAGGTGTAGGGGAAAATTCAACATACCTGGTCATTATTTTCCTGGACACCATTTCATGATCTTCTAGAACATGTGTTTGTTTCACCTGAGATGTAAAAGTGAATATTAATTGACTTCTCTATACCTCTGCGACACAAAACACTGTCCGATGACCTTTACTGATAATGGCAAATTATATGTCAGAGCTTTTCTGGACCCCTTTTGAGACAACCTCTGGAATATCGGAAATATAGCCACCTTGAAACTTGTTGACTAAACAATTTTCTCCTCATTCAGATTGCTGACTAAACAAAATCTCTGCTTTTTAAGCACAGCACATAGAGCTCTGCTTTGATTAATTTAATATTCTATGTTTTTGATATATATCCTGAAACTTTTTGAGTATTTTATTTTAAACTTCTGAAGACCACCAGTCTGGTTTTCACATTCTGGAGAAACTGGGAAAATAATGTCATCTCTTCTCTAGTTATTGCCAAGTCCCAGCTTTGTCTTCTGGGACAGCTTGAAAGAGGTAAAATATCTCACAGAAGGATTTGCTATGCAGCTGGAAGATCCTGGTGGCAGGCTATGCATATAAGATGTCCACTTGTAATAGGTTTATTAATACTTGATAATGATCCCTTATCAGCCCATCACTATGTACAAAGCTAGAGTGAAAGCATGTCAGGAATCTCTTGCAGAAACATCTCCATTATTAATTTCTTAAAAGACTTCCCTATCTTGGGATTTATACCTGAATAAATGCTAAAAATGGCAATGCCATCACTGTAATGTCCTAAGCAAAGATATACCTCAAATCCCACCACACTGTTCTACAGAAGATTAACTCCAACAGAAAGGGGCAAATTTTTGGCCTGAATAGTGAAGATAGTGTGAGGGAATTTGTTTGTTTTGATTTTCTTTTTAATTTTCTTTTTAATTTTCCTTTTATTTCTTTTTTCTTTTTCATTGCTTTTGAAGACAGGCTAGAGCTGATCCTAGTCCAGTAAGATGATCAGGAAACCTCATGAAAACTGCACACCAAGCATATTCTTCTCTTCAACTGTAATACTTCTCCTGAGCAATCAGAGGTCCTAGTCCAAATTAGTGTTAGCGTCAATTAATTTGGTTCTGGGCTGTGATGGGTGGTGTGGTTTTACATCTCGTCTCTTTCCTCTATCATGCAATAAGCAGTGCCTGTTTTCAGAGAAAGGAGAACCTGTGTGTGACATGAGCAGTGACTTCAAGCTTTTGTAGAAAGCAAATACAGAAGCTGACTAAAGGATTGTGAACAATATATGCACTTGTTAAGTCTAACTTGAGAATATGTACCATATCAGGCATAGAAATCTCTTCCTGCATTGTGCTTTTTGTACAGATGAAAATTAAAGTAGTACATTTTTTCAATGAAGGGTAAAAGGAACAGTTTCCCTGCATATAATGCATTTAAATACCAATTGTCTGTTGCTTTTCACCAACATAACATTGTTAAGTTGTCTTTTAATCACTCTATTTGATATTTGATATGTGGCAGTAAAATGTTTATATTGCGAATTGTACAGTAAACCTTCAGTTTAGGAGCAAATTAATAGTCTGGAACCGTGAGAATCTGACTATATCTGAATATTGATGATCTCACTTTCCGAGTCTCTCTGGGATTGGGGGTGCGAGGTGTTGATCATTGCTTCTCACTGATAAGCAAAATATTTCCAGAGCGTGAAGAATTCTGTGGTGTGTGAGAAGGATAAACCATAATCTGCATCAACACACTAACTTCTCCTCTGCCATTTGCATTGAAAATCAGGTAGAAGTTATGCTAAGCTCTCTATTATAGCCTCATGTATGTGAAAGGTCTTCCCCTTCATTTGAATAAGGCCTCTTATGCATGTGAAAAAAGCACATTTAAAAAGAACGTTCCTTTAATTAGGGTGGCATTTAGAAGCAGAATCCTTAAATGTTCACTTTTTGTGATGCTAAATTGTGGAGTATTTTCAAATATGTTGTAGCAGTCATTTTCATTAACCATTTTTATTTTTATTTATTTTTAAAAGGAAATGACATGCTCTACAATGTGAAGTGAAGGAGTAGATTAATATGACTAGCTAGATTAAGGAAAATTTAAATCAGAGTGTTTGATGAAATGTAGGAAAATGTTTAAATATAGGATTAGATTTACAATATAGAAAGCAGTCAAGGAGATCAAAAGAACTCTGTTCAGAAAGTCCTATTAAAAAGAGAGGAAAAAATCTATTGAGTGAATTCTTATAGCTAAATGATTAAAGTGTTTTTAATATATTACATTCAATCTGACTTTAAAATAAAAATAAACAGTAGAAAGAGTGCATGAAATAGAGATTGTATTCATTTTTTTTATAATGACGAACTGACTGGGCCTATATGAAACTGTCATAAAACATATATATGAGACTATGGAATTTAACTTAAAAGGAGTCCCCTGGAGAATAATTTTAAATCTGGCATGCAGCTTTATGGAGACAGAAGTTAACTGATTGGCATCTGTATGAATATGGATTTCTTTAAATCCATATTTGATTTTCTACTCCTTAAAAAAAATCAAATATAACCTAATAACTACATCTTAAGCAAACCTTTGGAAGAACATGCTTAATCCTCGATGCAGTCAATAGGAATGCCTCTAACTTTGGTATGGTACAACTAACCAACATCGTAGGAGTGATTTCCATAGCTGTCAGTGTCTTCCATATCTCAGCAATCTAGGTTGTTTTGTTTTGTTTTTAATGTTAGACTGGATTCTTGAATCATGGTTAACACTCAGTGTTGACAGGACCCTGCATGCTTCTTTGATCCCCCATTGGAAAACTTTTCAAGAAACACACAGTGAATAATTTGGATTACAATATACTGTTCACATTAAACTGAATTTTCTTCCCATTTTTTTACAACCTGAGACTTTAATAGATTTTCATTATATAGAACAGACAAATAGTGAGCACATAAATATTACACAGCTGTATGTGCAGTGTAAATCACTTGTAAAATACACTTCCCATTCTACTGATCTACTCTTGTTTTAGTGCTTTAAAAAGCAAAATTTAAAAAAAAAGGTTTAATGTAGGGTGCAGCCCCTCAATGCTCAACTGAACCACAGAATTCTTTCAGAATTGATTCTCTAGTCCTTCATTTATTCAAATAAATATCATTACAGCAGTGATGAATTTCAATCAAAATGCATACGAATTTGTATTTCAAAGTCCCATTTTAATTTGACATGATTATTCACTAGTAGATGTGGACTTCTTTCTTTTCTTAGTTTCCTCTATCTCCAGGTGTGTTTACTACAATTAAAAAAGAAAAAGGGGTCATTTCATTAAGGTGTCCCTTCCCATCAGTCCTCCCCAATGACATTTACAGCCTTTCTTTCTAGATACCATCTACGGCAAAACACAGTAAAACTGTTGATAGTTTGAATATTGCTGTGTGGAATGGACAGCTTTTCTAGTTGCATATTAGAAGTAGTCCCATCAGTAGATGGGATGCATTCATGTCTTAGTTCAATATCTGTGAAACATGGGATAGAATAATTTCCCAAATACATATATATTTTGAAAATATTCTTGATGTACATGGGTGGCTCCAAGTTTCCATTTTTATCTAATGAATTTCAAGCAGGATTAATCTATTGTTTCTTCTTGCTATAGCATCACAAAGGTGTGCTCAGTTGATTAGTTTATTAGTGCATATGGACAGTACTCAAGGGCTCCTTTCAGAATCTGGGATGTTCTGGGATGTCAGAGCTGGAGAGCCTTGTGTCAGTAAAATTTCCAGTTATTCCTACAACAGCTTTAGTTGCATAGATGGGAGTGAATGCTGAGAGTATCTGTATACAGAGCTGCCAGTACTTTAATTTCTGTGCCCTTTGGTACTGCTGTGAGCGCAGCTTGGCAGTACAGCCACAATCTGACAGCTGGCAGTTGTTGCTATGCAGCAGAATGGGAGGCAGGATACCTGCCTACAAGGTAAACAGAAGGAGTAGCATAAGAAAGTGGGAAGGAAGGAAAAAGTCCTGGAGGCCCAGAGGTTAAAAGGAGTATAGTCAGGAGCTCAAGAGTGGAAGAAATAAAGGTGGAAAAAAAATCTAGAAACAGCTTCTCAAAAACATAGTTTGAAATTATGTAAAACACCATAAACTAAAATAGTGAGGGGTTGGGGGGGGAAAGGTCAGCAGAGAAGACTGTGCACCTAGCAAGTCTGAAAGAATAGGTGGCCACAACAATCTCTGAAGAAGCCACCAAGCTCTTGGTTTGCAATAAGTAAACATGGATCCACCTCTGTCTTACCAGCTGTCTCTTTCTAGTGGAAGCCCAAAGGCTGGCTTACTCTTGACTTCTACTCCTCATGCTTCACTGCTCAGTTTATCACTTTCTTTTGCACATCTAGAGAACTTCTGCTTTATTCTTTCTATCCTGGCAGTTGGGAAGAGACTCGTGATTTAGGGTTTTATTCGTTCCTTCCTGCAATGAGACAAAGTGTAAAAATTAACATTGATATTGAATATATTTGGCATCTAACTACAATCAGACAGATCTGATCTGAACATGACATACTAACACTCTTCTAATTTCAAGCAGGCTCATCAGTAGCTTCCTAGCTTTTCATGTAGACAAGCATTCTTAAAAAGTATGTTTAATCAATCTTTTTTACTTCTTCACTCTGAAACAGCACTGGGGAGAGGTGCTGATATCATGATGTGCAGTAAATATTTTAGTGAAAGTAAAGAAGATAGCAATTAGTACAACTAGAAATTGGAAAGAAGCTGCTAGGTACTCAGGGATCAGGCCTGGGACAGAAGGTTTTCATAGTGGCATTAATGACAGCACAAAAGAGAGAATACTGATGAAATTAAATGGTAATACAAAGCAATATTGAAATATCATCTAAGAAGAATCAGATGACTTCAAAGACAGACACAGCAGAAATGGGATAACAATTGAAATTTGAACTATTGGGTTTTTTTCTGAGCAAATACAATTATTTGATATATCAGAGAAGTTATTTCTGGACACAATATATGATTCCGATTATCCATTTTGAAGATGAATTACACCAATAAAATGCAGAGGACTACTACAATAATCAGGAGAATGGAAAGGACAACTGTTGAAGAGTTAAAGGAATGAGGTTGCTTGTCTTAGCAAAATAAGGGGTAGGAGGATATAAAATGGGCTGCTGCTATCCATAGGTGCACCAGAAGGACAGAAGAGCAGAAGATAGACGTAAAAAAGATCATAGAATGATGAATTACATAAGCTTAAATACAGTTTTGGTCAAAGAACTGCAGGGCCATGAACAAGATTAGGACATTAACAAGATTAGGAAATAGGAGGAAGTATTTTAATTGCCAGAGTAACCAGTGGAAGAGAACTGAGCTTGATGACCTAAAAGTCCTTTCATGCCTCCTTCCTTTGCTAAGAGGCATTATTTTCCACTGAAAACCAGCATCTGCTGTAGCTACCATCCTAGATTAATTTACACATTGTTAATTAATTCACTTAAACATTCTGGCCCTTATGACACAACAGTGGGATTTTGTGTACATAAATGTAATGGCAGAGGCCACAAGCAAGTACCTGTTGTCAGTGTATGAGATCTGTGTACTATGAGAGCTCATTTGTACACATTGAAAAAGCATGTGCTGCTGAATCACACAATAGATGACTTCCATGTGGATCTTCAGTCTGCAAGGTAAATTTGCCTACTTTCATCTTACAGTGTGTTAACATTGCTGACACGGCAAATTACTCCTGACTAGAAAGGATGCATTAAATTCACTGTAAATAAATACTGTACATTACAAAAAAGTTTTCCATGTAAATGTGTCCTGAAGTTGCAAGGAATCTAACTGTAGGCTGTGAAAGTGAAGGGAGTTACCTCCCAGGAAAGGTCTCCTATCACAAGCAAAAGGATTCCATCATTCATGCTGGCATACCTGGCACGTTAAGACCTGACTTCCTAAACATTGCCTTCCCTTTACAAGGAAGCCCTAGGTATGAAACTTCAATCCTAGTGTTCAACAAGTAAAGCTTAAAAATTTATAGCCTGATTCACTTTTCTATTAGATCAGTATGAAACAGGGGTCACAACATGATATAGCCCTTCTAATTCAAACAGTAGATATGGTATGCAGCTAATGAGCTTTCAGAAAAATTGGATAAAAACTTACACTGAATCTTAAAACTATGAAGATGATTCATAAAAGTTGATCAAAACCTTTTACATTGTCCCATTGTAAAAGTCACAAGGGTCATTCTACAAAGTTATTGGTTGACAGATGTAGAATGAATGAAAGACTGAATTTAGCACAGCTCTTAGTAATTTCAGGAGCTTTATTTTGAATGACACTTCTGAGTTGCAATAATAACAACGCATGGAAAGCTCTCTTCCCTATCCACCACGCGTAGCCCAGCAGGGTGGAGCATGCAGGTAAGAAAGAAATTCTTCAGAGGAAACACTGGCTTTCAGGAGGTATATATGTTAGCTGAGTTGATGTACAAAACCTGAACTCTACCTGCCTATAAAGTAAACAAAAACATGTTAATTTTAAACAAAACTACATTTATCCATATCCCCCCAAGTGTAAATATGTGTTAAAACATCTCTAAAAATAGAGTTCAAAGACAAATGCCTTTCCTATGGGGATCGATGAGAGAGAATTTCTTTTCATCTCGGTAAAACCTCAATTCAAAAGGAAGACTACAGCCTTTGGGGAAATACCAAAAAACAATGCTAAGATGTTTCAAAAACTGTTTTCCACAGTTTTGAAACAAGCTCACCTGAGCCTAAATTTTTGAGGTATGACAGATCTTGTTAAGTAATTTTAAAAGCAAAACCAGAAATAACAATACAAAACCAGTAAAACTCTCAGATGTCTGTTTCCTTTCTCTGCCTAAAAGCAAATATATACCTTCAGCCTTGTTTGACTCCAAAAATTAAAGTTCTATAAGGGAACAAACCCTACTGTTCAAGGCATTGCCCAGAGCTGGTATGAAAAGCATCAGCATACCTCCTGCACTCTCGGAAAAGTTCTTCCATGAAGTCAAATCTCCTTCCCTGCCTCCAGACAAAGAACTGCAAGTAATGCAATGAACACAGTCATTGTACCTCGAAATCACAGACATCCTCGCTGCTAGGAGCACTTTAAATCACATGCTTAGCTGGCATTAGAGTTAAACCTTTATGAGGCAAACCCTTGCTCGGAGCTTGTACCAGGCCTACGTGTGTGTCCTGTGTACAGACTGGCTATTCAACATTCTAGAAAACACTTGTATTAACTGAGGAAGAATGGTCATTCATAAGTATGAGCTACAGTGGATGTTGCCTATGTATCCTCTGTTCATTAGCTCCTGAGAACATAATTTTGTGAGAGAAATTTTTGTCATAACTAAATAAGTTCAGTCCCATATACGAATACTTTCTAGACAGTCCTAAACAATTTTGCATTGTACACACCTGTAGGTCACCATGACAAGGTCCTTAGCACTTCTAAGGGCAGTTTCTTCAACCCATTATATCACTGATTTTTAATGTAAATGGGATGCTTCCTATTTTTACCTTAAACTTTGTGATCTGTCATTGCAGGCTGGCTTTCTGTTATACCAGGCACTGAGTAAACATGGAACAAAAGCACGATTCCTGTTTTGAACAGCTTCCAAGCTAAGTAACTTTAAGAGATATGCTTCAGTTTGAACACACAAANAAAAAAAAAAAAAGAACCAATGCTATTTGTTTAGACTTACGCAAGATCTGTGTCATCATTTTCTACCTCATTTCTGTTTATTTGTTTATGTCTAACAATACTTCGCTATCATCCTCTTTCACATACTAGCTTTCTGACAAACAGATTAATAAAGACTTGGGTTAATATGCTAGAAGAGTTTATTGTGTGTGGCACTGGGCCTTATGCAAGACATATCTGACTCATGAGAAATATTGTAATTGCAATTTAGACCCAAAATCTAGCTGCCTCTAGCTTGATATTCTCCAGGAGAAGAAGATGAAAGATTTACCTGTCTGTATGTATGTGAGTTTATGGAAGAAGGTCTAGTTTCCAGGTAGCTACTTCTCTTCCAAAGTAAGGGTAATCCCTACAAAAAAAGCACGGATGCCTTTGTCTTCTACACAAATTTAATGTTTCCAGCTCTTGCTGATTAGATGACTCACTTGCTCTCACTCTCTCTTCTAAAATGTATGAGTGAATGTCATAATAGTCATATAAGCTTTTATGAAATTGCTTTTTAAAGTGAAATGTATGGGGGGAAAAAAAGCAAGATTTCACACTAAAATTATCGAAGGTGAAAAAGAAGGAAATATGTATTCTCCTTAAATGTCTGATTAAAATGTAGGCTTCTTTTCTTTTGAAGAAGAGAAGAATTTGATTTTGATTTTAAGCCTCCTGAAGTGTCCATATGTGTGTCTCAACTGTAAGATATGAAAATTAAATACAGGACAGAAGATCTAAAACAAAAAAGAATTTTAGAGCAAGACGATAATATTTCAAGAAGATATATGTTCCAGTGTTTTTAAAGAGAATATTTCATTTTATATGAAAACAATTCATTGTAGTTTTTCTGGACCTCAACCTTTAAAATAGCTGAATTTTATTTAACAATTTAGACTATTCAGTGTTATAGGTAAAGACACTTTTGTTCTGTGACAGAAGTATGCTGAAAGTGTAAAGGAGAAAATTGCCAAGACCTATAAAGCACTTTGTTGATTTTAAATATATGGAAGGAATTAAATGTGTGTGTATATGGAGAGAAGTGAAAAAGAAAAGAAATTATCTTGTAAAGTGGATAACAGATGGTTCCATTTGATCAGAAAGCTGGCTAGGATTTCTTTGCAATCACTTTTTGATAATTTCTAAGAATTATTTCCTTAGTTTATTTAGCTAGAGGATACTAATTGTCTGATTTTATACATCACTTACTGAATGTTTGACTTAATTAAATGGTAAGACAAGACATCTGTTGACTATCTTTGATATTTATAAATAACTAGACGTAATATAGAATGAAGATACTAAATTAGAAGAAAAGAAAAATGTGATAAGAAGGCAATGCCACTTGTTAAATTTACTCTTTTCCGCTTCCTTGGGTGATATATCATAGAAAGGTTGTCTGAGCTGTCAGCGTGGCATCACTAAGAGGATGTACACAACGTCTTCCATTCAAATTACCTTTCAAATCAATCACCCTCATCAGGCTGCTATCTTCATCTGATGGCTGTAGGACAAATGTTTTGGCTTACAGGTAGGAAATGTTAGCATTTGAAAGAGCTCTGAGAAAGAAGGTTCAATGGTTAACTTTGATAAATTGTGTTAAGAAAGGACAGTAAATAATATGCTTGTTGAAATACTTCTTGCAACTGGTTTGCAATTTCTGAAATAAAAAGGGTGCCCTATTTTTTTTTTTTCCTGAACAGAGTAAAAAATGTGTCCCTGAAAAACCTAGAACGAATACCTACTGGGTTCTCCTCAAGATGTATTATTCAAAAATGCACTCACATGTCACACCCATACGTTGGTTGTAGAACTGTCTTCTGAATCTTAAATTACATTGTTTATCTGAAAGACTGTGAATTTTCCCACTAGTGTGCGTGTTTGTGTGCACGTAGAAAAGCATGAAGCAAATAGCTGGGATGGCATGAAGGTTTGTGTTATGTTCCAGTCAGATTAAACTATAAATCAGAAGCCTGCGTATTTTAATAACACATTAAATAGTCCCTATGCCCTTAATACTGCATAATTGTGAGTTAAATCACAGCTTCAAATATTTTCTGTAGTATTCTCATTTTTTATACAGTAGCTTTTAAAATATGATAAATGATACTCAGCTTCAAATGCATTGTAAATACTGCATGCATATTACTAATACACATTTTAGAATTTTCTAATCTTGCTTTAACACATATGGTATTATCAATTACTTACACTATTTTAATATAATGTAACATTTGTTTAAAATGACATACAATTTATACTGGATGTCACTAGCCCCTAGACTACCTTGGCACATATTTATATATTTCAGCTACAATTTATCACTTTGTGAAATGCACTTTGCGTAATTGAAAATAATGACACAAAAATCATCTACTCTTATACACTGGTAGTATGATATACTATCCTGATAGCTTAGTGTACTATATGAAGTCAGTCTGCAGAGCCATGCCTTTGAAATATGATTTAAAACAGAATTTATAATGTCGCAGAATTACATAAAACTGTGTGAAATTGTGCAGATAATCATTTAAATCTCCCTACATGAAAAGATAATTGCTCTAGAAATTAACTGTACCTGGGGTTCATTCATTTGGTCATGGCTAGTTTCTTATATAGTGATGATTTGATATTAGAGCTAATTAAGATCAGGTCAGAGTTGCTGAAGGTCAGACATTAATGCACAGGATCATTGAAATGATAATTATAAACAGATTAGGAAGCTACGGTCTTTTATAAGGGGTTATTAGATAATTACTGTGTGAGTGTACGGCTTACTGTAATAATGGATTATCGACTACTTACAGCGTTTTAAGGGTGAGAGTATATTACTTCCTCAAGGACTAAGAGGAATAATGTTGTTGGAACTCAGGGCTCCGTAAATAAAATAGCACCAATTGCTTTTCAATTTTCTTCTAGAGAATATGGTCCCTTGTTGGAATAAACTCTACAATTTTATCTCAATGAGACTTTAAATATTTGTGTAGCTGGGAAGGTCCTTTATTTTTTTTTCCCTTTTGGAGAAGAAAGAAGAAAATTAATTGTAAAAGTAAAGATTTTATTCTGTTTTAAACAGATAGCTAAGGCTGCAGGAAGCTTTACCAACAGTGATAGAATGGGAACAATAAACACTTTACAATGGTTCAGGGAACAGGAAAAGACTAACCTGAAACTTACTGGTGTAACAATTGCACACTTCCTTCTGTTACTGATGTTACTTTTATTCTAACATACCCTTTCACAAATAAAAAAAATAATAAAATGAATAACTAAATAATAAAATAATTATTGTATAGCTGTAGCACACCTTGATCTACGACTGGTTGAATTCCCTTTCATTTCGAGCTTTGTGCATCAGAGCATGACCTATAAATCAGTAAGAGGGAAGAGGGCTTGAAAAGAGCTTCTGGAAAGATAGCATCATTTAAATACTCCAGAAGACACTCACAGACAGGTTCCAAAAGTGGCTAGTGTAAAGGAAAAGAAAAGTAATTCATACCACCTATGGTGACCATGACTGTATGACCAATGAAGTAAAACAAGCATGAGGGACACGTGTGTGGTCTCCTTTGAAAATAAGACTGTTTCTAGTGTGTAGCTCTTCTATGCAGACCAAAAGAGATAACCTTTGGAGAGAAAGTACTTTATTCTCTCGAACAAAAATTGTCAAATATAATAGCAATGTTGTGTTGTAGACTGAAAAGGATGCATTTAGCCCAATCTTTTCTAGAGAGGAACAAGACACATGAATATGTGGTTTCCTGAACGGGTCCCACACCTGGTTGTAGAGAAGACTGGAAAGGCTACAAGGAGGCTGAGTGGTACCAGCATTGGGGGATGCAGATCACTTACCCCTGTAGACCCCTGAAAATACATTGGCACTTACAGTGGAATAAAACCAGCACAAAACAAGAACAGAAAGGAGTCTTTCCTTGTCCACAGTTATGAGAAGAGATCTCCACCATCTGATTCTTCTCAGATCTTTCTCCATCAATGGTAATAGGAGGACTGTTATTCCTGCTATGCCTTAGGATATGCTGCAATACTGGGCCAGTATTTCAGCATAGGAGACAGGAAAGTCCCCTCTCTGACTCTTGGAAAGAAGCAAGCTGGGAGGAGCTTTGAGTCATTGTTTTTTCACCTTTCCTAGGAAACAAAGGCATTCCAGACCAGTCCTACGGAGGCCAGAATCAAACACTTCTGGCTGTCCTAAAAGCCTTAAAAAACATCAGCCCTTGTTGGATGTGAACAGATCCCTGACCTCCTGCTCCTTTTACATCCCCAAGTTTGGGCAGCAAACTGAAAAAAACCCGCAAAACATTATCTGCCCAGTTTTACTTCTAAGAAAATGTAAATATGATTTAGTAAAGACAGACAATTATTAATAATAATTTAAAATTTAGCCTAACTTTGTCTAAACTACAGGCCCAACCTGCCCTACTAACACTTACATGTGTCAACAACGCTCAAAATAATTCCATTTTCATTTGCATAGGTCTGAGGTCAGCCTGTCCTCTATCTTTTCAATCCATGGATATAAATCTTGCAGCGTTGCCATATAAACACAAGAGTTACAGCATTGCCGTATAAACACAAGAGTCAGCCAAATCTATTTGGCTATATCCCCAGACTTCTACTGAGCATCCTGAGGCTGCTTGGAGCAACAGGTGAAGGAAAGGTCTCAGGAGTACAATACAGGTATAACAGCACCTCTCCTGCATTAGGGAGAGCACATCACTTTGCCTCCCTCACCTCTCCACGTGAGGGAATATCTGGCACACAAGTCCAATTTTAACAGAATAACTCTTAAAACTGAAGATGTTCTGTACTATGCAGAAGATTTGCATGTCTCCATGTGAAAGAATGTGGCATATTAAGACCTCAAGGATTACATCCCATGCTATCTTTTTTACACAAAACCTAATGTTTCTGTTACAGAATAGCTATATTTATTACATTTAATACTGAACAATGAATACTGATGTCCCACTTTCTTTGAATGTTGCTGCGCAATGAATATTTTGCAGGTTTTCTTACTACACATTATGTCTACTTCTCATCTGAAAGTTATTTTAAGCTTCCACTAAATTTGTTCAATTGTTGAAAATGGCAACATACTGATTTTTTCCCCCTAGCTACCACTGCTGAAATACTTTATAACTTACAGACTGTCATTTGCCTACTGCATATCAATTGATTATAGGAGCTGAATTGTGATGGATAGCCATATGATAGCAGCAAAACTCCATGCTATTTTTAATTTTTTTTTTTTTTTTTTTTTTAGGTGTAATTCTATAGCTAGATTTAGACAACTCCAATGAAAAAATCTGACTTTTCTTTAGAGGAATGAATCATAACAAAACAGATATCTGATCTTTATCACGTCATTTTTTTTCAGGGATTATTCCAAACATGTTTTAAAACAAAAGCACTTTACCTTAAAGGAGGAATCTAATTATAGCAGATATGTTAGATGAAGCTTTCTGTGTGTTTGTGAGTCAGAGGTTTAATTGAAGACAGACTTTTGTTTGTTGCTATTCAATCACTGAGACTACACTTTGTACAATAGAGGTGTTGAAAGAAGATTTACACAATCATAACGTTATACCATCTCTTTGTTCAGCTTTTGTGGAACAAAATTACATACATCTCAACAGTTCTTGGAAGATTAAATCTACAGTTTAAATTTGCTATTTGAACCTTGTATTCAAAACAGCATTCCACAATTAGTGAGCCATGCTGTGTGGCCGGGGGTAAAACTAAGCAGGAGACAAGGAGAGGGGTGCCTAGGATCAGTGTTTTCAGGTAAGGTCTGTAAATAATGGTGCTGTGATATTGCAGTTCTCAGACTACACAGGGCTCATTCATATGTGTCCGTTTTTGACAGTCGTGCAGGTCAGAAAAACTCTTTTCCGTGGGTGAAAAGTGGCAGCACATAGGAACAGCATTACTGCCTGTCAAAGAAGAGAAGAAAATCCTGGATGTTTGGATCTTCCCTGTCTTTCTTGCCTTGCATGAATGATAGTAAGATGGCCATGGAGGGATAGAAAAACAACTCTCTTTGAAGGTAAAAAAAAAAAAAAAAATAATGCTGAATATTCCCCACAACTTGCAGGCCTTAAAATACTATTGACCGTACGTCAGTTTTATCTGTTTATAGCCAGTGAAGGCTGGAGTACACTTTTCCTGAGACATGAGGGAAGTGGGGGTGGAGGAAGAGGAAGGGAGAAGTGAGAGCAGAGGGGCACCTGCAGACAGTGAAATCTTAAAAGGCATTCAGGAACTGCACATTACACTGACTGCTTCTGGAGGATCTCACAAGATCTGACAAACATCTCCAAAACCCAATGCATTTCATGTCTTTAGGCTGGGTGCACAGACAATAGTTTATTTTTACCTCTGATATTTATTTCTATTAATAAGACCCTAACATTATACTATGTCTCTAATAGACATTGCACACACAAATTACATACTTATTTATAACTAGCTACTGATGATATATGTAATCAAAGGGTTTTATGTAATAATGCTGAGATAGTTATCCTGTCTTAGCAATAGTAAAACACTTATAAGTACCCCTAAACACACATAGTCTATGCATGCTTGAGTTTGAGAGATAGTGTGTGTGTGGGTGTGTGTGTGGGGCATGTGTGTGGGGGGTGTGTGTGTGAGAAAAAGGCCAGGTAAGTTTTGTGGTTTAACCCAGTAGGCAGCTAAAACAACCACACTGCTAGTCACTCACTCCACCCACCCAGGGGGATGGGGGAGAGAATCAAAGACAAAAAAAAAAGGTAATACTCATGGATTGAGATAAAGACAGTATAATAGGACAGAAAAGGAAGATAACAGCAGAAACAACAACAACAATAATGATAAAGAAATATACAAAACAAGTGATGCACAGCACAATTGTTCATCACCTGAAACAAATGCTCAGCTAGTTCTGCAGCTGAACCACGTCTGGGCCCACCCCCCAGTTATATACTGAGTATGATGTCATATGGTATGGAATATCCCTTTGGCCAGTTTGGGTCAGCTGTCCTGGCTGTGTTCAGCTTCTTGGGCACCCTCTGCCTTCTTGTTGGCAGGCCAGTATGAGAAGCTGAAAAGTCCTTGACTGCTTGGCAATAACTAAAAACATCAGTCTGTTATCAATATTATTCTTATCCTAGATCCAAAACACAGCACTATACCAGCTACTAGAAAGAAAATCAACTCTGTATCTCGGCCAAAGCCAGGACAGTAAATGACAATAGGTAATTTCTCTTTGCCCATAACATCACCAGTAAGGAATTCCAAAATAATCACTTTGCCCACTCCTTTTTTTGCTGTAGGAAAATGTAAGTCACAGGCAGGTTTAAAGCACAGGTTGAAAAGGTTTGCCTTTTCTCCTTTGGATGCAACAGGATGCTTACACCCGCTAGCTATGGCACTACAGCAAATAATGTTGACACTTCAAAGCATTCAAAACATGTGAGTAAGACCCTCAAGAAATAAGATTTCAAATGAATATCCTTTTGGAATTTTTCTTTGATTTCTGGTTGGGGTTTTAGGTTGGGTTTTTTTGTTTATTTATTTGTTTGTTTGTTTGTTTTTAATCTACCTGCTTTGTAGCTTTTGCACAAATATTTCCACTGCCATGATGCTGAGAGGATTTTTTTTGTCTGTTATTGAAAACGAAATTCATAATGTACCATGTTGAAGTTGGAGTATGGATGAACAAATGGCAGCTGAGGGCTATGACTAGGAAGAGGAGGACAGAAGTAAAAGGGAATAAGAAACAAGATATAGGGAGTGGAAGTAAAGCTGAAAAGGCTGCAAATGAAAGATAAAAGAGAAAAAAAAATTTTTTTTGGAAGCACAGAACAACCTACTAAATTTAGGAGAACAACATATAACCTGAACTTCTAAATATTCTTTGGGGATCCACATCTTTATACAGTAGCTGAACAGTAATGTAAACTATCAAGCCAAATGTACCTGTCTACCATACCACCATCTATTCGTCTAGTCTTTCTCTGACAACAGAAGCATCAGCACACTAGTGTGCTAGCATACTGTACCTTTGCTCAAGAGATCATTTGGATTTCTTTTAATGATTTTTTAATTTTTCCCTCCAATGGAAAAAATGTTATCTTGTCAAAACTGTCACCATTTATTTGCAAGCATGAATTTAAATGGAATGAATTTTTGAATGTATAAAAAATATTCCTGTTAAAAAAAAAGAAGAAAGAAATCAAGGGTTTTTTTTGCAAAATTACTACGGTTGATAAATTTATATTAATTTGCTATTTAAAAGGATTAAGCATTTCTAGGTTGATGCAAAAATGAAACATTAAAAATATTTTAATTTATGCCATCTCAATTATTTTTTACAAGTTAGGGATTTCAGTTTTCAAGATACATGTAGGATGGGAAACTTTTAAATCTCAGAAATTTTCCGAAGATGGAGAAATTTTTTCTGATTACCTCTGTAAGTATTAAGTCAACAAGGTGTCCAGAGAAAAGAAAAACTTTAACCCTCATCCTAAATGGGACGCATAATAAATTTCTGCTAAAGTCCTGGTAGTACCAGGGCATTGTCAGATGAAGACCCTAGCAGGACCTCTGTTGAAAACATAAAGGAGGTAGTGTGTGAAAGCTGTCATTTATGAACATGTATGTTCTACTTTCAAAGGGAAAAACCCACCAATACTCCCCTTCTCTTATCTAACCTCTCTTTTCTATGGGAAGCAGGAAGTGAAGTTCTTATTAGATANAGATCCAGGAGAACGAGCCTGCCCTCAGAAAGAAGTTCCAGTCACTCAAATTTTACTGAGTTTTCCAAGATGAGGCTTTGGGTAGGGAGGACAGAAAGGTATATCCTCACTGCATGGTGCTAGGTAACTGGAAGACGTCTCTAGTACTGTGAGACCAGGGACAGATTCTCTGATGTAAGGACAGTCCAGAAAAGAGTTGCGTTCAGAGGGAACTAAGTATTTCTGGATCACTAGATTCCTCAAGTGCAAATTTTGTATCTGAAGGTGATGTACCCTTCACTTGTCTCTAGCCATTTCCCTATTATTCTTTTCAGGACACACACACCTATACCAATGGCTAGTTGCAGTCTTCCGAACAAACATTTTTAGCTCCATACACACTTTATCTACAGCTTAAAATCTGGACATAAAGGGATATAAATCCTAAATACACAGGTTTTGCATAAACAGTAAGTTTGTTCTCCTTATACCACTATTTAGTCATATCTCAGGAAATGGAGACATTGTAGAATTACCTTTTTACAATGAATTAATTTTATCTTTTTTTTCCTGTGCTTTATTTATTTATTTCTTTATTTATTTATCTATTTGCAGATACTGATTATCACCCATTTAAGTCCAGATACCCCTGATAGTTCCTGCTTTGTTTTCCACAACATAATGCATCCAACAGGACAGTAAGAGAAAACCATTCACAATAAAAATGTGCCGAGCAGGCATCTGTGACTATCAAAGAAGTGTGGTGCTGCCAGGTGGAAGTTTCCTTCCATCTGCTCGTGAGCAAACAGGGCAAAATTTATTTCAGATGTGTCACGGCAAAAATATTATACTGAAGAAGACTGAAAGCGATAGATGCTCTTTTCTCTGTCACCCGAAATGTAATCCAGCTTGGCATCCTTTGCAGTGCAGTAGGGTAACCCAGAGTTAGGCAGGAGAAGACTCTGAGGACAGATGGGCTACTGAAACACCTGAGCTGCTTGACTCACGAGTATTTATATGTGTGTATGGAGGGCTCTGTTAATACGGGATTGATGGCTTGGTATCCCATTGTGACAGTAGGCTCGTGCATCTTTTCTTTAAAAATGAAGCAAGACAGTCTTGTCTTCTGAAAACAGCCATAAGCTGAGAAACTTAAATTCCGAGAGATCGGGTACAAAAAGTTAGTTATTCATGTGGCAAAAAAAGGATAACCCCCGTTTATTTAGGGACTATGGCATGCTCATCGAGTAGATGGGAGATGTGATTGGACTTCTGCCCTGAGCTGAGATGCTAACCTAGGATCCTAATGTAGGTGCCTGACCGCTACAGATTTGTATTTGCAGAATTACTAATAACTGCTTGTTATTAGACCCTTTTATAGCTCCTGGAGAAGAAAGGCTTAGTAAAGCAGATACATGAGGAATTTTGGTGCTGATTTTCAATTTTATTAGAACCCTACAAAATATTTATTCTTTCTCATATGCATAGTAAGGAATTTTAAGAATTCTGAAGATGATTAGATTTTCTTTTGCGTTTCTCCCAGCTCCACTAACTTTCATGCAGAAAATTAACTTTATGCATTGAATGAACAGATTGAAGTAAATATATGGTGAATGAAAAAAATGGAGAGAAGTCCAGTCTGTGGTTGATTATTTTTTTTTTTAATTATTAGACCTAGAATGGCTTCCATAAAGTGATTTATCTTACTTGTTCGTATACATGATCTTTTAATTTTTAATAAGAATTTTCAAAAAAAAAAAGACAAATCCTGCTCGCATTTAAAGTAGATGTTTTGTGTTTGTTTCTGACTAACCTCACAGCTCAGTAGAAAAGTTTGAAGCATATAAAACCAGTAAAGTATACTGATAAATTTCTTTTTTTTTCACTTTCAAAGGCCATAAAGCTATGTTTTGGGACAATCATCACAGGCAGATGTTCAGTTTCCCTGAAAGTGAATTCAATCTTAGCAAGCTATTTACTAGTGCAGAAACAGTTTTAGTCCTTTAAATTGTTAGAAAAAGTTGTTATGTTTCCACCTCTTGATTTTCATTCATTACAAAACTGAGTTCCAAATATAAATAAATTCTATGCCTATCTAGAAATGTCTTGATATTTTGACAAAAATAAGAGATTGATTCTCCTTCCTTGTCTTGACTAAGTCAGTGCTCACTGCTCAGTGTAACAAATCTTAAGGTTAACCTCAACAGAAGTCAATCAATACATCCTTATTATTCTGTGTATGTGTGTAAAACATCAAAGACTAACTGACAAGAGACAGCTAACATTTCATTTCTAGGACAAGAACCCATGAAACCTTACTGTATGGTTAATGACTGAATCTTAAACAATTTTAATCTCTTCTTATATTTCAGTGTCTGATGAGCTCAAAAAGTTGAAGTACACATATGAAGTGAAACAGAGAAAATGTGAGTGCAGGAAAAACAAAACACCTAAAAAAATATGGGTAAATTTATAGAACCATTATAACCATCTTTCAGTATGAGGATCTTCATTATATTAGCTGTCTGTGCTTCTAGGCAATATTTACCTTATTCAGGCTGGTTAATTTTTTTTATTATTATTAAATGTACATTTCGGAAACATATCTAATTGGTTCAGAGGAAGAAGTCAGTCTTAAATGCCTGCTTTCAATTAATGTAATATATTGTGCTTATATGTACAGTTGAAAGAACAGCTTTCCAAATGCATGAAATGATACTGACAAATTTTGGCACTTCAAATGGGAAATAAATGAAAAATCTTGTCTACAAAAGATACACCAACTGTCTATGTTAGTTTTGTATGTCATTAGCATGATTTCATAAGACAGTTACTCTATAAAGAAATTGATTTAATAGGAGCATTATTACATGATGAAAATGTAAGGGTTTTTTCAATCATTTTTAAGTATTTACAGAACATTGTTATCTTGTATTTTCCCTAATTCCCTTTTCAAACTGTACCTAAATGTTCAATATAACATTGTTGAACTGTTTTTTATTATAAGAAACTAAATTTAATGTAAAAATAATTGATACAAGAAAAAAGATATTCTTAAAGATTGAGAATGTTGTAGTCACAATGTCAGCTCTTTCGCTATTACCTACAAAGAGTTGTAACATCACCCTTTAATACTTACATTATATAACATCTATAGTCAAATCACTTTGAGACTTTAGCAGGAGGAAACAACTGGTGTAGTGCTGTATAGAACAGAATTATTCAGCTGAAGCTGTAGAAGTGAAGACCTCCATCCATTGCAATTGAAATCGGTGGGGACCTTTCCATGTCAGAGTGATAAAAATTGCAAGGGAATGCATATTTTTAGTTTAGAGAGCTGCAGCTGCAACTCATTTATATAATCATAAAGGTGGCAATGACTATCTAATTTAAATGAGAACAGTTACTAATGTTTACTGTGTGACCTAAGTCAGTAAGTCTCAAGATACTTAGCTATAAGATATCTGAATCTCTTCAGTTTAATAACTGGTTATTTAAGAATACTTTACACTCTGAAAAAAAACCCTTTCAGAACTTGTGTTTGACTATCATTACTTGAAAATCAAAACTGGTTAGTGGAAAGAACTTCTTTTACAGAATTTTACTATTTTAGTGTTATTCTTTTCTCTAAGCATTGTAAAGATGCACTCTTCAGAAATCCAGTTGTGATTATTTGAATGTGTTATCTATGTCTCTTTTCTTCTCAGCCATCTTTGTAAGGCTTCTGGTCTTTCTCCTGAAGGAGCTTTCTGCTGTTGCTCAGCTCCTTAAGAGCAATCTTCAGCTTTCGGGGCAGCTTGCCCTTTTGCCTGAATGCTTCTCTTGTTATATTCCTCAACTAATTAACTATTCCTGATTAGTTTCTCTGCTCTTTCTCAACAATTCTTTAATGGCTGTCATAGGGTCAGGTATACAAACCCCACTTCTCTGAACAAGTGATATTGCTCCATTGCTGCTCTTCTTTTGCTATTGTGGTACCTCTCACCTTCAGACAAGGGAGACTACACAGAACTAAACATGACCCAAAGTGCCCATGATCATCATCTCTGCCACTGATGCAGGTGGGGAGAGGTGAGTGGGGAGGGAAAAAAATCACCAAAGACGAGGAAAGGAGGATTGCTTAAATATATTTGTAGTCTGCATTTGGAAGCAGTAGCTGCCCATTAAGTAAGGAGACATTTTACTAAATAGTTTTCTATCTGAGCCAAGTAAAAACATAAGTTTTAGAGAAATTGTGGTGGGTTGACCTTGGCTGACAGCCAAACTCCACCCTAGCTGCTCTCTCACTCCCACCTCCATGGGATGGGACAAGGGGAAAATAAAAAAAAAATGAGAGTGAGAAGGCTCTGGGTCAAAGTAAAGACAGGGTTAATGTTTATCAGTTACTGTCACACAAAACACCCTAGACTTAGGGAAAA
The DNA here is from genome assembly GCA_013400195.1 of Aramus guarauna. Taxonomy (NCBI): domain Eukaryota; kingdom Metazoa; phylum Chordata; class Aves; order Gruiformes; family Aramidae; genus Aramus; species Aramus guarauna. Next base: position 1,587,110 of record VXBL01000332.1, on the reverse strand, counting down.
TGAATGTATTGACAATTAAAAGAAATACTTTCCGGTAGTGTTATACAAAAATACAAACATTAAACCAACACTTTTCCTGCCCCCTTTCTCAGACTCAACTTCACACCTTCAGTCCAGACTCCTATACCTTCCACACCCCTGCCCCAAGCTGCACAAGGAGGATAGAAGATGGAAGTTTTAGTCAGTACATAATAATTTCTTTCTCCCGCTCTTTCTTCCTCAGATTTTTCCTCAGCTCCAGCCTGTGTTGTCCACAGGCGAAAGCTCTGCTCAAGAATACCTATCTGCTTCAGTGCAGGTCCTCCACAGTCTGCAATGAATAGTCCAGTGTCATGGACCATCCTCTCCTCCTCTTCATTCTTCTCTGACTTTGGTTTTCCTGCTGCTGCTTTTCACTCTGTTCCCCCCATCTGCCTGTTCAGCATCTTTTTTCCTTTCTTAAATACATTTTCCCAGAGGTGCCACCAGTTTGACCAGACAGCTGTGCCCTGTGGTCAGTCTGTTGGAGCCAGCTAGAAGTGGCTGGAACTGTGTCTGGCATGGGGCAGCCCCTGGCCTCTCCTCACAGAGGCCACCCTGCAGCCCCCGCGCTGCCAGAGCCTGGATACTTGTGCCCAGTACAGAAAGACAGTTATAAAAAGATAGAGTGTACCAGAAATACTGAAGAATGTGCATCTGGTCTGATGTGGAAGAGTAGTCTTGCAATGGTGTGGGACTCACAGATTGGGTTGTGTTTGTGTAAATATCTCAAAGATAATTAGAAATAATGCCAAGCATCAGAAGTTCACCTACTTTAGTGTGAATCTCTTAAAGGATTTACATTGCTCTGACATTGTGGCATGACAAAGAAGAGGGACCAGGCTGCCCAGAGAGGCTGTGGAGTCTCCTTCTCTGGAGACTTTCAAAACCCACCTGGACATGATCCTGTGCAAGGTGCTCTAGGTGATCCTGCTTTAGCAGGGAGGTTGGACTAGATGATCTCCAGAGGTCCTCTCCATCCACTACCATTCTGTGATTCTGTGATCTGTGGAAGAAAGGATGCTGGATACCAACTGACAAAGGACAGGGCACTGAGGTTGTTCTGTGGTAAACTTCACAAATCAAAACAGATTCTTGCAGTTGAAAAAAACTTCTAGTGCCAGTATGGTATGCCCAGATTGTGAGAATAGCTTAATCGGTTGTAAGGAATTTTCTTCAGTGTGTCTGTGGAAAACATGTCAGCAGAAGATGAATACGGAATTAATTTTTGTGCAAATGGATCCCTAGAACATGATCATTAGATGAAAAGAAGCTCACAAAAAATTTACCAGCCTTAGTATCAGAGGGATGGAAATTGGCAAACAAAATTTTTTAAAAAGCCTCAAAGAGTCATCTAGGCACCTATAAGTCTAAAAAAGGAGTAATAAAACATGATTTGCCCTTGGTGAATCCATACTGGCTTTTCCCAATCACGTGTTTCATTCGGCTTATGATAGCCTTCAGGAGGATTCATTCCATAACTTTCCCCTGGTCTGAAGTAAGGCTGACAGACCTATAATTTCCTGGATCCTCCTTTAATCCTTCTTGTAGATGGAGGCAACATAACTCTTATTCCAGTCTTCTTGGATGTCCCTTTATCTCCATGACTTCTCAAAGATTATGGAGAGCGGCCTCACAATGACATCAGACAGCTCTCTTAACACCCTTGGGTGGATATTGTCAGGGCCTATCGATTTGTAGGGGTCAAGCTCTTCCTTCACTGACAGTGATTCTGTGTTTGCACCAACCTAGATTTTTGTTCCCAGGACCTGGGGCCCAAGAGTGCAGGAAAAGACAGAGATGAAGAAAGTGTTAAGAACATCTACTTTTTCAGCATTGTTGGTGACTAATTCACCTCTCCTGTTTAACAGTGGGCCAATATTTTCCTTCTGTTTCTGCTTGTTCTTTACATACCTGAAGAGCCCTTTCTTGTAGTTTTTGACATCTCTGGCCAATTTCAATTTGAGCTGAGCATTTGCTATTCTAACTGCATCTCTGCACACTCTGGCAATGCCCTTGTAGTTCTCAACAGGTATTCATCGGCTTTTCCGTCTCTGGTACATCTAAAATGATAGAAGAAATACTGATAAATGATCAGAAAATTATATGAGGAAACATAAGCCTAACTGTACACACAGAGTGAGGGACCTGAAGTTACTACCACTGAAGAAAGAAGTCTCAGTTATTGTGGATGGTGTTTGAAAAACATCAGTTTAATGTTCAGTTCATCTGACAAATAGATGCCTAACATGTGAAGGATTATTAGAAACAGAAGAGAAAACACAGGAAACCACAGTGTAAATCTAGTGATCTCACTTTTTAAAATATTGCATCCAGATCTATTTCTAGTTCTAGACACCATATCACACAGCAAAAGGAAACCATCAATGCTTTATGGCAGGAAGAATGATTCTGTGAATGCTGGATGCGCTGTTTTTTTTGAAGGTAAGACATAGGGGAGGAAACCGTCAATGCTTTATGGCAGGAAGGGTGTTTCTGTGAATGCTGGATGCCCTAGTTTTTTGAAGGTAGGACATACTGGAGGAATTTTAGGTGAGATATGCCAAGCCATCTACAAAAGAGCCTTGTACAATACAAGCTGGGATTTTTTTGTGTGTTTTATTTACCTTTTGTTTGTAAATTTGCATCTAAAATTCTAACTGTAAGTCTTTCTTAATGTATGTCTGTTCTCTTTTTTTAGCATTAAGCCAATTTGTTACTGTGGAAACAAGATTAATTGGGATAATTTGACAAATTAAGGCACATTATGCCGTTGGAAATCCTAAATCAAAATAAAATGGCTTGTGGAATGACTCTTGAAGAACCAGTGCCTCAAGACTAGGCCTGGGGAAAGTCTTTTGCAACAATGAGAGACACTTTAGGAAAAAAAAAAGAGATGAAAGCCTTCACTTACACACAGATCGACAACAACAAGATGTAAATAACATGGAAATGCTCTTTTGCTTATACTACCAACCAGAAAATGTTCAGAACTGATCCTGAATATTTTGTTGTATCAAAAGTGTCAGTAGGTTTTCACCAATGATTTTAAAGAGACCATAATATGCAGTTTCATTCTTCCAATGAACAGGTAGACACTGCTCCCACTACCATAATGGTGCAGATGACAACTGGGATATTTGACTGGAAAAAGTGAATAGTGTAGAAAGTACTGATAGTTTGTTGTCCAAGCTGGGGCAGGGCAAAATATCTGTAGTTTGAGGGCACCTTTGGGGAGAGTAAAATGGATAGTCTGAATGTAGACAAGCAAAAGTACAAGTCTTCACCTAACAGCAACAACATATATGGGGAAACTCATGGCAAGATGAGCAGAGAAATCACCATAAAGACATTCCTACCCAACCAGGAAGATGATCCAAGCTTCAATGAAGCACTCAACAATGTAGAGAAATGTGTGACTAGTTAGTGATAATTATTTACCCAAACCAGCACCTAATCATGCTGTTATGCAAAGCTTTCCACTAAAATAAGTAAAAAAGTATTAAGAATTACCTAAGTGAAGATTAAGGCACCTTATTTGTAGGGTACTATGTCAATAAACACGAAACTAAGCTGCCCATGAATATCTTTAATGAAGGTGTTGACAAAACTATTGTAAAATTAAGGAATGAAAACTCCAGACCGTAAGTTCCCATGTCAAGTATATAACTAACACTGCAGAGCCATTCATTAAAGGAGGAAAGGAGACCTTGGCATAAATGCAGATGCAAAAAAAGCTTAAATGCAGATGCAAAAAAAGTTTACAAGCTTACAGAAAAGACATATATCTTAGCTGACATGAATCATATAAAGATGAATGTCATCGTCCTATGGGCACAGCCAAGCCATCTTGAAAGCACAAGTCTTGGATCTGCACACTGAACACAAACCTGGGGAAGCTGAGATGCTTGTATACATGTTCTCTTGTCCACTTGGTAAGTGAACTTTGATATGGAGCTACATCCAGAACTACTTTGTCTATGTCAGTCTAATCAATACAAAACAGAAATCATTAACTATGGATTATGATTGTCAGAACTGCTGAGGATAGGAAGTCAGAGAAAATAATGTTGCTAGCTGTTCTTACTACACTAGCAAGAAGATTTTTACACTAATCTGTATTTAGTGCAAAGAGATGGGGACAGTGATTCCTGGGCTTGGGATGATGTTATAGGTCATTAAAATTGTTATCATGCTTAAACAAAAAAATCTTCAAACATGAAAATCACTTAAAAGTTGGAAAACTTTAGACAAAGGCCAAATACACATATTTCACATTAGACTCAAATGAGGCTGTGACATTAAAAATGCTATAGACGTGATAATATGGGTCAAAACTGGCAAAAGAACACCTTTGCTGATGCACAGGAAAATCTGACTCCCTGGAAAAAAGTAGGAAAACTAGGGGACAAAGGAAAAGAAGGTCTATGCCCTCGCACTGGATCATCGTTTTCACTTCTGTAAACTAATCCCAAATGAGGTGCGTGCTGTAGTATTGGTGCTGGACAGTAGAGGGCACTGCTTATTTGTTCTCAAGTGCAAGGAAAAGCAGGCACTCGAACGCGTGTAGCTTCGTGGTGCACCCTGCCCCTGGGGCCATGCTGGGCTGTTGCAATCTTTTTCCTGTGCAGTCCTTTAAATTACCAGAAGTTGATGCACACTTCCATTGGGCAGGACAAATTGGTGATAAAAAAGAAATCCCTCTGTCTCTCACATCAGTATGTATTGTTTCTGCAGCTCCAAGGCATGCCTACAATCCCTTATAGTACTTGGATCAGTGTTGGAAAACAACGAACTTGTAATTTGCAACATAGCTTTTTTGAGGAATGAGTGTTGATGCTTTTACATTGTCTTGGAGCAGAAACCAGCATGTACTCTCTACTCAGTCTTTGCAGGTGTTAAATATTGTTTCATTCATGTTCATTTTTTTCTTCCCTTGTCTAAAGGACTCGCCTTAGCTGAATGCTCTAAGTTTTGTCAACGCAGACCTGGTCTGAGAAACTGTTGTAAGGAAGCTGATTCTCCTGTGCAACTCTGGAAGCTAAAATGGTCATAGAACATGTCATATGACATGATTACAGTAACACCATGCATTAGGGAGCACTTACTGCTTGAATCGGACCTTCTGTAAGTGTTGTGACTTGGCTGGAATTAGAATAGTCTAGGGGTTAGAGCAGAGGTTGAGAAAACTGGCAATGATTCTCCGTCTGCAAAGCTATAAGGTTGAGAAACTCTTAACATACAAGGAAGACTGTGCTGTTGATGAAAATCTACACAAAACCTGAAAATTATTATGATCCTACCAGAGAAATGCAAACTTTGGGGAAAGGATAGACATTGTCTTCTGGCATTATCATAGATTCCAATGTAAAATAAGTGATGTCTCCAGGAGAGTGGGTTCTGTTTTGAACATGAATAGCTGCAATCTTAGGTGCTCTGTAGAAATGCACTGTAAATGTTTTTGCTACACTGGTGAAAAAATCTCAAAGCAATCTCCCAAAATCCTGCATGTGCACACAGAATCAGACTATTGAAGTAACATGTGATGATGTCTATTTGCTCTATCTATCCTGTAGAGCAGTATCAAATGCATGCCTGAATTCAATTCTGTCTAAAGATCATGAATTTCTCTGTGGTTTTGTGTGAGAACAAAGACCTTATAGAATAAGTAGCCCAATAAGTGTAAAAAATGCTGTGCATATATGCATTTTGCAACCAGTACTTTTGAAGACTGATATCCATGATTCTCTACAGGAAGCCTGGATTCCAAAATTGCCTGGATGGCATTACTATTGCTGGAGGTCATGAGAAGCATACACAAACATCAGTTCAACTAGGTTGAAACAAAATGTTGTCCAAATGTCTCTACAGAGAAACAAGCATGTCTTTCTTGAAGGTGAGGGAGGAGCAGAGAACAGCGTCTCAAGCAAAAGAAGAACCTGTTTCAAATGATTTGTCTGCAGTCATATTAATTTCATGAATATCCATGAAGATTCACAATTTCATTGTATTTAATGTCCTGGCTGGAAACTGTATTCCAATTACACCGATTTGGAGCTGCTACAAGCATCTCCGCATGAACCCACATGCCCATCCTGGACTGCTATCAGCTAGTTCCTAAGGAGGTGAAAAAAAATAAAAAAATCTTTGAACAAAGTCACCCAAGATCTATTATTTGGTTCTGTGTTACCTATACATGTGATGACTGGAGGCTCAGATTGCCTACGATTTTTTTAAACCAATAATCATCACCATTCCAAGAATATCATTATGTTTGTTTTCTAGAGAAAGTACTTCTGAAAAAAAGTATGGAGAGAAGAATAAGCACAATGAAGTGCTTATTTGCATATTGGTTACACAAAAATGGAGATCGTGCTGTGGAAGACAGATTCAAAAGAGCCATAGATAACTTGGTGACAGTGTGAGAAACCAAGGACTTAGAAGGGTAGGGATCTGAATTATCACAGACCTGCTTAGATTTCTTCTGCTCTCATATGACAAGAGTTCTATTCCAAGAACAAAATATATAAGACAAAAGATCACTTTGAGTGCTTGTTCTTCATTAGACACCTGTTGCCTGCTGACTATCCACAGACACCTCACCAGAAGATTGAAATGCAAGGGTTATTATTGCTTTAACAGCATTTTAGATTTAAAGCTCTTTGCCTAACATGTCTAAATTATCAGAAAACAGGTGAAGCTCTGACAGTGATGTGCTTAAAAATACTGAACAACTTGGTATAAGGTTCACTCTTTCATATATCATGTGACAGAATAGCTATGAACTAGATATGTGGTGTGATGTACTCATTTGCTGTGCCAAAGAGAATAGAGGAAAAAATATCATGCAGCCTAATGAAATGTTAGATCAAAATTCTGACTCAAAGGTAGACATTGGTTGACACAATAAGATATTCAGATTTAAGGAACTCTAAATTCTTGCCTTACTTCCTAGTGGCTGTTTCACATGTGTGATACCATCAAGTGATACAACAACCTACTGTTCCCCAGATTCATCTAACCTCAAAACTCGTAGTGTCAATCCATTTGACAGTGTAGCACTTGAGTGTCCTGAGGTAACCATTACAGTAAACAATTTCAGGAAAGGCCAGAAGTAGCTTTTATATCTATGTGCTGATTTACAGTTTTCAGGGAGAGAGCACACACCATATTATCTGTATAATATCTTCAAGCTAACTGAAAAGTGGAATACATCAATATAACTTTGAAATATAGTTTACAGATGACTAATCTGAAAGAAAAACCTCTACTACAGACTTTCTTTCATTTGGCATCTTCTGAATTGCTCTTTTGAGCAAAGGTCTTTTAGAGTTCTACTAGACCTTTGCTCAAAACAGCAATTCAGAAGATGCCAAATGAATTTCTATATGGAAAGAGATGTGCTAAATATTGTTAGGTTATGGATGCCTAAGGCTAGAACATGAGTCCAGATTGCTGAAGTTCAACAGATGCCACAGAACTACAGAACTTGCATAAATATGTGATGCCTAGTGTGGGAAATCAGAGTGACATTTGTCCATGCAAGTACAAAAGCCTGAGTATTTTACAAATAAAGGACAATTGAAGTTCCCAGTCTTTTACATTTGTGTTAAAAAAAGAAAGACCATGTCCTATGTCTCTATCCCATCTATCAGATAGCTATGGAATGTTTCTTGCAGGTACTTGCAATATGTTTCAGAATATCTATTGTAAAATATTAAAGATAGTCTTTGCTATCTCCAATCTAATGGTTTTATGAAGATTGATATCAGAATAAGAAACATACCAAAAAGGCTACATAGTCATACTCAGCTCTCAAAACACAATACAGCACTGCTGAAACACAGGGTTTCACAGTAATATTTTCTTTAGTAGTGAATGAATGAAAAACAAGCATGTTTGTACCGTGAGAAAAGCCATGCCAAAGATTTGGGACCTCCAGATGTATCATGTGGCAGAGCGTGAAATAAAAAGCTGAATATCACCTGTGTTCGGTGCCACCACCTCCCAGAAATAGATGCTGCATATTTTTTAATGAAAAGCAATGGTCACATGCAATGGTGGTAACCTAAGAGATTGGTCCTGTGGTCATATCAAGTCCTCAGTGCACACAGACATATTTGACAGGGAAGCAGCCAGCACTTCATCCAAATTCCATGAGGGAGAAGTTACAAGAGGCTCTGAGAGCCTCAGGTAGAGAGCCAGAGCAGGTGGAAATAGCTGAGCCATAGGATGCATCACAACCAGAGCTAACAGACTCCTGACAACAGCAGTGCTGATGTCTGAAGGTGCCTCAGAGTAACTGAGTATCATTGTGTGGGTAATAGTTTGCTCCTTTTTAGCCAAACAAAACACAATTTCAGAATCTCTTAACCAAAAAACCACCCCTATTAACATTAATAGTAAAATTATTTGAAGACTCTGTGTTTGAGAGGCTCTTGTGGGATGCCTAGCAGTGAGGAGTTGGATGCTTGTTGGCTTCAGCATCTAGCCCTGCTGGAAAATTCTGAGGCTCCAATTATTGCACGACACACCTTGCTTACCACAGAAATCTATTTTAGACTTTCACCAGAATATTTTTCAGTGTGCTAGGTCTATACCTTGCCTAACATGAGATCACTGCCTCCTTTTTATCTTTGTGATATACTCTTAACATTTTATTCCTTGTGAAGTTTGGGGTTTGTGTCTAAAAAATCCATCCATTTCCACTACTGACAATCTTCTACAGCAAAGTCTCCAGCTTCTCTAAAACTTCCTTTGTCCATTTGAGACTCTGCTTTTTTCTTCTTTTGTTTTTCAGAATAATTTTGGAAGAATTTATTTGCCTTGCTGATAATTCTAAACTAAATATTCTAAATACTAAATGGGTGATAGATGATGAAAAAGTCTTACTATCAAAGGCAATCTCATAAAAAATAGTTTGCTATACAGGCAGGATATCTGAAATACAGTTCTTAATTTCTTTATAAAACAGTGAAAATGCAGTTATATTGATGTAAATAATATCTAATATTCTCTCTAGAAAACAGGTTTCATCAGAGATGTTGGGTTTATACTTTAGGCAGTAGCCACTACATTTGGAATCAATGACTACATATCTTGACTTTTGCCATTAGTTATAATAAAACAAATATGTATGGATTTTTTTTTTTTACAGTGAACATTTTACAAGACATGAGTTCAACACATGTGCGGCTTCAGACTGCATGAGCATAATCCAAGCGTAAAACAGCACATTATCTCTGAAGTCTCACGTGTCCTTACTTTAAACTTTCCAGTTGGCTCTTGAAAAGTCTTGCTAAAAAAGAACTTTTGTATACAAATAATTGGAAGAAAAATGAGGATTCTTTGTTCTTACCTTGCATAGTTTAAAAATATTTTTTTAAATACAGGAAATTATGAGGGTAGAACAAAACGCTGTAGATCCTCTGTTTTGATGAAAATGAAGACCCTTTGATGTTAACAAAAAAAGAACCACAGTTGTGGAGAAGTAGGCCCTCTAGCTGACAAAAAATTATGTCTGATGATAACTTTTTAGAATTCAGTTATTTTAATGAAAAAACACTTCAGGCTGTAATTTCAAAGTTAGAAAAGATGATTCCTTCTTCAATCCCCATCTTTCCTTTCTTTGTCATCCCGATCTCTCCTCCCCCACCCCAAAAGCTGTTTTTCAGTGTTTGATTTCTCTTTTCAGAACTGTAGTTGGATGTAGTAAAGTTATGTTTGTAAGTCATGAACACTTACGTTGTACATATGTATTGCATGGCCAGTTGTTCTGCTTAGATTCTGTAATGATTTTTTCCAAGGCTGAATCCTCTTCCTTACTTTTCTGTTTTAATATTAACTGAAGCAATGTAGGAGAATATTATCTGAATATGTACGGCAAGTCAAACAGCCGCTAAGAGTGGGACAGCCAAGAAAGCTACATAGACAAGAGCCAGCATCCTTTATTTTTCTTGACGGAACCCTTTTGTGATTCTATCATGGTTTCACTACCTCTGAATATCTGAAGAATTTAAGATTTTGTCAGATGTCAAGTCTGCATGCTTTATAGCAAGGAAAACAGACAACTGCTTGAAAAAATATGCTATGAATGGCAAATGATCTGGTAGACAATGAAAATGTAGTAATTTCTCCATAAATCTGATAGTATAAATAACTTCCATAAAACACTTCTGTGCAACTTTATATCATTAAGCAGACATAGGTATGTGTGTACTTAAAACTGAGGTACCTAAAGCAGCACTTTTTAAAAAGACAGACCTAGACTCTTCTCAGGCACGCGGAGCAAAAGAGACAACAGTCACAAGTTGAAGCAAAGGAAGTACTGACTACATATGAGGAAAACAAAATTCATGGTGAAGGTAGTTAAGCAGTGGAAATGGAGATTTTCCAAACCTGACTTGAAAAGGCCATGACCAGCATGATCTAACTCCAAAGTTAACCTTCCTAGATGATATCCTGAGGTCTCTTCCAACCCTTTTGATGACATATATACATATGTATACATACATAAGTATATATATTTATAGATATTAGATAAAATATAGAATCATAGAATCATAGAATGGTTTGGGTTGGAAAGGACCTCAAAGACCACCTAGTTCCACCTCCCCTTGCCATGGACAGGGACACCCTCCACCAGACTAAGTTGCCCAAAGCCCCATCCAACCTGGCCTTGAACACTTCCAGGGATGGGGCAGCCACAAACTCTCTGGGAAACCTGTTCCACTGCCTCACCACCCTCACAGAGAAGAATTTCTTCCTAATATCTAATCTACCCTCCTTCAGCTTAAACCCATTACCCCTTGTCCTGTCACTACACTCCCTGATAAGCAGTCCCTCACCATCTTTCCTGTAGGCCCCTTCAGGTACTGGAAGCCGCAATTAGATTTCCCTGGAGCCTTATTTTCTCCAGGCTGAACAACCCCAACTTTCTCAGCCTGTCCTCATAGGAGAGGTGCTCCAGCCCTCTGATCAACTTTGTGGCCTCCTCTGGACTCGCTCCAACAGCTCCATGTATTTCTTGTACTGGCACCCCCACAGCTGGATGGAGTATATCTATTACAATGTGTTTTCTGCTGAAAATCCCAATAAGGAAAGAAAAAGCAGCAGCATCTGCCCAGAGTCTTTCAAAATTCTAACCTGAAGTACACTCTAAGGAAAAGAGATATCCAACCAACAGATCAAAGGCATGAAGAACTATTGAGACATTTCAGATACATATCTACATCAAGGAAGAAAAACACCCTTTTTATTGTTTTCTCTCAGTAAATGCTATTTATTAAGGAATCACAAGAAATTTTTTTAAAAAAATCAAATTTTGTGTTTATAGAAAAAAGAAAAGCAGATTTGGACAAGAAAGACAGTCTGTCCTACCTGATATCCAAAACTGAAATTAAGTGATCTGTCTTCTCCTTTTCAGTTGCAGGCACTAAAGCATATTTACTGAATTATTCTAGAGTGTAAATGCATTTTGTCAGTTCAAAAGATGTTTTAATTTGCAGTTTAATACTCAGAAATGGATTCCATTTCCTATTTAATCCAACCCTCTCAAATAAAAAAATATCTTAGAAATGTTTGTGTATTTCAACAAGTTGGCCGCTTTAACTTTTGGCTTAAAACTATCCTCTACAGTTCAGAAGATCAAAGTTCTGCAATTCATGCTTTGAAACTTTTTATTCACATATTTTTAATTTATCAGAAATTTTTGCATCAGTTTGTTCAGAAGTGCTCTTGCTGAATCTCACGTTTCTGCTACCGAGAGTGCAGCATTACTGCAGAAAGTATTGAAGAAAGCTCTTTAACTGGATGAAAGAATGATTGTCTGTTCTGAAGTTCCCTTACTGAAACTTTGCTACTCACAAAATCCTACTCCTAGAAGGAATAAACATACCATAATTCAAAAATATAAAAAAGATGAATTTACAAGCACTTAAGACTGACTCTTAAACAAAAGTTCCTGCATAGTCTTACACACAAGCTGATAGTATATAATTCTACCCCTCTTACAAGAGTAATGCCTCATTACCTGAGTAATACCCTGGGTGAAGACCACCTGAACGATGCTAGATTCAGGCAACACAGAGGTGGATAGAGGGAAATATTTAGTAATATAAATCACAACTAAGGCCATCTGTCCTGCAATTGTCAAGGCAGTAGACCGCCTCAGGCTCCTCCTGGGCTCTTCATCACTACCAGCTACCTGAATAGTAACAGCTGCTGCACTTTCTTTCATCTGTGGAGAGTGAGGAGGCAGTATTCCAGCTTGTCAGATGCTAGTGTGCCCATGGTGAGCCATATATTTTTTATCTTTTGAGTCAGGGTATTACAGTAACACACTTCACATGGGAATACATTCCTATATATAGAAAAATTTCCAATGTTTTAACATTTAAATACAGTAGATGCACTTCAACAAGCCACTTTCTTTGATTAAACACTGACTGTTCCTCAGTTATCAAATCAAATTTCAAGTCTTAGTTCTTGGTCTTCAAAGCTCTCAAGAGAGTGGATAAATTTAGCAATATAAACATTATAATCATAATAGTGCTGGAAGGTTACATGAAGAGATCATCTAATCCATCCTTCCTGCCAAAAGGCATAATCAACAAGGCCAGTATCGCTTCAGGTATATATTGGTCCAAGCTATTTTTAAATATCTCCAAAGGAAGAGTTTTCCAAACTCCCCAGATAATCTGTTCCAATGCTTTGCTAACTTTGATCACTATATAAAAAAAATCATATTAGTAACCTAAATCTTCCCTGTTGCAATTGAAACCCATTATTTCCTGTCCTATCCAACTTGAACGTGGAAAACAGATTTTTCTTTTGCTCCCTGCAGCAGTCTTTTGCATAGTTGAAGACTTGCATGCCTTTCTATCTTAAATCTCTCCTTTAGGTTAAACAAAACTGACTCATCAAGTCTTTCCATATAAGCCTTCTCATAAATCTCAGTGCTGTCTTTCAGACTCTTTTCAATTGGTTCAGAAATGAACACAGTGGTGCAACTAAAGCTTTACTTTAACTTCTGAATACAGCAATTAAAAAGGCTGAAATAATAAAAAATACAGACAAAGAAAATTATCTCTGCAGCTTAATTCTGATTGGATATTAGTAAGGTAATACTTTCAAAAGGCAGATGAAAACATTTTATGAAAGTTGAGACACAAGGTAATAAGAACATCAACAAACATGGAGTGACATATTAGACAAACCATACTGAAAGACACTATAAAACAAATCTGGATCTGAAGTGTTTCATGAGAGGACATAATCAGAGATGGCAGAAATAGCTATGATCCTAAGAAAGACCACAGCCACAGTGATCCTAATCCACAGTGAGAGGGGAATAGTGGACAACCTGAAGTAATAAGACTATATGATTAGGAGTCTGCTTTAGCCACGCTGAGTTTCAAGTGATGTGAGGTATCCATAGAAAATATTAGGGAATTGTGATAGGAACTGAGGACTGGGACAAGTGATTGGAGACTTGATTCTGAAACCTACAAATGTGGCTATCAATTCCATTCCATTCACCAGATATTTTTGCACATCCTGTCAATGGACCTAGAAGGAGGTGGAATTTAGAAACATGTAGGTTGGAAAAGACCTTTAAGATCATCAAGTCCAACTGTTAACCTAGCACTGCCAAGTCTGCCACTAAACCATGTCCCTAAGCACCACATCTACATGTCTTTTAAATACCTCCAGGAATGGTGACTCCACCACTTCCCTGGGCAGCCTGTTCCAGTGCTTGACAATGCTTTTGGTGAAGAAGTTTTTCCTAATATCCAATCTAACTGCCCCTAGTGCAACTAGAGGACATTTTCACTTGTCCTATTTAGCTATATTCCTAAAAACAATGTGGCCTAATTCATATGGAGATCTATAAAAAGTATATGGCTGTCTTTGTCCAGAGCACTCTATGAACTTAACCTTCTCTCCCTTCCTTAAAAGTTATCCTGAGAAGTTAATGTTTACTGTGAGCTTCTTCAGGTTTAAGTTTTACTGGGGACCAAAGGTGATAGTGACCATTTAAAATATGGCAGTCTATCTTTCTGAAAGTTCTGACAGGTCAGAGATAATTATTATTTCTTTGAAGGAAGACTAACCAATGGAAAAAAAAAAATCCCCCCATTTAATAAGCTCTTTCTTATACAGAAAGCTGAATCTGTTAGCCGTATGTTAAATATACTATCCATTGGCTTTTATTCCTGTGCATTAGTTCATCTAGTACAGAAGATTTTCTATAAGCAAGTAAATAAACCAAAATATTCTGTCTTAATTCTGAGGATTGTGGAGAAATCTTCCAGATGTGAATGGAGCTGTAGCTGAAATGTGTCCATGCAAATCTTAGACCTACTTCTGACAGTGACTCAGGGGTATGAACTCTCTTATCCTCTATTAATAATGACACTTCATTGCTACCATTATCTATTTAATTGCTTCACCCAAAAACAAAGGCAATGGAGAAAAGGTGGAGAGGTGAGAGAGGAAACATGGAGAAGCAGGAATTAGGAACTGTTTCAGAAAAGAAGGAGAAGGGAAGAAACAGAACAAGAGGAAGGTAATACAGTAGAAGAGGAAGCAAGTGGTAGAAACAGCAGTGTCTTTAAGGAGTCTTTTTAAGTTGAATTGTACTGAGTGTACCAAACACCTGTTTGTACAGACTCAAAAAATTAGGGACTTAAGCCCAAAGGAAATGGGGTGGTTGGAATTGGGAGTTGGAACTAAATGATCTTTGAGGTCCTTTCCAACCCAAACCATTCTATGATTCTATGATTCTATAAATCTGTTTGTATTATAATAAATTAAAAAGTAGTCACTGACAGTTTGAAGAAATCTTTTTCAGAAATGCAATAAGTCATATTGCACTGACAGAGCATTTCCGATATGTACTATTAATGAAAAATAATTCTTTCCTAGAATGAGGAACCATGTGGGGGGGCAAATCTAGTTCATTCATCAGCTCTTAGAGTTTTGGCAGGGTTATTGAAAATCCTTGGGAATTATAATCTCTGTCTTTTAACAACTTCCCCACTCCTAAATCCTTTCAGAGATTTCCTTCTAAAAGGGTGAGACCAGGCCAAGCAGAGAGTGTACTTCTGCCCAAACAGTTGTGAATCTTCCGGAGTATCCTCCATTTAGGAATCTTTTGACTTGGAGGTGAATATACTTAGGGGTGACAGATCTTGTGGAATTTTTCTTCCATTAACTTGCATAAACCATCTCCCTTCACCCCCCACCCCCCCCACC
>VXBL01000332.1:1480467-1571802 GCA_013400195.1 Aramus guarauna | reverse complement strand
CACCCCCCCACCTCTTTCCTTTTTGGAATCTGTAGTAGCATAACAGATTTCCACAGATCAACTGAACAATATTGAAAAAAAAAAGCTTATTTTGTTTGTTTTGTGCCTACAATTGTAATCTCATTTGATGTCTCCTCACTTGTCTGAGCAGCAGCTTCCTTACCCATCCCCCTTGTTTCACTCATTATTTTATAGGCCATGATCCTGTACTTCATCAGTTACCTCTCTGTGGATTCCTTACTTGTAATTTCTTAAATTGGATTAAAGGATCCAAATCTTTTTAGTCACTTCTCATAGAGAGTTTTCTGTACACCTTTACTATCCTCCCTTGTAGCTTTACAATCTTATTGTATACTTCTGAGGTGAGTGGGCTAAAAACAGAAACTATATTCAACCTCTTGAATAGTCTACATAACTCAGTCAAAATGTTTTCTGTTTTGTCTTCCATTCCTTTCATTATAACTCCTAAAATTTTTTGCTTATCTAAGCACCTCAGTGTATTGGTTTGAGTTTTTCAGAAAACTAATTGCAGGAAATCCAGGATTTTCTGAGTGGTAACATAGTTTAGAGCCCATTGGTATATATGAACAGTTAGGATTATTTTCCTATGTACATAAGTTTGAATTTACCAACATTGATATTGTCTGCCATTTTATCTCCCAGTCACTCTGTATCATGACATTGTCCTGCAGTGTTGTCACCTGATTAGTCTCAGTCTTAGATCATTCATGCATGTTACAAAATGGACGTCCCAAGACCCTAGTGGTAACCTTTTCCAGTGTTAATATCAACTGACTTTTTAACTTGTTGCTTCCTCTCTTTTAATTATTAGGCTATGAGAACTCAGTTTCATTACAGATCTTTACTGAAGAATCTTATCAAAAACTTCCTGAAAAGCTAGTGTCACATGACTGTTTTCTGCTTGGTCATTGATTCTTCAAGTAAGCTCCAAAAATATATTTACAAGAGGCAAATTATATCTTCCATTTCATGTTTACAGCTATCCATAGACTAACCAAGTCTATTTTTTATTATAGTTTCCACCATTTTCACTGGTACAGAAATCTGTCTTTCTAGTCTGATGTTCCACAGTTCAATCTGAGAACCTTCCTCTGAACTGAAACTTTATTTGCCACTGCCCATGCTACCAAGGACATTCTATGTTTTAACTGAATCATTTACTGCAGTGCACCTTTTTCATATTTTAGTCCCTTTGAAACTCCTGGGTGAGTACCATCTGGTCCTTGCAGTTTGCTACAACTCATGTTATGGATTTGTTCTTCATAAAAATGTAAGAATGACTGCACTATGTCAGACCAAAGGTCTGTCTACCTCAGTATCATTCTGGGCCAACACCAGATGTCTAGGGAAGATTATAAGCAGGAAAAGTGTTATGATAGTTCCTCTAAATTCTCCCTTGACCTTCAACCTTTTGTGGTTCAGAGATTGCTGGAGCTCAAATTATCTGTTAATTTTGAAACTCTTAATGAATTTTTCTTCTGCAAACCTTATACTAGTTGAAGAGAAGGCCAGACTGACTTCACATCTGCAAGACCCCATGGCAAAGAGTACCATACAGTAGCAGTATACTGTTTACAAAGAACCAGATCCTTTTGTTTTGTTTCATGCTGTTAATTCTTGCAAGGAAACTTATTCCCTTTTCATCATCTTCATTAAGTTTGCAGACACTCATTAAGTTCACATACGTCCATCTTATCCATCCTCGATTATCACTTTTCCAAGCTGAAACATTGCAACTTTTTAGTTGATCCTTGCATGGAATGCTTTCCATATACTTAACACAACCTTATTGACTGCCTCTGAACTTTGTGGTGGGTTGTTTTTGTGGTCTGAATGCAATTTCCAAGCTACCTGCAGGTATTATAACTTTTCCAATGCACTTTCTATTTTCTTTTTAATATACTGTCACATTAGATAATTTCCCTATTTGAAATTGTCCCACCTCCCCTCACCCCTACTCCCATCAGTGGATGAATGTGTGATTACAGTATATCAGCTACTGCAGAGTAGTTTTTTGGTAGTAAAATTTTGAATGGTATCCTATTCATTGCTGGGAGCAAGGCAAGCACTCGCTGTCTTCTCCTGGGTTTGCTAACTAGCTGGTCCAAAGACGTGCTTTCAGTATCACTGGATGAGATACTGGAGTGTCATCTCTGTCATGTCTTAACCTCATATTTAGCCACACTGTCTATGACTGAAGTCTGCTATCATTCTTGAGTTTTCTTCTGCTGCAGCCTTTCTGATTTACCTTTCTGTGTTCCCAGTCACTGTGACTATCATAATTTGGAGAGGAATGGGGAAATCATTAACATAACCCTAGTATTACCCACTTTCTATTTATTCAGTCATAAGGACTGAACAGTAGTGATTGATAGAGTTACCTTACGCTGTTTCTCATTTGATCCTCTTTATACCACTGTGGCCCCAGTACAGCCAAATGCTTGAATAACTTGTACCTTGTAATTATGGCCTTATTACTTATTTTCCTTACAATGTGTTTGTAACATGGGTCTTAAGGCAACATCTTCATTTAAAAACAGGCATTCTAGTAGAGTGGTTTTGCTTTTGAAAGTCACCTATGCATTTGGCCCCAGTGAACTGACTTTGCGGGGCTCTGTTGAACTAGATTGAAAATTAGGTTCACTGCAGCCAGGGTAAATGTTATATGAAGTGGATGTTATGCTTCTGGGAATAAATTTTTCGTCTGTCTTTCCCTACCTTTTTAGATGCATTTTTTTCTCTCTGATTTGCCAACTAGGAGGGTAGCAAATAACACTGATCAGGAACTGACCCCTGAGAAACAGACTGTGCTGAGAACAGTTACCTCTTCAGTCAGTGCCTCTCCTATGGTACTTACTGAAATTTCTGGGAAAACACACCTCAAAGAAGAAAGCAAACTTTTCTCCCTATCTCTGGAAGATATTGAGTTCCTCCAATTATTCTCTACAGCCAACTTCTATCCTCTCTTCCTCCAGCAGAGGTCAAGATTTTGTTGGCCATTCATTTGATCAAGCTGAGAAAGAAAGGGAGCAAAAAGTTCAGTCATCAGCACATCCAAAGATTGGGAATAGCCTAGAGCAGTCCATAAGAACTCTTATGGAAAATTATGCAAACCTCACACCTACAAATATATATTTAAACAAGAATAATTTACTTTTGAATTAGAAAAGTTCTTACTCAGCAACAATATGAAAAATATACGTTCATCTTGGATCACCTCCCTTTTGAATAATCAAAAAATGAATGGGAAAAAATATTCAGGATAGACAAACTAACAGGGCAAGCAGTGCCTGAAAACTGATGTGAAAAAGGTAACTTAAGTAATTTAGTAAAAGAAAGAATGAAGAGATATACTGACTACTGAATTGTTTAATGAAGATGGATTCTTTGGTGCTCTTAATTTAGTCTCATAATGTGAGAACAAGAAGACACTCAATTACTCTGAGTGTTAGCAAATTTAAAAGTGATAAAAGGAAATAATTCTTTATACCGTGACTAGTAAATCTTTGAAACTCAAATGCTCTAACATTCAGTTACCTGTGCAATTTAGATTGATTTGAACTGGGCCTTACTGAATGAGAATAAGCATAGCTTTGGTTGCTGTTCTGAAACAGAGAAGCATAATGAAATAGCATCACTATATCTAGCATGTCTTTCGGGGCGTTAGAGTGCATTTACAATGTGATTTCAAGAGTTTGTTCTGTCTAGGAAAACATTCTATAATGGAATGAAGCATAGGAATTTCACAAAAGGTTCTGACAGCTTTTGGTGTTATATGGTCTCTCAAAGAGCAGCTATGGTACGCTGCTGAAATCCTCACCTATAGTGGTAGATTCATTCTCTTGTGCTAGCCAGAGAACTGGAGCCAGCACACCATCCTTCCTGCGAGGATTGTAATAAAATCCCTTGGGCAATTGAGCTGGCTACTATAACTAAGTTTTAGATAAACCACTATCACTTGTTTAAGGCACACAGAATTAATCATTCTTGTCTTATTGCCATTATGCTAGATGACATCACTCATATTGAGGAATTATAACTGAATTCTTGTTCACTGGACAGTTACTTTATTTATATGGTGTAAGTATCTATGAGAAGTGTGCTTGGTAGAACCATGTGCAAGTGGATTAAAGTGAAGAAACTGAGGTGAATGTTTACAGCTGCCAAGGGAAAACTTCAGACATTAAGGCCTTCAGATAAGTTTACGCTGTTGGACTGATGATCAGGTATTCTCAGGATTAGCTTCAACAGTCTGTTTCGGTCATTGACATAGTACAACAGACCTTGCAGTTCTAAGATCCCGCTGTTGATGAGAAATGCCCTCCCTAGGGCAGGCCAGCAGTCCATCTAGCCCAGTGTTGTGTTAGGGGCAGGCCAGAGGATGTTATTTAAGCAGAGTGCATAAGCCTGACCAACTTGCAAGCCATTGCTCACATACATATTCTCCCAACTTCTACAGCTACTGTATTAGGAACATTGCAAGTTAGATCTTAACATGGTTTTATTATCCATCTGCGAGCCTGTTTATGAACTTCTCGGGTCCTTTTTCTTTCAGATCCATCTGCTACTACAGTCTCCTGGGACAGCAAGTTCCAGATATTCTCCAGCACATTCTCTATATCCACTACATCCTTCTGAGATGCAGAGTCAAAGGAGGTACAGGCTACCAGGATGTAGCCGTGCCAGATGTGCCCATTGCCATAGAAATGAGCTTAACAATCCTATGACTTCTGCAGTTGTAACTGCCAATTCGCAGCACATCCTAATTCACCACTCACAAGAAGTCAGCAGCCTAGGAACACAAGCGCATCAATTATCCTCCTACTCAGACTGTAAAATGCCTTACACAGGGCTTGTCACTTGCTTCTAGTCAAACTTTCACTTTAGAGCCCCCTGTGACTTTTTTTGTTTCCACTGCTGACAGTTTGGTTCTGTTACAGTGAAGGTGCAGCCAAGTCTTTCTAATATAGGCTCTTTCTTTGCTGTACATGGAGATTATGGGTCCCTGCCTGCCCCTCACACCACTGAGGATTTCAGAGAATGCTACCATGCAGGTCGGGGACTTTCATCCCCTACCCAGCAGCCTGAATTTAGCTTTCAGAGTTTCCCTCCTACATTTCCCCCCTGCGACTGGACCAACAAGAACCAAAGTTCTCCCCTGAATCCTTAAGCAGCTTAAGTATTTTAATCCACTTGATTTAAAATATAATAAAATGGCCTCAGATTTGGAAGATTCCCTTCAGTTTTGGGAAAGCTGGTGACAAAGAGAGACACTGTTACAGTAATGCACCTGTATATGAATGTGGTGGGAGAGGTCCTGTCATGGATGGTAGAGGATTTTGATGTTAAGGAATATGTTGGCTGAGGTTGCCTGCAGAATGTGCTTAGCTGAAGGGGAACTATGAATATAAATACTTAATAAACATTTCACATGCACTACATTCTTCCTTACTCTCTGAGGAAATAATGTTCAAATGGCCTGCAATCTTAATGACAGAAGTGGTGGGAACAGATCTTCAGCTCATCTGTGGAGACAGGCTCAAAGGCCCAATAGTATTCCAACTGTAGCATAGGATGTTTTACTGTTCATCTCCTTCGCAATTCTGCTTCATAGCATTTATCCAACTCTGATTCCACGGTCACCATTTCACGGCAATTTTCTAAGGAATTTCTTTAGCACCTCTCTGTTACTTGCAGAGCCACGCATCTCTCCATTGGCATCACTGGACAATTTTTTGCTCTGCTTGCCCTTTCTGCTACCTACCCCTTTGCACTGCTGGGGCCAGCACTCAGGATGTTACTACAAATTAATATTTTTTTCCCTGAGCTGCACACTTTTGCATGCATTGACATAATTAACATACACAAATCATAATTAGCATGTTGGAGTGACCTCTTGGGCGGATATCTTCTCAGCTTTGAGCAAGCGGGAAATATGCATAGCCATTTTTGCAAATCCTGCCACGCATTGGATGCTGACACTCCTGCGTGCACCCTGAGGTGCCCAGAACTGTCAGTGCCCTGTGCTCAGGGTATTAATTGGCCAGCCAGTAGCATAACAGCCAATCAAACGGCTTAAGTAACAAAGGCAGCATTGTATTATTTACTCTGATTATCTTACTTTTGCCTAATGAAGCTGCTTTAAGGTTTCTCTCCTGGCAAGCATCCAAAATGCTTTTATCTGCCTGCATGCAGTGGGCTGTCAAGCTGAGAGAAAAAGCCTCCTTTGTGTGCACAGTCTGTCTTTTTTTTTTAGAGGAGGAGCTGCAGAGAAAAGGGTGGATATCTTTGTGGGTGCCTTGACTTTCATATATTGAAGGAGGCCTGTAAGGGTGTCTTTTTCATAAATGTTCTGATTTTTTTAAACTTTGATCCCAATGAATGGAATGTGTGTTGAGAGTGCATCAACCATACAGTTTAATCGCCATGTGGCTCCTCTGTTTTGGTTAATTTCTGTGTCACTAGTGATATTACTGGGCTCATTGGTTATTTGCTTATGTACGCTAGATCTGCATCCGCTGGATGTCTTCCCTTGCCCCCATCCTTCTCAAAAAGAATTGAGGGATTTTAATGCAATTCTTACAGAAGAACTTTCTGAAGGAAGAAAGAAAAAAAAAAAGAAATTAACGAGAGATGAACTTCAAATTGTACATTGCCTTAATTCCTGGTACAATATCCAACGTAGGGATGCAATTCTGTACAGAAAATGGTGAGAAGAATTGGGGAGAAGGTGTAAGCAGCATAAGAGCAACCACAGGTCTATGTTCTCAGAATAAAAATTTCAGTGGTTTGTGTACTTATTTCTCAATTTTAATCCCAAGTGAAGCCTGCTCTTGATTCACAGCTAAATTTTTCTTCAATTCTAGAGTGAGGCTTTGAACAAAACTCTCTCCTAAAAGTTTGCACAGATTTATTGTATTACAAATGAGAAGATAATATATTGGGGATTTTTTTTCAATTCTTTTATAACTGAAAAGATATGTTTACACTCTCATTTGCACATAATTCTATTTTTCTTTTAAGAACTTCCTTGCATAGTCAACTGATAACAACTGTAGTAATTATAGTCCATGAAAATAAAATTGTGCTGGAATTAGTCCATTCTGGCTTCAACCAGGTATAACATTTTCACTGCTGTATGTCAGAGTACTTCAGTAGACTCCAGACTGGATTTGCAAACAGTTTTTTCACTGGTTTTTTCTCTTATATTTACATAAAAATTTATACTACAGGGCTGCCTGTCTTCATAATTTCCATAGAAATACAGCCTTTTAAGGGAAAAAGTAAAATTGCTGGTAAATATTTATTAAGTGAAACTTCTACCATAAAGTCATCTTGATAGTGTAGTAGGTGGAGTTTGACTCGTTCACCATTGCTTCTATTTAATAAACAAGTACCTTTTCTCCCAGGTGTTAAGTACATCTCTGCATTGCATGAGACTATTCAAGATTTCAGCAACTGTCTTTTCTTCTTGTTTAGAAACTAACATCCCCACCAAACTGAAACTCACCAAATTTGTTTAGGATTGTCAGGGTGCTGCCCAGGTGCCTCTGCTCATCGTCAGCAAGGATGGGGCCACCCACGGCTGCGCTGGGGCTGAGCTGTCCCTGAGCCTTGGTAGCCAGATCCCGGGAGAGATGCGCCAATGGCCCTGACACCAAAGTCCTTCTAAGAAATGCACTAACCTGGAGAAAATGTAGGGCGTTACAAGGACGGAGATCAAATTGATGGAAGGTGGCATTGACTCTACTCTTTCATGTTCAGGATAGTTCTGTGTTTCTTTATAGCCATGACACTTGAATTTACAGATTTTTGTGAGTGATTTGGGAAAAGCCCAGGAACAGTGAAGTATGAGGCATGCCCCAGGGAAGCTGGGACGGGGACCAGCATGGCACTAGGTCATATCTCTGTCAGCCACCTCATAAAAACAATTACTTGTTTTCCAGCAGCAGAGGAGAGTGAGATGCATCAGAGAACTTGAAGGAGGAGAAAAAAAGAACAGTGATTGCAACTGTTCTTATGTTGAAGTCACCATTTACCTCTACCTCTTGGTACTGCTTACTGCTACTACTACTGCTACTACAACTACTACTTTTGATGATGATGATGATGACAATGTTTTCTCTCATGATATAATTTGACACTAGCCATTCAGAGGAATGAAGAATCTATTTTATCTGACAACAATAAAAGGTAATTCTTCATTACAGAACAGTTTGCATTTTTCCTACAATAATTACTTACCTAACCTTCAAAAAGTTACAATATTAAGAACCACAGTATCACACAGTGTTAGATCAGTTTGCTAGTTTTATAAAACAGATAATGAGTACTCTTCCTTTGAGTATTCAGTGTAAAGTAATTGTAATTATCTTGTGGGTTTAAGAAATGTTCAGCCACCATAAACAACGAATTTCAGTTTATGAAGGATGTACTATATATGTCAATTTGTGTTTAGTGTGTGCCTATTCCAAGATACCAAAGGAGCTGAAGTAGGTTCATAATGGATGTTGTTGTTTGCTTTAGGTAAAACAAATACATTTTTTTGATCCTGTGTGTATGCACAGAAAATGCTGTGTGACAAATCCATAGATAAAAGACATATGCAGCTGTTTCTCAGTATCTCAAGCATGGTGCAGTGCAAATAACTAATCAATTTTCTTTTAGGTCAGTAACAAGTCATGTATTAATGAGTAAAACCTGTTTCACAGTTACGTGCCATATGAAAATTTATCCTCTGGAAACATAACATGGTTGCTGGACAACACGCAAAGGTTCTGTAGCAGTCAGTGTTCTATTTCCAGTATCATGTTAAGCTATTGATAACCAGCCCAAACACTCAAATATCTTAGGTCATTAAATCAACAAAGCCTTTTACAGAAACTCTGTTACTTTATTGATTATAATCCAGAATTCAGATTTCCTTGTACTTGTTATGCAGTGATAAAACAAAAGGGGAAAAAAACCACCAGAAAAGCAAACCAAGCTCCCACAAATTATGAGAAGAACATAATTTACTTCTTATTTCTGCATACCTGTTATGAGAGGTAACCATTGAGAGTTGCATCAGAATGGTATGTTCCCTGCAGTGAAAATGAAATAGATGACTGCTCAATATATTAAAAATCTAATCAGAAAATTTTGACATTTTTTGTATTTTGACTCACTTTCAATATTACAGTATCTTTACCCAAATATGTGTTAAATATGAATTTATTGGCTTAATAATAATGGCTTATTTCACTATGAAATTATTTTAGGAGTTTATTTCTGCCCTGAATGGACCTTTAAAAAGTAAAAAAAAAAAAAAAAAAGAAATTTATTATTGTCTACATAAAAAAGAGAATATATTTTTCTTTCTGTGTGCAGTCAACATAAGTATTCTTAATCACAATAAATCATCATCTCTGTATAAGATGTGGGTGTGTGGGTGCGAGTTTAGGTATTCAATTTGCTAGAGAAAAATGTGAAAGGTAGCTGGGACTATCTATATTATGACCATAGTAGCAAGTACTGCTGACCAGCAGAAGCAAGATTTGTAGCATGAAACACTTGGTGTTCATGCCCACACAATAGCGACAACTGGCAATTCAGAAATGCTCTCCTCATACAAATTAAAACACAAATGTAGGCACATGTTCTCTGTCTCAAAAGCCATAATCAAGCCATAATAAAAAAGAAAGGAAACAGCTTTAAAAAGGCAACAATATGACCTAAGAAATGGCAGGGCTAAAGGAAAAGTATACCTATTACACATATCTGTTTACAAAACCAATGGAAGAAAATGAATGCTGAAACCTGATTAGAAGCTACGAGTTGTAGAAAAAAAGAAGCAAATGGACACCTGTTTATACTAGAGCTAAGGGAAATTAGTGTAATCTTCAGAATATTAAGGAACAAATGGAATTAAAAACCAACATTCACTGGTTTCTAGATGAAGGTCTATCAACCAAAATACTGAAAAAGCACAAATATTCACGAAAGAAATCTATGTAGGGGCAAAAGGCAACATGGATGTAGCACGCTTCATTCCAAAAACGTCTAAGGAAAATATTAAAAAAACCCCAGCCTATAGACAAGCTTGTACAAGTAGAAGGACTGGAGGATTTGAGAAAACACATAGTGTGCAGAACCATTTGCTCCAGAAACAGTGGAGTTACAAACTGAAATTCTCATGAGTTGTGTTGGACAAGAGCCCCTTTTCTTCTTCCCACATACTTTTCATTGCTGTTACATGTGTAGCAGCATGATATATGAGGGGAAGAATAATAAAAGAAGCAGGGAGCAAAGCAACTGTGCACAGATGTCTTCTCACTGCCCCTCCCCCTGATTACTCCTACAAGTTCTGCATAGATATTAGAATATCTATGAATTCATTGGTGAGAATCTGTGCCATCTAATGAAGAAAACTGACTCACCAAATGAAGACCTTATTTCTTGCTATTTGAATGGGAAATTCCCTCACAGCAGAACATTTGTTACCATGTAAATATAATGCAAGAAGTAACACAGCTAACATGGATTTCTTGGGCAATGTGTTTATGGTAACTCATTTGAACACATATACATCTGTACTAATAGTTTTTTACTAGGTGCTATGTTTGACTCAGTAGGTGTTAACTTTGATTTAGTAGATTAAGTATCTGGTTCAGCAGGTAATTCACATGTTTCAACAGGTTGTATAGCTGACTCAACCTGTGAAGTATCTGTCAGTGTTTATTTTTTCCAAAGGTTGGTTTATCCATTTTAGGATGAACTTTGTCCAGTTCTCCATATGGCACATTAATTTAAGTGTAAGTTAAACATTTTACTGGGAATGTATATTATAAGGTGTTCATTTAAATATATTTATACAGCCCTTGTAAATTTTAAGAAGAACATTCCCTTGTGAAAAGTTTTGTATCTAAACATTATCCTTCTATTAATATCAGGTTTTATTCAGTTATCATCCTGAAATATCAGAAACAACCAAACAAAAAAATCTGAGATAATTTCATACCAAAAAGATGACAAAAAATATAAGGATGACAGGAGAAAGATTAATTTTTCAGAATATGATGGTTCATCTTTAACAAATGGTTATCTTTTTTTTTTTCTTGTTTTTTGTATTTCTGTTACAACTTACAGGATACACAGCAGAAATTAGTTTGAAAGAAACCTTGAAATAAAAATAGACACAGGATATTTGGCATGGAAAAATATATAGAAGAAAGAGTAAAAGAAGAAATCAGAGAGTAATTAGCACTGTTTGACTAGCTGGGGATAGGCTGTGGATGAACACATTTCAACATATTTCTGAATTAAATGCGTTTAAGTTAAGTTCATAGCAACTGTATCAGTGAATGGGAAATACAGACGAAGAATACAGAGAAGAACCATAGCATTTCACACTGACTCGTGTCACAGCTGAGAAGCAGCAGATCTTTTAGAAGATACCCACAGAGTTCCAAGGAAGAGAAGTCGTTGCACTGTCTGTCACACTACCATCTAGTGGTTCCTACCAAGATTACCACTACGCACAGAAGGAAATGAAATCTTGGCTGGTGGAATGGATTAGTTCTGAATCTTTTCGGAACTTCCTATCTATTTTAACATTCATCAGTTGCTTGATCTTCTGTACCTGTTTTCCTTTTGCACATTGCACTGCTGATGGCGAGACCTAAACCTGTAATGAAAATGATAGGATTTCATTTTTTTGACTTAGAGAAATCACTGAAATTTACCATTGCATGCAACTTGTGTATCCCATGGTGGCATATATTCCTTTGTTTAATTGAACTTATATTGTTTCTCACTTAAAATGATAATTTCAGACATTCATTGCAGGTGGATAATCATGCTTTATTTTGCTATACGTGCTTTATTTTAATTTTTGTTCTATGTGTAATGTTTTCTAGTCATAAGTGAAAGTTGGAAAATGCCAGGCACAACATAGGGAGCAATAAAATGATGAATAGCTAAGGCAAAGGAAGAATCACTGTTGAACTATAGTAAATGTGTTATAAATTTTTAGCCTTCCAAGCTTATCTTAGCTGACTCTAACTTTAAATTTCATAGTCATTGTACTGAGTGCTGGCCGTACTATATTTGTATTTACATCTATATGGATTGATAGAATAAATGTGTGATTTTTGCATCTCCATCTTTAATTTTTGTGAAATGTATAAATTAGGATCTACTAGACAAGGTGATTTCATTTATTGAAATTGATTGCAAATGTTTCTTGCAGTACACTTTAGAAATAACAGTGCTAAACAACTGTAAATATGATGTTGGTGTACTATGCTGTTGAAGTATCCTGGAACAGGCTAAATTTTACCTTTGTGATGCATGACTTGTTAATGTATGACTAAAGGTATTAGAGGTAAAGAAAGCATGAATATCAATCTGTTTCTGTACTCAAAATGACCCCTGGTTTTATTAGTAATGGAATCTAAGTGACATCATCTTTTGACAGTCATGATCTTTAACCCAGTTTGATCTAAACCAGACTCCTTTGGAATGATATCATTAAGGTAAATCCCTGAAAGGAGAGCAAACCATTTTAGTATAAACCATTTAAGGGTATTAAGTTACTGGGAATGATTTGACTATTTTTTTTTTTCTTATAAAGGACAAACAATTTCAGGTTAGTATCAAGACACAATTGAACTTTCAAATATTTTGCAGTTGAATTAGATTTAAGCTTCTTAAATACATTGTAAGTGTTCACATCTTTTAAAACACGATTCAGACATCATAGTTGATTATTTCTTAAGTGAACATTGCAGTACAAACTATATTATTATACCTTATTCTATTAAATAACATTGCACTGAAATAAAAATGAAAAAAAAAAAAAAAAGTAACTATTTTATGCAAGAAATCTTATCCTTTCCACCCTATCTACTCCCAGTCTACCCCATCTGTCCTATAAATTCATGGTTCGTTTCAAGAACTGATCATGCTGGGATTGTTTTCCTTTTCTGTCAGATATTGACTAAGAGTTTTAAGGAATTAACCAAGGTCTTTTGTGTATGATGCATAACACAGGATTATTTAAAAAAAATCAAATATTGATACTAAATGAAGAATAATAAAATTTTGATTTGACACCAGAAAGGTGAGTCCATATTGTCCAAATTACCCACTTAGGAAAGGAAAATTGTGAGGAAAAGATGTGTGATTTGCCTCTGTGCCTGATGCAAATTTTTGCACTTGATTTTTTCCATTTTAAAAAGCCTTTAAATCACTGAATGGAAATGATAATAGCAACTACTGTCCCAATAACAACAATTCACAAATATACGTTGAAGAGCTTTGCTGTTACCAAGATGAGCATCATCTTTTAGTCAGCTGATTAGTTTTGTCAATGTTTTTCCCTGAAAGCAAATTGTGTACAGACAGTGTTATAGTGATATTATCTTGAGCTTAATCCTGGTATTTTTGGTAGCATTACTTTTGTTTTTATCTTCCAGCCAGGTGTTTCCAATAGTTTTGACTGTAAGATAACCCAATAGCTGGTGATTAATGTAGCCATCGTAAAGAATATAAACAATCCCGGAAACAGAACTCAAAGTTCAAATATGGATGCTAAGAGTAATTGCTTTTAACAAGTGCAAGGAAGAAGTGAGAGGAAACCTGGTATTGAATTCTGTGTTGCCAAAGGGAAACTGACCAGCGATAACAGAAGCATCAGAAACACAGAGTGCAGAGAGGTAGCACTTTGCACAGGAAGTATCATGAAACAGCCCATGTCAGCCCAGTAGTAATTGGGCCTTTGAAGTTTCAAATGTGAGAAGAGATGAACATTCATCTTTAAAGTGTGCTGAGTCTCAGGGATTGCTTTTGGTTAAAGTAGGAATGTGCAGTTATTTGAAACCTGACCCTGAGGTCTCTAAAAAGTTTGGCTTAGGTTGTGCTAGAACTGACCTTGTAAATTTAGACAGCTGCTAGACTACTGCTAGGAGCAAATTATTACAGCAATTGTGATTTTCATGACTAGCATAAAAGCAAAGGGCACCTATTTAAGACCTGTGGGGTCAACTTTCACATTTACTACGTTGCAGAGAAGTAGAAGCGGTGAAATCTCGCGAGAATAAGGTACCATGAAGAACTTTGAGCTTGTGCGTAAAGCTGGAGGAAAAAGAAAAAGAATCCACCTAATTATAGGAGGATAGTTCTTTCAAGACATGACATTCTGGTGTAAAAAATATTACTTAAGAATGTTTTATTTAAAAAAAAAATTCTCATTTACAAACAAGTATTTAGAGAGAATGTGCCAAATATTAAAAAATACAGCAAACATAAAAATTAACAGATTTATTTATTGGATTGTTTTGCTTATGTTATTAAAATGAGAAATAGTCAGTTACATAGTGAATCTTTTAGAAAAGCAAAGTGGGTTTAGCAAAATTCCATTGATTTTCTTTCTGAGTTTGTTATAGCTGAAGGCTGGATGTAAGCCTAAGGTCCAAATCTGGGTATGATTTTGTGGTCACTTTGTTTAATGCTGTGTCCATTGGCTGTAGTCTGGATTGTCTGTCAGAGATTGAAATCATGTATGCAAATTCATTATTTGAACCTTGGAATGGTTGTCATTTAATCTACTTTTTTAAGCTGTTTGGGTGATCTGAGTCCAGCAGTTTTATTCACATGAAGATATAAAGTTGAGAGTTATTTCTTTGTGAGATATTTTAGAATTTCCTGTGGAAGCAAGTTTAATTTTTTTCCCCTTGACATTCAATAACAAACCCAAAAGTAGTAATAATTATTGTTATAATTTTTAGCCTGTTCTCATCTCCACCTAGCATCTGATTACAAGGGCAGAAATCAGTGCTTGTTCATTAGGATTACTCAGGTTGACTCCTACCCCATGCTGTTTGCTGACTTTTTTCTGTTTAAAAAATATTAAATTTCTTTGTGAAGCTTACCCCCTCCCTTTTACTGATGAAGTTATCATTCTAGTATTTCCTACATGTTTTATATTTGTAAGTGACGTTAAGTGATGTGTATTCTGCTGTTTCTGACTGGCACTTCACACATAGCCCTTTCACTCTCATCTCAGAAGTGTAGCAACATTGTTCACTATATTTTGGTTGTCAGTGCAGATGAAAGTCATTCTTAGCAAAATCTGCCATGGAGCTGGCAGTCAGAGAACAGCTGATATCAGCCCTTATCTGTCAGGGCTATGGCATGGTACTGATTGAAAAACTTTAAAGGTATTGCATGCCATCCACCTCTGGTGGATACACAATCGACATGCCAGTTGGACTTCTACTTGACACCTAACACTAGTGCTGGTAACTGTAGTGGAATATTCCTGAAAGTGAATGCATTTTATTTGTGGTCAGTTGTTTGTTCTTCTACTTATAGAAGTGCATGTGTATTGTATATATTTCTTAATAAAACCTCATAAAATGTTGGGCCACTTATTAGCTAAAATACTGAATGTAGAAGGTGTAAAGACTTAAAAAAATGTTAAGTTCATCTCAACTTTATGGACATCAAGCTCCTCTAATGGTTTTGTAAAAGGTGTAGATTGAACTTTGTTGTTGCATTTCACTTGGACAGTGTAGAACAGAATCCAGTCTCTTTGGATATTCTGCAGTTTAGGACTCACAGATGGATTCATTCATGTGGATCTAGTTTCATTGCCTTTGTCAAATGTGCTAATCCTGATGAGCAGGCCACAATTGCAAGGCTGATTTAGACAGTCACTGTCAATAATCCTTTATGGTATAAAATATTATTTTAAATTGCCTCCAGTGTTAGATCAGATGTATTTAGTAGGGTGGAAGTTCTTAAAGGTGGAATGTTTTACTTTTGATCATGGCTTGGACTGATCTAAACCGGACATGCTGATCAAACTAGGGATTTGGGTGGGAAAAGATAGAATAATTTGTAGTCTGAAAGTAAAAAAAAAAAAAAAAAGTCATGTAGCATTGTTCTCAGATTCAGGGATAATAAACATAATCTCTGAATTATATGGAACTTTGGGAAAGTTTTATATTTACTAGCAACTTGTTCTTCAAAAAACCTTGAAGACTATTGCCTAAGTAGAACCTTCTTAACTATGGGAGATGCCCTCTGTACCCACGCTCATTGAATTATTCTCTTTCTGCAGTACTGCCATGTATAGCCTTAGTCTTAGTGGCAGTGAAGACAGGCAGAAGAGTCAGGTGTAGAAATAAAGACTTTGAGGAGAAGATACAGGAAGTGTGCCACCTCTGGGTTGAAATGGCATTCAGCAGATGGATAGCAAGAGCAACCACATCTTGTGTCTGCAAGAGTTTGGTGGGATGTATCTTGTAAGGTGGAGAAAGTAATTTTCTCCTGTTGAGGAATGGATGCTGGTGGCTGAGTCAGAAGAGCAATGAGAAAAGAAATGTCAAAAAAGCACAAGACAAAAAATATTTCTCCTTTCTAGGAGAAATACTGCCTAAAGCTTGGAGAAAACCACATAAAATGGTCTCTTTGTCTTGAAGAGTAGGGTGAGTCTAGCATAGAAGAACTCGGGTTTAGCCTGGAGCAAGCTCTGCAGCCTGCCCCTGCAATTACCCCCTGTTCCCTGCAATTACCCCCTGTTCCCTACCTGCTCCCTTCAGCGTGGCCTGGAGAGCATTTTCTTGAGCTACATATCTAATCCAAAAAGTAAGCCAAGAGTGGGCTTCCTGCTTGGACCACTCAGGTTAGACTTCTCCCGCATGGGGAGTGCAGCTATCTGGCACTGCAGCTCTTCTGATCCAGATTTCCTCTGCTTCCCTTGCTTCCCTTTCACCCAACTTTGATTCAGTATTCCCTGAAGGACTGTGTCCCAATTCCAATAGCTCCTCACCCGCCCTTGCACTTTGTTTTTTCATAGGTAGCTTTGTGGCAAATCTCTACAGTTATTTTAATTTCCATACCTTCCTGCTTTCCTGCCTCCTAAAATGGAGCCAAGCATAGCTCACTTCTCTTTTTCTGGGTAGCCAAGGGGCTGGGCCTAGCATCTGGGAAAGCCTTTTGGGACAACTTTTTGAGAAGTAACTTTTGAGCGTGGCAGGAAGTCAAATGCTATCTCATCAGGCTAAGGAGGAATGTAATGAGCTGTGCTGGTAAAATGGGTGAGAGGAAAGGGGTGACTCCTTCAAGGGCCAGAACAGCATGAGGCCTAGGTAAACAGTTAGGAGCATTTTGGTTTAGGGAAGACATTTCTGTAGGGTGGGTGAAGAGACAGAGAGGGAATTTATCAACCCGGATCTTCTAATAATTTCTGAAAAGTGTTTTTCTGTTGGAATTTATCTTTCTTATTCCATTTGATGTCTGCAGTTCTAGTCTTATATAAAGAGAGGAATTTCTGTATCTCCTCACCTCTGAAAACTAGCTTCAAAATAAGTTCCCTAAAGCATTTTTGAACTGTCCCAGTTTGACTGATACTCCTTTTCCATCGGAGTAATCACAATGCTGTCAAGCATTCACATTAGTCCTTTACTCTTAATTTTAGTAATATCAGGGTCTATGCATCTTCTCAACGTTACACATATGTGTGTGTGACCATATTGACTAAACTGCCTTCAGTAGACAGTAGCTGATGTTTCCTACAGCAAATACAGAAATGAAAATATCATGAATAAACTATAGCTATACAGCAACACCACAGGGTCACTTGTCTATTAATTGTTTCTTTCATCATTCATTACTTCCAACTTTTACCCTTAATTGACTCGACTGATCCTGATTCACTTTAGGAAGAGGATGGAAATTGCAAATGCTCCAGAACAGGGAGCAAGAACACCCGTATCAAAATACTTGCAGTGAGTGCATGAAGCATCTGAGATTTCTCATAATAGTTGACTATAATACTATATAGTTACTATGATGATAATATAGCTAGTAAGATAAAAAAGTCACTTTGGAAAAAATGATGTGTATCAATATATCATTGAAGTATTTTATAAGTCTTTTTCAGATATCCAGGGACAAGTTTAAATAATCTTGATTATTCTATCATATGTTTTGCACATTTGTAACTTGTGTTATGTATTTTCCTACATATTGAGAAATAGCTTTGTTAGGCCAGGTAACCTATATATGACCCCCTCCCCCATCAATTATTAACACTGTGCTAATTTAAAGAAATATTATGCGTTACAGTTTTGCTATTTATACAACACCTGAAAGCATGTTTACATTGCTTCATTTCAAAAGAAACTCACTGCTCTATGAAATACTTGAGGTTGACTCAAGTCCAGTCAGGGCTCACATCATTAAATAAATATCAAAGCAAACAACTGAGTTTTGTCTTTGATTGGGGAACTTCAAGGAATATACATGCCAGTATACTGCAGTCCTGCCATAACTTTACCATGATTGCTTATATGCTTATGAAATGAAACAGTCTATTAGTACAAAGTAAATGTTAAAAATGCAAACCAATATTTATCTCTATCATTAGCCAAGCTGTTTCTTTTCCAAACTAAACATGTTTACAATTGTATCTGCCTGCTGTGACTGATAAAGCTCGATAGTACATTTGCTAAAAGTGCCTCGAAAGTTTTCCATGGATATTGACTTTACAACCTCCGGCATACAGAGCAGCCATAACATAAGCTACCTGTAAAAAAGGAATTAAGAAGTTATTTTTCAGTAATTGCATTCTAGCAGTCTGAATACTACGAATCTTTTTAAAAGTTTGCATAAACTTATTGCAAGAAAAAATGATATTTGATTTCCATCACGAACAATAAATGGTAACCCAATGGCCTAATTTTTAAGCTGCAAGCAGCTTCCTACTAATTAATCTTATTCAATATTCTTGCCACATAGAACTTTAGTACAGGTCTGGGGAAATTAAACTGCTACTGCTGTACTAGTGACCCACAAGTGTGTATAGAAGTTTGGGACAAATCTGATACATTATGTTCCACGGTTAAGGACCTCTCCTGAAAGCTGGAATGCATAAGTTTGTTCCAAAATGGCTTACAATGTTTTTTTCTCTGAATAGTGTTGTTGTCCTTTAACACCTCATTTTGTTTTGCTAATTAGAAAAGCTCCTGATTGCATCCCTTTTGGTGGTTAGCAATGCTTATTGAGAAATTAAGGAAAATATTCTTACTGTCTATTTAAATTTTTAAGGTGAATGTGAAAGTTGCCATCAAAATGATGGAAAATGTACTATTTTATAAAACAAAGAGATCTGAAACAGGAAAACTGAGTAAAAAGGGGAGAACTGGGAGCCTCACGGGTGTCAGGGTTTTTTCCTGGCTTTGCTGGAAGCTGCTTTGACAGGTTCAGATGTTGATTATGACCTTGGTCAGAACTGTCAAGCCACCTTTTTTTTAGGACTTTGAGTTAAGTACATGTTTATAAAGTAAAAAAATAAAGTGCTTTGGATAGTCTGAATAAAAATCACTTACCTTCTCAAAGTTCTGTTTACATACTTTTCCTGTTACTGTAAACTTTCCAGTTCAATTTATTGCTATAAACATTATCTTTAGCAGCCTTATAGAATGGTTGAAT
The DNA here is from genome assembly GCA_013400195.1 of Aramus guarauna. Taxonomy (NCBI): domain Eukaryota; kingdom Metazoa; phylum Chordata; class Aves; order Gruiformes; family Aramidae; genus Aramus; species Aramus guarauna. The sequence goes on along the minus strand of VXBL01000332.1, from coordinate 1,552,302 downwards.
TAGATTGTTCTGAATCTGATTTTTCGCTAACAAAAAAAGTACTCCTAAAGTGTAAGAAATAGGAAAAACTACTAAGATTCAGACAGCTTTATAAGTCAATTGCAACTATTCTCACAGCAGCTGCTGAGAAACTTCTTTGAATTCTTTTGATACGATATCCTGACATTAGAAAATCTGTCATTGTGATATATCTTGAAGTGTGGAGTAAAATATAGTACAGGCTGCTTGCATGGTATGAAAAGTTTCAGTTTTATGACTATACTGTTATTCAGCCTTTCATCTGCAGTGCAGATCAACATTTCTGAATTTATTACATACATCTGTCTGAACTCTTGCTTCTCAGTGGGGAAAAACAACAGTTGAACATAGGAAACTGGAACTGCAGTTCTGGCAGGCTTTATTCTAAGTAATCAGAAAATATTGTAAGATTGAGATGGATGAGGTAAAACAAAATGAAGCAAAATGAAAACTCAGCCAACCAACCAAAACACCCAAGTTTTTCCTTCTAGAAAAATTAACAGTAAAGGTCTTTTTTCTCTCCCCTGGAAATAGTTTGTGTTTGCATGATTTTGGTTCTCAGCTGCATGATCTTATGCTCCATGATCTTATTTTTAATCATGTTCCCATGAATGTCTGAAAATCTTCTTTTTTTAGCTCTTCTTGAAAAGCTATCAGGATTAAGGAAAGCATAAATTAGGTAATTACAGTCAAAAGTAGATTTTTCTGCTTTAGTTTATTCTCTAAACTTTTATGTGTTGCTGTGAGGTTGGTTAAAATACCCTAGATAGCTTATCTTCTACATAGGCAAAACAGGCAGGGATGTAAAGGATAATTCTGTTGCATAGAAACAAGAAAAAATTGTTCATTCATCAACTTAACAAGAATACTGGATGAGAATAAGAAGGCAGAGGTGTAGCAGGAGGGCAAATGGGAAGATGAGCCAGAATCACCAACTGAACTACGAGTGAAATTGAGCAGCTTCTAAAGCAGAGCCTGCTGAATCACTTGTATCAAGAGATGTCTTTGGACCTAGATCTTTTCCTTCTGCGGTTGTACTGGCTTCAACTCTTAATGGAAAGCATAATGTTTGTGTTCTTGGTAAAATATCACTCCAGAGCTGTCTTTCTTCCACAGCCTGTATAAATGAGGAAGAACACAAGAGACAGAGCATAACATAAATCTTTAAAAAGGCAAGCAGTTTGGATGGCAGGGACATTTGCTTCAGGTTGCCTCTGTTTAGTCCATCATGAACCATATTTCTCAATGCTAGATTTTTGCTATTAAAGAAAATGGCCATCTGCCTATATGATGCCAATCATCCAATATGAAAGACTTCATATAACACATTTCTTCAGAGATCCCTCTGTAGTCCCCTTTTTGAGGGTTTTACTTTTTATTCCTTGCATCTGGTCTCTAACAGCTCACTTTTATGTTAATTTTATTATCACTTGCTGTGTATTCAGTCCCATAACTGAAATGGTTCTTTTTATTCTCCTCCTTCTTCTTTCCTTGAACGTTCTGCTTTTGACAACAGTATAGCAAATTCATGTCTTCTTTTTTCTTCCAGATGACCCAGTCTTCTTTCTCTATCACAACAGATGAATCTACCATGCATTCCTTCTAGGTGCAGATTTCTCTTCCCTGTCCTTCCATGATATCTCTCTCCTTCACATACAACACACGGATTATATCCCTGTATTTTTGAGCGGTAACGTTGCTGCTGCTGCCTGAGCTGTCATGGAGAGTGGTTTCTTGCCTAATTACTGATCTGGGTTTTTTCAGGTTTAAATGATCATTCCTGTCTGAAATGTTACTTCCATACTTATCTCTCTCTTCTGGTACTCATATTACACTTTGAAAAGTCCACCTGTCATGTCTTTCCACATCAAATTCAGATGTCATCATGGTCAGGACTCTGTAATTTAATTCTATCTTCACTGTGAGAGTGGTGAGGCACTGGAACAGGTTGCCCAGAGAGATTCTGGAGGCTCCATCCCTGGAAGTGTTTAAAACCAGGTTGGATGGGGCTTTGAGCAGCCTGGTCTAGTGGAGGGTGTCCCTGCCCATGGCAGGGGGGTTGGAACTAGATGGTCTTTGAGGTCCTTTCCAACCCAAACCATTCTATGATTCTATGATTTCCAATGGTCATCTAAGCACCACCATAAGCTCATTCCTTCTTCATTATCCATTTCAAACACTGAAACACCATTTACACTTTTAAATTTCCCATTAAACTCCACCTCTTTCACATTCTGTAACAACATATAATACAATAATTATAAATCTGACATTTAGTATATTAGGTGAGGACTTCTGCAAACTAAAACATGGCATAGTTATATATTCATGACATGCAGAAATACTGTGACTTAAATATGTGTAGAAATGAGATATTAGGGTGTGTGTGAAATCCCGCTGGTGGTATGTTTAAGTACCTTTTACCTTTTTGATTTGAGTATTGTCTATGAATCCCAGCAAACTATTTTATAAACATGTTTTGATTTCCCTCTAAAATAGAACATATTAAAGGTTTGTTTTCTTTCTTCAGAAATACAAAACTAGTATAAAAGTTTCAGAATTTGCTAGCTGCATCTTTATGTTGAGTGTGAATGTTTCTTCATTTTTGCACACATTGTCTTTTCAATGGCTTTCTCAGGGACTAGCTAATAATCTAATGCAGAAGATGTCTAGCTTTGTTTAATTCACATTTTTGCAGTCAGCTTACAAGCCACAGTGCCCTCAGCCTGTGAGCAGGACTCAAGAATGCCAAGTGCTGAACACATATGAAATATAATCCCAGGAGCCCGGATATATCCCCACTAGGAAAAGGTGACCCTCTTTTACAGTTTAAATAGTGGTTCCTGAATTTGTGTTTCCTGCAGTTATTTTTAAAAGAACAGATAAAATATACCCTTGTTTTATTGCTTTATTGCACTTTTCTAGTTGTTGATGGAAGGAGATCCAGATGAATTTATATGGACATCATCCGACTTGAACAGGGTTAATCTACTTAGGCTCAGGTGAGTTCATTTTAGTCTTGATTCACTTCATTGCACATCTATAATGGTTATTAACAAGCTTAAGGACCTTTGGGAGCTTATGGATAACAATGCAGCACCATGGAAGGTGGGAAATCATTATCCTAATAAGGCTGGTGTAATAATTTGCAGTCACACACAGTTTCCGTACTAATCCTTGGGGTTGGGATAGGTCACTAGGTCTGTAAACCTTTCATCAACTTTATACATTTTTTGCTCTTGCTCTTTAATTAATGAATATATGGTAACATAAAAGTAGATGTAAAGAATTTAACATATAAGTTTTTTTCATGCATCACTGGCAAATTTTACTGCCTGTGTGTGTATATTCATTTTAAATACAAGGCTTATGATTTTTTTTTTACACTATCATATTTATTCACTGTCTATCCCATGATAATTAATGCATAATATTTAAGAATGGGATAAAGCTCCACTGACAATCTTAAAAATTAATGACAATTCTGGATCATATTTCTTAGCATATTTATTTAATTCAAACTTTTTCATGTATTTGGATAATAACAAGTGTCAGAATAATTCTGTATGTAAAGCAGATGCTTACTCTGTAAAAATTATTTTAAAATGTATCTCCTAATGTTGAAAATAAATCTATATATTAATTTTATAATAAGTTGTGATTATCTAATATTCAAAACACGTATGTATTCAATACCATGTTTCTCCACATTTTTTCAAATAATAGGTCATAGTAAGAGGACATTGTACACTTTCTAAGACAGCAGAGGTCCCAAACCATTGGAATTCTGAGAATGAATTTTAATCTCTGTATCTGTCATGCAAACAGCAAAACCAGCTTCATATACTTTCATAATGTTAAATTCTGTAATGATAAACACTTTGTCTTCCCCCCCTCCCCCCCCACTTATGATATCCTCCTCCTCTAAATAAGCATGTGCAATTTCATTTAATCTGAGCAGGAGCTGCATGAAACATGAATTAGTAAAATAATCAGTTCAAGTGTTTTATAGCCACCAACTTCTGGAAGACAGAGAAGTTGTGAGACCTATACATTTCTATTATTTTTGTCCTTTTGGCAAATTTGAACACATTGGGCCCATTACTCAATCTGAAACAGCATGCTAGAAGGGAGGTAGCATCCGCATCCAAAACAGCCAAAATGTTGAATGGGAACTATCCAGAGCTACTTAGGAAGTTAAATCACAACTTGAGCAAACCCACTGGTCCTCTCAGGCCCACAGCCCGCTCCATTTCAGAAGAAATGAACATGGTCCACTCATTTCTTACCTCACTCAGAAAGTGGAAGAAGTCAGTGTATTTGCACTTCCCATCCTTTTTTGGTGTAATCTAGTAGTTAGATACTTGTAAAGGAAGACCAGAACCAATGTCCTACTCTGCCTAAGTGGTGCAAACCAACGGTTTCATATTATGCTTCTCTGGAAAGTTTCTTTTAGCTCCTTCTATGGTGCACGTTAATTGGGGAAGATGTATTACTCTCCTTTTAAGGCTGTATCCTAAAGTAACAAAGAAGTCAAGGGTCAGAAAGAGAGTATGCAAGAGAGGAGAATCACCCAGTAGTAATTAGGACATACAAGAAAGAGAGAAAGGGAAGCAGTGAGGTTCCTAAATTTCAGTTCTGGCTCTCAAAACCAAATTTTATGTCAGATAAAGTATGTTATATAAAAAAAAACACAGACATTTCTCAGAAGGTTTCCAGAACCTTATAACTTGCTGCCAGTAGGCAACAAAAACTGTGGCTTGAGAAAGCCACACAGCTTTTCATGGAGATAATCAGGGATTATAGCCTCTGCCCTCTCATATGATTGGACCTATGCCAGGTTGCTGTCCAAAATGAAGATATTCCCTATCATTGTGATGGATGCATGTTTGATTAGTCAAAGGGACATGCTAACAGCCTTCAGTGATATGACCTGATGCATATGCAGTCTTCTATTACCTAATCAGACATGATTTTGTCATATGAAGGGGGATGTCTGGATTTTGGATGATCAGATATGCAGTTAGGAAAGAAAGTACAAGACTGAAGCCTGTCATCTATCATTGAGCAAGAGTGTTTGGGTATCATTTCCAACTCAGTCTTTCATTCAGTACAACCTTTTATAATTATTTGTATGCTAATACGTTTTTAGACTGCTTGGCAGCTACTAGACAATTTGAACTAAGGCAAAGTTTTGCATCTTATTTTCAAAAAGGAAGCCAACAATTTCTGGTGAAGAAACAGTAACATGCTGCCTTTGGGGGCTGGTGTGTGTAGCATAATCTATTGTTTCACTGGAAATTAGCAAGCGTGGGTATCTCTCCTGGCTACACTCCAGTGGAATGTGTTAGTTTGGACAAATCACTTAGCTTCCGTGTGCTTCACTTACTCCATCTGTAAAATGGAGATAATTATGGTATATGCCTCTCAAGGATGTTACAGTATTTAATTAGTGAGTTTTTAATTCCTTGGAGGTCTTCAGAGGAAAGATATTATATGTTAAATATGTCTAAACCATATTCAAATAATTTAAAAATTATTATAATTCCCTATTTAAAACTTTTTTTTCTTTGAAGTTATTGAGCTTTAGGACAAAGAATGAGACCTTGAGAATGTATGAAAAAGTATTTTTACCTGTTTTTCAAATGCTTGTTGGTCAGCTGAGTACTTGAAAGGCTTTCTTCATTCACTGCAGCAAAGAGAAGACTAAGTAAGGTTATAATTACTTATATCTTGCAATATGTTGTGGAAAAATATCAGAAGGAGAAAACAACCCATGCCAAAGAACGATACGTGCACAACCATGAATTAATGTAGAGCAGAAACTGAAAGCAGGTTTCTTTTAGCACAATCTAGTTCTATAACCAATGGGACTCGAACCAATCTAAGCAAAAAAACTTAACAAAAAGAGTTTTAGATGATGATCAGGCAGTAACTGAAAAGTGTTACACATTGCAGTGGCTGAAGTATAAGGAGGCCATACTAAAACCCTTAGAAACTGCAGGTTACTACAAGCTGAGTAAGCTTTGCAGTACATACATATAAATGTTGTATTATGTCATGGTGTCAGAGGCAGAGCAGCAGCCCCTAGACAGTCTAGTCATATCTCTCTTATGTGTGTGAAACTTGTATCAAGCCATTCTGTCAGATCTGATATACAGCAAGGAAATAGTGCCACATGAAGGAAGTTGTTCATACTGCTCTGCGATATTCAGCAAAAGATGATCATATGTTTTATCAGCTATAAGTTCCTCATGACATTCACTTCTGTCCAAGACATATGTAACATTACAGTTTTTAATTTTAGGACTGATCAAATGAAGGAATCAACTACTTTTTTCAACTACTGAAGTGATAATCAATCTGTGTAATATAGAGTGTAGCAAGAATAATAGCCCGTACAGCCATATGTTGATCTAAATGCTTGACAGGGGTAGAATTAAATCTCCCTCAGCACCCTCTTCTCACTTGCTCATTTGTGCCATCTGTTTTGGATTCAGCCTGGTTTTAGTTTAAGTAGATGTAACAAAGAGCTAATAATGTTTACTAAACTGTGAGAAATTAATTTTCTCTTTTACTTTTCTCCAATAAATTAATAATAGAGAGAGATACATGGTAGATCTAATTCTCATCTTCAATGCAACATCATATATTTCATTAGTGATAAAAAGATTCTAAAATGTCAATTAAAATATTAGAAACAAACTAACCAAAACATTTTGTAACAAGCGCTTCCAATATGACAAAATATTGTCAATGATTGTGTGTGCATTTGCTTTTTTGTTGAGAACAACACTGTAGCTTGGAAGCAAATTCCCTGGCCAAACCATTTGCTGCAGATTGATTTCGATTGTGGAGCAGTTTCATTGCATGCAACTGGATTTTCTTCAGAGGAAAAAAAGTTCTGCTCTTGTTGCACACCACATGCAACTCCAATCCCCAATAAAGGTATAAACATCCATACCTGTGACTTGTCCTTCAGAGAGCTAAGAACCACTTACATGGTGAAGACAGTCAGTGCAGGGGACCAAATTAAACTGAGCACAGGGTGAAACCCTGACTGAAATACCATTTAGATGTAGGAGCCACAGCAGCAACTGCTTTGATCTGCTGACTCCTCCTATTGCCCTAAATTGCTTGTTAGCATAGACATGGCCAATATTATCCTCACCAGAAACATTTTTTCCTGTAATTCAGTTGCTCATTTTAACTTGATATGTGATTTTACATATATATATAAACACACACACACATATACAAGCATGTATATATGAAAACACGTCCTGCATGCTTTAAGGTAGAAGCTTCTGGAATTTTTTTTGAATAAAATTATACAGGAAAAAAGTCTTGAAGTTTTAGTCTTGCTTCAGTAATGACGCTACTAAAGTTAAAGCTCTTATTCAGAAACTGAAACTAGACAAAAAAATGCAGTCACACAAAGTTGTCCAAGATTCTCATCGGTTGGAAACTTCTGTAAAATGGATTACGGAAGTATAGGAAGTGTATTACTGGTGAGTGGTAAACCAGCACGTATTCAACTGGTGTGCAAGAGAATGTTGATTTGCAATAACCCTGTGAGCACTAAAGACATTCCAGAGGACTGGAAGAAAGATAATACCATACAAGTGTTTAAAAAGACCGAATGAGCCAACCCACATAATCACAGGGCTGTCAGCACGACATTGATCCCAGGCAAAATAATGAGTGACTGATATGGGACTCTGTTACCAAAGAATTAAAGAAGGAAAATGGAATGGATGCCAATCAACATAAGCATATAGAAAGTAGATCATGTCAAAATAACTTTCTATTGTGTGAGATTACTACTTTGGTTGCAAAATGGAATTGTGTTGATGCAAGGTACTTAGGTTTCTGTCAGACATGACATGTCTTACATACCTGTATATATGACATGTATGTAGTTATATCCATAATTTTGCTTCAAAAAATAGTAATGCAGAATTAACATGGTACACAGTGAAAGAATCTTACATATTCTGACATGTAAACATAGACTTATCATTGAATGTGTGAGTTTTGACCTGAGCCTTGCAGGGATTTTTTTCATTGTTATAATCTATTTAATACTTTGTATCAGTGACCAGAAAAAAAGTATTGAGAATTGCTGATTTCCACCATTTCTGATGGTGGAAAACTTTGGACATATAGCTAATGAACAAGGTAGGTTACTGCAGCAGAATACTCTGTTTATCTTGGTTATGTGAGTGCAAGCAAATAATGGGATTTATTGTGGTCAGGTAAAGAACAACAAGGACCAATGCTAGATGGGATATATGGGATTGTTTTTTATTGTCCAGACATTTACAAAGAATGGGATGAGGAGAGGCACGGGAAGCAATGAAGTTATGCTTCTGACTACCATAAGTCATCCCAGGAGACATTGTTACAGTCTGTAAAATTTTTACAGGCAGAACCTATTGGCAACCTCTCCCATTCCCATCCTTTATGACAAAGCTCTTCAAGTGATATTTTATCACTCACAGCCTTTCATCGTGGCCTTCCTGCTCTGGCCCCCAGAAGACCGAGGACTCTTGTGTTCCTTCTCCCCATAGAGTGTCCTGAAACTGACATTTTGTAGTTTCCTGTGAGAGCAAGGAGCAGAACTCGGTTGCTTGTATGTGTGTGTCACATCCTCTTAATACTAAATGTATTCCAAATCTTGGAGGTAAATGGGCAGAGCTTGAGTTTTGTAGGGCTCTACAGACAAAATGCAAAAGATTGCACAGTGCCTATATATTGTGTGTCTTGGGTCTTGGAGTATGACTCTGAGTTAGCCAGGTAAGTTCCTCAAACAGTCTCCAGGGAGAGTTAGTTCCCTTACAGTGGGAATACTAAGTTATCAGCATGTGAAACACAGAAATCCCTGAAAAACAGTACAACCCAAATACCTGACTGGGTAGAAACCTCCTTTACTCTCTTTGTTAACCTGTATTTGAACATTTTAATTTTCTGTGGCTGCAAGCAACAGAAGAGTGTGTCTCTCAGCCTGCATGCAGCCACTGAGTGAGAGGAAAAGCAACTTTGATTTTTTTTTTATTTATTGTGAAGTAAGATAATATTAGAGGTAAACTGAGCCTTACCTCATAACTTCTTGGCCTATTTGGCCTATTTCACAAAGCACGCAGACGTTTGATAAAGGAAAGAGCAAGTTAGTTTCTAGAGGAAGTCAGTGCTGCTGCTGTTTTCAATTAGTGAGATAAAACATAAAATTTAGAAAATATAAAATCTAGATTCATATTTGCTGGGGCACGTGGACCAGATTCCCAACTGATGTAAAGCAACATAATTTTCTATAGTTACAGTTTGATTGCTTTCTTTCATATCAGCTAAGAATCTGACAGCTATTATTTATTTTAACTTTCAGTACGACATGCAACTACTCTGAGATTCTCTTTTCTCATTTAACCGTAAGCTAACATCCAGAGTACAAATGTTTGGTGATAAATTTTTCTTACCACTGGAATTTAGACTAGATACAAACGTAATTTAGCTGATACTTTATTTTACAGCTCAGGGGATTTGTTGGATACTTACTATGGGCAAAAGCATTGAGTTTAGATATTGACACCAGCAGCACTGTCATCTGGCAAACACTGTAGCACATATAGTACTTAGGAGAATTATATTTGGTAAATAAAAAAGAAGTGTAAGCGTAAAATATGTTGATCGCAGTATAGGCTGATATTTTAAACAATCACAGATGGTGATGTACTAGCTGGTTATTGACAGCAATATCAGCTTTAGAAAGGGTTTTGACAGGTCTCATCGTGCAATGATTAATTACTGCAAGGCACTCCAATTTCCTCCCTTGTTCAGCTCATGGCTCAGGGTAAAATCTGTTGCTCTTATTACACTCTACAACACAGGAAATATCTTCTCACTGCTGTATCCAAGGACCAATCAAAAGTGCAAAAGTCAGTCAAATAAGACCCACAGTCAATGCTGGAAAGGCTTTTCCTCAAGGGATCAAGGAAGGAAGGAAGTTAATGTGGCTTCGCTCTCCATGTTTTAATTTGTTTTAAATGACCAATGGGTAGGACAGATGAATAGATTTTCTGAGGAGAGCAGGTGGGTACTAGTCAGGTCAGTTCTCAAATTATGTATGAAAAGATATAGGTGAAAAAGAAATAACTGTGACAGTAAGCAAAGAATATTAGTGCTCATGCTTAAATTGTATACACTTTCTACTAAAAAAGAACAAGAACGACAATAATGGAAACAAACTGGTTCTACCTATTTTCCTGAGACTGCTCTTAACGAAGAGATATTGCCTTTTTGAAGAATTGCTCCTATGCTCCTGGTGTTGAATGCACAGTGATTTTGGATGTAAAGTGGTGACTGAGATTTCCTAGAAATGGACAGCGTTCAGTCCTGCCTGATCAGTGTTAGGGAAAATATTCAGCAATAGCTGTTGTCAAGAAAGGATACAGCAGTTTTTAATAATGCAAAGGAGATGCTACGTTGCCAGATACTGAATGTGTTTAATGTCTAAAAGTTCTTCCTTGCGTGACCTGAAACAATAGGAAATGTGTATGAGGGGTGAGCTGCCTTACAGTGCAGAATTCTGCTTAAGATTTTCAGGCTAGCTCCAGATGAGGTGGTAGATCTACACATCTGTACTATGCTGAACAGAAATTATACTTTGGGTCCTGGAAGCAATGCAGACACATCGTTGCTGCACTGCATTATGGTTTGGCTAGTGTAGTAATGCTGACGTGGCTATGCTGCTTCCAGTCTTAACCTTATCCTGAGCTAGCTTAGATCTCTCTGCCCTATACGTCAAACTTATCCATGGTCTTTATCTTTACCAGAATCTAGAAATGTTGACGCTTCAAATATACCATCTGTTGTATCTGCAAAACAGGATGGGAACTCTCAGGGAAACGTTCAGCTGTAATTAGCAAGCTGTACACAGAGGTGGGCATCCTATTTATTTTTCCTTGCCTTCCTTGTATCAGAGATTGATCACAAATAGACATAGGACAATAGGTCACCCAGAGCTATACTCTGAGTTACCAAAGAGAAGCTACTTGCTTTGTTTCCCGGTGGCNGTGGTGGTGGTGATGGTGGTGGTGCCAGGGAGAAAGGTGTTTTCAACTTCCTCTGCAACATAGGTTGCGGTTCAACTTTTGGGAATCATCAGGGCAGCTCTCACTTCGTCAGTTTTCTAACATCAAAGGATCTTTTGGCATTACTGATGCCTTAATGTCCTCTTTTCTGTGGCACAGAGCTTATTTTGAAACTCTTTTGTCTAATTAAAACCTTAGGGTTTGTATGAAACTGAGTGATATATAAGGTTTGTGACAGAAAAATGAAGATGACCCCATGATCGTCAGGTTTGGTGATTTGGTGATCTTTTCTGGCATTAGGTTCCAGAGGTCTTTGTCTTCTCCACATGGAACAAAATGAGGTAAGAATATTATAGCTGTCCAAGAGCTTTAAAACTATAAGGAAGCCTGCCTTGAATTTATTTTAGAAACTTGATAGCTCTCGGGAGTTTTTAACTTTACCTGGGAGCAGGTGGCTTACTCAGTATCTTCAGCATACTTTCTGCTGGAGTCAGTATGCTTTCTGCTTTTTGCCCTTGTATCTCAGTTTGGTAAAGCAACTGGTGAGAAACCTACTGATTATTTGGGCAAGTTACTTTAGTGTGGAAGTGGTTCAGTGAATTGCTTGTGGGGATAGATGTGAGGCCTGAATCTTCTCTCTCCTAAATGCTATTCACCAGTCAAAGGTGAAACAGCTTTAGTTTAGTGTTGCCTTTTAGAGCTGATTACCATTGTTGAACTGTGATTGTGATCACACTGCAGCAGTGAAACAGACAGTAGTTTGACACGTCTTACTTGCCAAGAGCACAGGAGAATCCCACAAAATTGCTTCACCCAAATGCACGGCTGATGTAGTTAAGAAGAGGTCCACAGAGATGGAAGAGCAGGGAGGCAGGTGCTGTCACCAGTAGAGTCTTTTGCTTGGCATGATTTATTTCTAACCCAGAAAAATGCGTACACAGCCAGGAGCCACTAAAGAGAAAAAACTAACCTTAGAAATAGGTGGATAATTTCCCACTATTGAAGGGAAATGAAAAGACCAGGAAAAAAGTCAGATTAATAGAAATAGTATAAAAAGGGAACAATTTTTGAATGGAAATAACAACAAAGGATCAAATTAGTTCCCAAAAAGGAGAGATGCCCGATCTCTGGATATTTGCCATTTTTCTAGAATAGAGTGTCTTGGGTGACAAAAATCTGGGGCTTTGTTTTGTTTTGTTTTGTTTTTTAACATTTAGTAAAAGTAGTAGTTTTAACAAGTTGTAGTTTTAACAAATGCTTCTTACTCAAGCCCTGACTTGTTAGTCCCCCCAGAAGCGCAGTAGCAGCTGGTACACTTCCTTTAAACAAGACTAAAGGAAGATTTTTTTCCCCCATCTTCCAAATATTTTCCATAATACTGAGCATGTCAGAAAGCACTTTAATGTACCAAAGGAAACACAATCCTGTGATTCCTGGAGAAATGTTGTTTGTATGGAATAGTCACAATAAAAAACAAAGAGGAAAATTTCCTATGTTGTCATAACTGATTCCTGAAAATTATTAAGGAAACAAAATTAATGTCCATGACTTGAGATGAACACTATGAACGGTGAGGAATCATGAAGTATCCTTTCATTAGGCAATATGGGAGTTAAAGAACCTAACAGGAAGTCAAGTGATTTAGGAATGATAAAAAAGTCACGTATGTTTTTAATGTTAAAATATATGCTCTTCAATGTGTCTTATAAGGTCGAGCATATACTATAGGTTTATAGTCAAAATACTGATTTTGTCTCTTTGAGACCTTACTTTAGGTTACTGGTGATGAAAGCTGATGCATGAATTTGTCAGATGGCTGCCCAAATGCATGCAGTAGGCCTGTTAGCATCCTGTGATGTGATGCAGCATCCTTGCTTAGTGTAAATAAAACTGCTTATTATGAGAATAGCTTCCTTTCGTCAATCAGTTTGCAAATTGTTGCAAACCAATATTGAATTTGCAAAATCAGTTTGCAAATTAAGTCCATTATGACACTCCCCACCCAAACTTCACCTGATAATACTTTCCAGTTGCTTTGCTTTTATTGAGCATTTAAGATTTTTTTTTCTATTGTTTAACATTACTGTTAACAATGCAGTTAAAATAGATCTAGTAGATCAGTTTAGATCATTGATCTAAAACCTCAACATACATATGGTAATAGCATATCTGGTAGTTTTCTTTTACAGGGTCTTGAGAGTTTCTGGATCTTTTAGAGTTGCAGCAAACTTTCTCTTTTCATTTAGAAATATCTATGGTGCCTTATTCCCTTGTTCTTCAGGTAGCAGTGCTCTTTTATCTGGCCTTATTGATTATATATAACTACAGTTAGTAAGAAAAATGATTAACCAAAAGTAATATACTCATGGAAATGATATGAGTGTCACCATTGTATTTACAAGGTAGTAAATATATATATATATAAATAATAGCCATATACCATTTTACCAGATATCCATTATATCAACTCTTATATCTGATTTTGTTTTTTAATTTTTATGGACTTTTAAAATTATTATTTTATAGTTCTAGTAGTCTTAATACCTTTGTTCTTTAACTGAAAAAATTTTATAGTAACATTTTTTTCTTAAAGTTGAAGTGATACAAAATCAGACCTAAACCATATTAAATAATGAAAGCAAATCAATATAATTTCAAAGACTGGTGTCCACCTGCTGTTTAACTTATCTATCAATAAGCTGCTGTTTAATGCCTTGCTGTCTAGAGGATTATAATCACCTTTCTTTTTACAGGTAATGGACAAAGTCTTCTGAGTTGCTGTTTTTCAAAACTTTAAACACAGTGGGCAGCATATCAAAGAAAATTAATTCCGGAAGTGTGATTCTTAGGAACTATTCAACCATATTTTCAAGAAAAATACACAGAGATGACTTTACATGCTGCTTAGCAGCTGGAAGTAGGTGTTGAGAAGGTCTCCCAAGGTGTTATTATATATTGATAGATAACAGGAAGAAAGACTTGGTTGAAAGCTTTATGATACCCAGGACACGGAGGGATTCAGGAAAGATATATAGCACTTTTGCTTCAGTCCCCAATTCATTTTTATTATACACATTATGGAGGCTACTGAATGACCATTGAAGTCAACGCCATGCTCTCTGTTGAATGGGAGTTCTCATTTCTGTAGCAAAGGAAATACTTGTGCCTATAAAGCACTTAAAGAGCTAACATTTTATCCTATTACATCTGGAACTTCAGACTATGCAACCACTACAGTTTTAAAACAGTGGGTGCTAGAATTATGGCATGTGGCTTCTCTGGTCTCTCTGCCTTAGTGTCAACCATAACATGAGGTGGAATCAGAACTGGATGCTTCCTTCCCTTCAATAAAAGAGAAGAATAGTCAGAAGAAGGGAGAGTAAATTACATTGCTTTGGTAGCAACAGATTGTTCTTGTACATGGGCACAGTGCTCAGAACAGAGGATCTCGAAAAGCAGGAACATCTGAAGTGTTATTTATTGTACCTCTGCAAGTATTTACAGATGCAGAGTTAATCTTTTCATGGATACCATCCTGGTGCTGCAGTGTGACAGGTTCTTGAACCCACGGCTATTGTGCAGCTTTGGTGAACTGCACTGAAGCAACATTAAAGCTACATGTTTGCATCAGAACTACAAGACTTGACAGGAAAAAACAACATTGACTTTCATGTTGTCTGCAGAAACTGTCAGGTTTGGGTAGAGATTGGAAAGCTGGGGATGGTGTAAGAAGAAAGCATTTAATATAAATAATGACTCATAGGGATGTTGGAAAGAGAAGGGAAGGAAACAAGAACAAAAGAAAATAAGAAACCTAAAAAGTGAAAGATGTTAACCACAAGGGAACTCACCAGCATAATTCATTAATATAAAGTAACAAAAGACAGTAGACCTTGGTATGGCTTCTCTTTACTACCCTAAATAATGCCTATCCTACTTGGCAACAAGCTGTCTAATGAAAAAAACCCAACAATAAACAAGCAAGCAAAAAACCCCCAAACCCAAACCAAACTTCTTCTTTTTTGATAAATATTTAATAGCAATCACTTTTTCAAATCCAGGAAATATGCTTCAAGGAATGATATAAGTTATTTTGTTTTTAAGGAAATAATAATAATAATAATAATAATAATAATAATAATAATAATAATAATAATACACTAAACCTAAAAATTTCAATATTTGTCAGTCACTAAATGCAAAGTATCTACATTTTTCTCTATGGCTTAGAAGTTAGTGGCACAGAATAAAACACAGACAAAGCCAATCTAGTGATAGTATATGAACAAAAGGTAGGTAAAAAAATATAATGTTTAGCTTGTGGCCTGGTAAGATCATTAAACCAGAGCTCAGTAATAAAAAAGAGCTCCTTTATACAACATTTTACCCCTTGCTGGGGGTAGGCAGAGCTAGTGGACACCCTGTTTCACCAGCGGTGATTTAAGATCAAGGTCATGCCCAATCTTAGTCTCCACAGGGGAGCTTCAAATACAAAACATCAGAATTTCTTCTTCTTTGATTTAATTTTCACCTTTTTAAGGCTTCCTTACTCCCTGCTGCAACTTCCTTCAGCTGTCCATGTTACCTATAACTTTATATAGTGCCTTCCATACCAGGGCTTGATTAAATATATTTTTATCCCTTGTCTGGTTAACAGTGGAAATAACGTGCATACATTTTTGGTAATATGACTAAGAACTGGGTTTTAGTATAGTAAAAAATCATAAAGATTTACATGAAAGCACAGACATCTTATCACATTTGTTCACACTACTATTTTGTTTGTTTGTTTGTTCTTTTTGCTGTTCTAACTCTTACGTGATAATCATGACCTGATAAATTGCACAAATTTTGGAGCTAACCAGGTAATGTCTGTATTGTATTTCCTTTCCATATTTATATTTATTGGTGCAATAACAGAAAGGATATTAAGATTTTTTAAAATAGTGATAAAAAGATACTGACTTTTCAGAAATAAACTAGATCATGCACACATACGTTTGATTAAAAAGAGAGATAAAAGCTGTTAGCTTTTATTGCTTGAAACCTGTTTTAAACTAGGAAGAGATGATAATGCCCCTGGGTAGAATGACATATTTTGAAGAACAAGCCAAAATGATAGTTTTATTAATAATAGTAGCGTTAATCTGGTAGAGCTTTCATATGTATGTTTATTCCTGACATTATAAATATTTTTTTTTATTTTATTTATTTTATTTTTTTTTCCCCCCAGCCTGTAAATTCCACATGGGAAGATTTCTGGTAAGCATAGCTGTCAGGGGGAGGCCTAGTGAGGAGCTCATGCTGTATGCAATGTTTAGCAGCCAGTGGGAAATCAGCAGTGAGTATGAGTGGAGACTTCAGAGGACAGGTAGGGTAGTGTTCAAGGAGAGAAGGACTGTTGAGTAAGAGATATCGGCTGGGGCTCTGAGCTGTAGAGATTTGGACCAAACAGCCATGGAATATGGGTGGCAGAATTTAGAATTTATGTGGAAAAGTAGCAATGTTTTGAAACAGGAGGATTTGTAAGACAGAGCTCTAAAAGAAATGTATCTTTGGCCAGAAGAATAGGGAAAGTTGGGCTTGGAGGTCCTTGAAGTATGAAGGGATTTTTGGCATGAAATTTTGGGCTGTCACTATGAGCCATTCTTAGCCCTTAATCTCCCTTTATAGGGATGGTGACCCACACTCAGGCCCTTATAAGTGTTGTAGACTTAACCATGCCCTCTGAACCCTTAAATTTGAGGAGATTAGTATAATCTTCCCAGTTGTGCAAGGAAAAATGGTTGTCTGTGCTACATGTGGTGGGAGAGTATGTGGTACGTCTGTATCTCTTTCATACTAGAGAGTGAGGAATATATGGAGTGTTTGCTTTATTACTCAAAAGAGGTAAGTTAGAATAATAATACGCAACTGGTGTAACTCACCTTGTGTGTTTGAAAAATACACTGCGGTATGTAAGCAGTGGCGGACCCCAATTATTTTCAGCTAGAAAAAAGAGGACCAGAAACCCCCAACTTCTTCCTCCAAATGACAGGCTGTGTTCCTGTCTGTTCAAAGGTGAGTGACAAAGCCATAGTCATGCCTTGAGGTCATATGGTGTCTACACATCCTTCCATGCACTATTCCTGGACAGTTAAAGACCTTCTGCTCCTGCAAATATTTGTTAACACCTTTTATGGCCAAGATTTCACTCCTTAGTACTAAATATGAACATAACTCCATTACATTGTCCAACTCAGCCCAGCATTTCTGGCACTGGAAATGATTTAGGGAAATTCTGTGTGGTGTCATGGGCAGCATTTTTTCATCTAACCAACAAAAGAATTGAAAAGCACATCAAAGTTTCATACATTGCAGAAAAGAACAACTAGACCCTCTCTCAGTAAAATGATGGGGAGCAGGCTGATTACTGTCTAGGATGTGGCTAATTGGTATGTTCTCTGAGGTGTGATAGCACATCAGGGTATCAGGCATAATATTACTGTCTTGTAAAGCTACTGCATAATGCAACCAGTAGAGTGTGCCATAAAGGTTATACTAAAGGGCAGCACGATTTTAAAGTCAATCTGGTGCTCTGTGATGAACCAAGGATGTTTCTACATGAATAGGTTAATGCAAAATCTGGTTCTAGTATGCATGCTTGCTGCAACATACTGCACATGCAGGACTACATGTGCTCCTGTATAAAGATCTAAGAAAGATGGGATGAGATGACGAGACATTATGGTGTGAAGTGGCAAAGACAGGCATTTTACACCTTCTATGAACAGGAAGCAGCACAGGTATCATACTGATAAATACATTCAAGTTATGATAAGAAAGCTTGATAAAACAATTGCTGTCTTTAAGAGAAAGCTTTAAACAAAAGACTCCAAAACCCTAGGCACATGTCTTGACAATCATAAGGAATTTTCATCAGCAACAGTAGGAAAGAGAACAGTTGACAAGAGAAATGAATAATACTTTCACTGTGTTTTTTTGGTTTGTTTTGGTTGTTTTGAGTTTTGTTGATTTGTTGTTTGGTTGGGGTTTTTTTTATTATTTCAATGGCAGATCAGAAAATCATACTATATTGAGCAGCTTGGTCCCCTCCCCTCTTCCAAGTTTATGCCAAGTGAAAACCATTATAAAACGGACGTGAATCTAACCCAGGACAGAGACCCTCCAACCTCAGACTGCAATTTGGGTGTATTATATGCAAGACAATACCTGAGTGTAATTCTTCATTCATATCATTTGCTGAGAGATGTTTCTGAAGCTGAATGGTAAACATTCCCTTGCTGACCTTTGACAAGTAAGGTGTTGGGATACGAGTGGAAAAATAACGAGGCTTTTATTAGAGATACTAGAGTTCTTAAAGGTTAAGTGGACTGCTACTTATTTAGGTAAACTAGGAGAGTACACTGATCAGTAATACTGGTGATAATAGAGCTTACAGCATTCAGTCTTTAAGGAAGCAGAGTTTTTCTGGCAAAATGTCAAGTGAAAAGTTGGTACACAGTAGCTCGAGGATGACATCCTCAATCTGTGCAATAGTTAATAAAAAGCCAGGTGTCTTTGGTAAAAGAGTAATAGGAAGGAAGGAATTGGTGGCGGGAAGGGTGACTAATGGAACATAATTGCGTATGGATATTGGATATGGATTTTGTTCACTCTACACAGCAACTAGGGATATTTTCATACATGTTTGAAAAATTGTCCTAGGGGACAAATATCTGCTCCTCAGGATTTAAAAGAAAATATGGCTGTACAAAAACAAATTTGCACAACTGGTGAAA
Organism: Aramus guarauna; assembly: GCA_013400195.1. Taxonomy (NCBI): domain Eukaryota; kingdom Metazoa; phylum Chordata; class Aves; order Gruiformes; family Aramidae; genus Aramus; species Aramus guarauna. The sequence continues at coordinate 1,533,413 of VXBL01000332.1, read as the reverse complement.
CCAATGAAAATCCTATTTCTGTGGAGAAGCAAAATCCTCCATCACCTAGTTTCTTATCTCACCCGCTTTGCTGTAAGAGAAAGATAGATAATTATGTGGTTGCATGCCCATATAGTTGTGGTAAAATATATGCCTTTACCTTTAGCCTGTATAAGAGAGTGCTATTTGTCAGTTATTATAGGCAAGATTGTAGCATCACATCATTAGTAATATTAAAATTAATTTTATCAATAATTTTCATTATCAGTCCCCACTATAAGTCCCTATTATTTAGTTGCTTATCACTTGGCAGAACTTCAGTCCTTTGGGTGGAAATTTCTCCATGTTTTGCGTCAGCCTCAGGCTATGATTCTTTTTCTTGCATTTTATTTTAATTTCAAACAAAGTTGTTCAACAATACATTATTTTTGTCATGTTTCTTTGAAGAGCAGCCCCCTCCATTCCAACAGAGACTTGAAATATGGGTCAGGGATGTGTTTTTTGCTGGCCCATTCAAAATCTGTTGAAATTTGGCCAAATAATAAACATTTGAAATATATGCTCAGCCAACTTCCTTTATATTAAAAAGTTAAATTTCAAAAGACTCTTCCTCCCCAAGCATGTGCTATCCTTTCACAGTGTCTACTGCTAGTTGAACTGTATGTGGCCTTTTCCACAGAAGGCTGCATCAATATCCTGGATCCTATCACTGGTCAGAGACTCCCTTTTTTCTTGCTGCCTTGTGTAGGGCAAGGGGAAGGTAGGAACCAATGCCAGAATTAAGGTTGAGTTGTCCAGTGTTTTCTGTGTTGTAAGTGGCCTCCAGCTACCACTCAAGAAACCTGGAGAAAGGAGGTGTTCAAAAGACAGATTGGGGGAAAGATAAGGAGCAGAATTTGGTCAAGAAGTCTTGTAAGAAGGAATCTGGAGTGTGAATCAGAGCCTCTGTCAAGTTGTTGTAACAAGGAAAGGCTTGTAATGAGCTGAGGTATGGAAATGTGATGAAGACTCAGTGAGAGGAAAGGATTGGTAGGAGGGGAAGCAGATTATGATTGGATGGAAGGTGATTGGCTGTTAGCAAAACTAAAACTAGGATTAGGACAGGTTAGGAAAAGACTGGGTTAAAAATATTACTGAACAGCAAGTGGGATACAAAGACAATCATGGTTAAATAAGGAGTAAGACGGAAACAGGATGGGAAGAAATAGGTGACAGATTGGAGCAAGTGCATTAGAGTGCCCTTTGAAGAAAAGAGAAAATGCAGCTCTGTCTCCACCTATTCCTTCTTTTACCTCATAGCAGATATTCATAATTTGAATCTAATGTAACTTGGCTGTGGACAAAACTCTTACTTGTCAAAGTATCAAATTTTTTGCTTGCTTTTAAAAATAAAAACCTATAAGAATGCAATTAAAGATGCAATAGCAAACATTCATGTGATAGGAAATAATAGATAAATTTTTCAATATGACATGAGCCTGACTGAGTTCATGGTTTCTAGCTTAGTCTTTAAAGAATAGATGAGTTTCTTTTTTTCCTTTTTTTCTGTGTCTTTTTTGGAGGGAGGTTGTTTTTTGGGTTTTGGGTTTGTGGTTGGTTTTGGGTTTTGGGGTTTTTTTGTTTGTTTGTTTGTTTGTTGGGGTTTTTTGTGTGAGATTAGTCTGACCTGAATATGAGTTAGAACTTTTTGGTTGTAGGCAATTTCATGTTATTGAAAATGCAATTTCAATGCAAGCTTTCTGTTGTAGGTAGTTTCAATTAGATGTATTGGCTTTGCAAGAGATTGCTTAGATTGCCTGTATTTTTATACTAAGCTTTAGGAAGCATCAGGTGGAAGGTTCTGTGATACTGTGAAGATATCTTTAAACCACAACTTTCTTTCCTTTTTCATCTACAGCAAGTTCTTTTTGAAGTGTTCTTTTAATCAGTAACTCCACCACATATTTAGTTGTCTGATATATGGTACAAATACATTTATCATGTGTGTTATATACTTGTTTGAAGAACACTGATTAACTGATTTGGGCTTTCTAACCTATTTTGCACAGGTTATGATCACACTGCAAGAATAGGGTAAATTCTAAATCCTATGAAGATTTTTCCTTGTCTGTAGTCATTCCTGCACTCTCATTCTATCAAGTATTAATTGCTGTGTTGTTATGTTATGTTTTTTTGCTCAAGTTTTTATCAAATTTTCGTAAAACACTCTGAAATCTATGGAAGTCTTAGTATATCACATTTACCTTTATTAATTATATCTGTCATTCTGTCAACAAATCATATGGAGTTAATTTGTACATGAGCTGTTTTGGATGAAATTATAGAGTGTTACTATTCTCCCATAATTCCCAGATAACCAGGATAACTGGCTTTTATGTATTCATCATTTTTGGCCTTTTGAAAGACTGGAACACTAGATTTTTCCCACTCTTCTGAAATTTCCCAGTACTTACTTGAAGTCAGCATTACAGATTCAAAGAGAGTCTCTTCATTGCTGTAACTGGAAGACCTTCTCCTAAATCATAAAGGCTGGCTTAGAGTCTGTGAGAATATATCTGAAATAAGGTTTATCACTTTTCCATATGCATCTTTTCCTATGTATTTACCTTTGATAAATTTCATCTACCATTTTATTGCCCAGTCCCTGAAGGCATGATACAGTTCCAGGTTAAGACTAAGAAGTGTCTGCAGTATCTGAATTCTAGTAGCACTATCTGCACTTCTTCACCGTCAGCCTTTTTTTCTGCTGCCTAAAATAGCTTAGTATCATAAGGAAATGTTAACACTTTATATTCACCCTCTCTTCCTTCCAGTTATTTAGAAATACATTGAGCAATACAAGACCCAAAAACATGACTGTAGAGCACCACAGGGATCCTCTTTCTACATTGAGAATGGACTTCTAATCACTGTTTCCAATCTTTTAACCAATTATTTATAAACGCAAGAATCTTCTTCTAATCTTTTGCCTTTTCAGTTTCTTTAAAAGCCCTTGGTAAGGGATCTTGTCAAATGCCTTCTGGAAATCCAAATAATCTGTATGATCAGGGTAAATCTTATTCATTCTCTTGTGTTTCATTTAAAGAACTTGTATTGATTTGTGAGGCTTTATTTCTCTTTCTAGAAGTAGTTGTAACTCTTTCCTATTATATTTTATTTATTAATATGTGCATTCCTTTTATTCTTTATAATAGTTCCTGCTGAATTCCACAATATAGATATCGGAGTTCCTTGTCTACATTTCCTTCAATATCCTTAAGCAGCCTTTGGAAAAAAAAAAAAATAAAAAAATCTGTTTTCATCATTACTTAGTTAATAAATAATTTCAAACTAAGACTGTGCATCACAATTCAGATAGTTCATTCTTCCATTAGCTTAGACTTCTTGGGTAGGTACTATCTCATGCTGGTGACTTCGCACTCTTCTTTTTATCTGTTTATCTGATAAACTCTTTTAGAAATATTTCATTTTGAGGTGGACTTTCTGGTGACCCCTTATTTAGAATTGTGGCTTAGGAATTTCTCCATTTTTTCATATCAAATGCTAATAAAAGATAATTGATTTGATTTGATTTGATTTGATTTGATTTGATTTGATTTAACTGTTGCATTTTCTTCCCTCACTTCCCATATCCTGGTCACCTACCTTCTCTACTGATTCTTTGGCACATTTCTCAACTCTGTTGTGTTTGAAAAAAGATTTATGAATGGTTTTTGTACTCTTTGAAAGTTATTCCTCAAACTTTTGTTTGGACTGTCATACTGCTTTTACATTTACCCTGCCAAACTTTATGATCTCTTCCCTTTTGCTTGTTTACACTCTATCATGTGTCTTACAGGAAAGGGAAACTGAAAGAATCTTTCCCCTTACCTGCTTTTCTCTCTTGGGTGGATCTTTTTGGGGGTGTCTTTCCTCCCCTATGGGAGGAAGGATCAAAATGAACTTTCCTTCACTACAAAGTTCTACAGTTAAGTGGGAAACTTCCCTGTTCTTTTAGTTCCTCTGGAAAATCTCAAGTTCTCCAAGACCAAGGCTTAAATTGCCAGAAACAAGCAAACTTATCACAGCAGAGAGTGGCAGTGAAATGTCGTGTTGCAAACCAGCTCTTGCATAAAAAGGATGTTCAGATGGTTTGGCTCTGACTTCCAGAGTGATGTTTATTTGGTGACAAGCAACATATGCCTGCCACAGAATATGCAGAGTATTTCTGTGCTGAGCACCATTTGGTACTCAAAAACACCTGTAAAGTGATTGATACTTCTGTAGTAGTATTCCTGTCATAAAAACAAACAAACAAACAAAACAAACAAACAAACAAAAAAAAGAGCCAAAGGGAGAGATGGAGAGAGATTTAGTCAAATTTTAGCAACTTCTTTGTGTCTGTATGCAGTCTGTATGCATATATCTGTACTTGTGCATGTAATTAAAGTAGCATTCTCTCTCTAAATCATACACTTCATCTTTTTCTTTTTTAATTTTCAATAAAGAATTAACCACACTTGGAGAGCTGCTTTTATGATAAGGCTGGTAAAATATAGCTACAAGTAACTTCAGGCTAAAGATAGAATATTGTACTATTGTCACAAGCTGACAACGTCACTTTCAGAAAAATTAACAGCACTAACTGTTCAAGGTCAGAACTTGAGAATTTCAGAAGTGAAAAAGATGAGGATTGAAAAAGATTGGGTTCACAAAACTACCTGAGGCTTTGCAAGACTTCTGTGTGTAAGAAGTATAATACAGTAAACTAATGACTCCATAGTCTTATATTTATGAAAGGGCTAAGTGTGAGATATCTATATGTACTCAGTCTTGTGAAGAAACATATTTTGTTAAAAGGTCTTATTTTTATGGGTAGCTATAAGTACCAGTTCTTTTCTACACACTTTTGATGCATTTAAGTCATCAATATCATATCTTTATAGACTCCTCAGAAGCACTTAGCAATACTTCTAATTATTTTTAAACCAAAATTTGTCAAGAAATCTTTATTATACATTTCTTAATGATTTTAGGCAGGCAGACAATATTTGACAGTGTGTTTCCTCTTCTTTCCATATCTTCTGGTATTGATTGTTAGCATAAAATATGTTTTATTTGTTGTTATCCATCATTTCTGTTTTCTAGATGTTTCCTTTAATTTCTACTGCTGCCATTCTGTTTATCCCCTCCCACTCTTGCTGCTGCTGTTGCTGTTCTTCTACCCTTCCTTTTTCTACACTTGTGGTGCTCTAAATCTGTCAACCAGATGTAACTTTCAGGAGTCCTGATTACAAGCAGATTTGCAAGCTCTTGTATGTTACTTTCTATTTTAAAAAGTTGACTTGGGATTTGGAAAAAGCTTTAAATAGAAGGAAAATGCTGTAACTCAATATTGGCTGCTGGTAAGCACTACTGAAACCAACTCATGGCTGGAAACAGATTCGTGATATTGTTTGGCTTTATATATGATGATTTATTTTAATGCTATTAGAAAGTGTGTGTAGAAGAGAGTTTGTTTTCATTTTAAGTGTTTCTAAGGTGTGAGGCCTTGTGATGCCAGGGAAGGAGACAAGGGAACACTGTCTGGACTTCTGAAAAAAATACCCTGCTCATTTTCAATGACCTATGGTAGCCGTATTTCAACTGTAGGGCTGGTCTAAGTTGTAGTATCTCCCTAGGAAGTGCAGCTTGCTATTCCCTCCCTAACATTCACACAGCTAACTACACTGGCTAACAGAAAACTGCATGGTAAAAATGCTGCCTTTTCCCAGTCTCTTGACTCAATAACTGTCTCATATTATGTGTGCAGTGGCAATGGGATCCTGTTCAGCTGAGCAGTCTTCTGATACATTCTGTCGTGCCAATGCAACCCGTTATGATAAGCAGCATGTAAAACATCTCTTCCTCCCCTCCTCATAACCACACAAACCTGCCCAAGGGTGGGCAGCACGGAGAGGCTGTGTGTACTACTGCATAGCAAGACACTCTCAGCTGGATATCAGTGTCCAAAGACAGAGAAGGAATGGGATCCAGTCATAAGAAAATAGGCACTGAGACAAAGTGAGGCATGCCTCTGAGCAGCAGTCACCACAGCGTGACAGCATTTCTTCAGAGACCATCAAATAATGACAGTATTTGAACTGTAGCTTCCCAGTAGAGAAGTGGAGGTCCACAGTGGCGTATGGTTCAGGGGGCTTTTGGGATACACTGTGTGCATGAGGTGTGTGCACTGTGATTGGTACTGTGCAGGTATTCCAGGAACATGTGGTCCTCTCATTCTCCTTGACTTCAGAAAAGTGCCACGAGGCACATCTCTCATTGGACCTGATGTAAAGCCCACTGAAGTCAGTTAGTGGCTAGCCTGGTTGGTTACAGCCCTGGAGTCAAGTCCAGATTTTGCTGATAAAAGTGAATAATTTCTCTCTGGGAGATAATCGGTAGCAGTCATCTCTGCATTCCAATGTAATCCAGTTTATTAAATAAAATTGTTCCTAAAAGGGAGTATTTCTTTGTCTCCAAAAGAAGATAAGGAACAATTTACATTAAAAGAAAAATGAGATTTTTGCATTTGTGGCAAAGACAGAGGAAACAGCATTGAAAGGGGATTAAAAGAAGCTTTAAATTGACAGCTGTAATCTTACCTTCCCCATCATCCAGTTTCTTATGAACCATGAAACAGATGACTCTCATGTATGGCACAGGAAACATTGCATATACTTGGAACCGTATTTGGAAAAAAAAAAAAAAATTATAAAATTTGTAAAAACCAGTCCTCTATTTCAGGTGTTTATTAGGTATTTTGAGCCAATCTGCATATAAAGAGCTGTTTAGGACAATGTATCCATCTGCCCAAAGTGATGGTCGTTTCGTTAAAGGTTGTAGTGAAAATGACTGAGCGTGGCCTTAGCTCTGCTCTCTTACTGCTGCCTCAGGAGAAATGAGCAATTGTAGTGGCAAAACAGATCCAGAATTATCTTGAGATCAAAACCTACAACTGTAAGGGGGTCTTCCATTGATTGCTCTAGTTTGGGAGGACCCTTGTTACAATATCCTGCGTATCAAGCCAAAGCTATTCGCAATTCTTATTACATTAGTTTATGTTTTACAAAGCGTAATCATTGTACAGACTGCAGCTTTTCCACACCTTGAGTGTAACACAATAATCTACTGCTTCTCGGTAGATTATCCTGTCTGAGGAAATGTATGTGACTCCCTAAAATGATAGCATTCCCATTCCTGATTATTTGTATATTATTCCTATTTGTATTTATTCACAGAATGAGCCAATCCTTCATGTATTTGACAAATAGACACATCATGTTTGCTATGGTGTTGTCATGAAGTGGAAACCTGCAATAAAATCATTATAACAGTCACAAAATGCTTGTGGAACTGAAATTACAATCTAAACTAAAATGTATTGGTATATAATCAGTATCAGATTTGAAACCAAAACCCAATGAAGGTATTTCCACTGTCAACCTGGAATGGAATAACTGTTTCATTGACAAGAGGGCTATCTGTTTGTGCTACACATGAGAATGCCTATAGAGCATTTACAGCAGCAAATATTAGTCATCTTTATTCTAGCTGTAGAAAAAGTGTATTTTCTCTCCATGCAATTTTATTTTACTGTTTTTTCTTCATGTCATATGGTTGTATCTTGCAGTCTCTTGATTAATTGCTCTTGGATATTAATGGATATTAGCTAATATTTGGTTATTAATATTTGGTTATTAATACTCAGGGATTTAAAGACATTACATAGATTTATACTCAGTATTGAAAACATCAGCACCAGAACTTTGAAGTACGTATAACTGAACACAAAAAATTATGTAGACCAGTCTTATACTTTTAGTTAACATAAACCCCAAGATGAATAGTTTGTATGAATTTAATTTAGAACCTAGTCTAAAGTGGTTGGTTTTATTCTTTTCTTTGCATTCTCCAAACTAGGTAACCTCATTGATATTTTATGCATGAAGAAGTTTATATCTCCCCAGCCTGCAACTATTTCTTTCTTGAAAATAATTCTGACTGCATTCTAATCAGGTTTAGTCCTATAAGGACTTTGTTTTTCCACATGCAAAAAGAACTGCTGAACTGATAAGCATATTTTGAAATCTTTTCAAGATCAAATTTTTTACAGACAGTAAGTATACATTTATGACTGGTACATTGATTGAACTCATTAATGTCTGGTGCCTAAGGAAAGCTAAGTGTGTGATTTTAAAATGTCACTTGGTTAGTAGCAAAAAAGGTAAAACTAGTAATTTTACAATCCATTTTGTCACATTCAAATGGTGCTAGACAGGCCTCACATGACTGGCTCATAATCAGCATATTTTAAAAGATGATGTAACATCAATTCTTTCTATTTTCTTTTTGATTTCTGCATCTTTGGAGACACTCAAGACTTATTTTCAAAATTTTCCCTGCCAGGAGAGTTAAAATGTACTTTCAAAAATATTGCAACAGAGGTTCATAGCTCCACAAAGTATCACTACCTGCACAATATTCAGTTTCATTTCTTTATGTCACAGGAGCATATGGTTGCCCAACCCATAATTACTGTAGAGTTAATGGGGAATATGCATTACACAAACTGCAAAGTTGGAAAATTACAAATCCTATTAGAAAATCACTTCTTTTGAAATTTCTGAACTGTTAGCAATAACAAAAGCAAGTGGAGACATGAGTCATTCAATGGTATAATTTTCAAATGTACCCTATTTTATGCCACATTTTCAATTGTTTCAGTTTAACAGAAACACTTGTATTTTAAAATGAGATATGAAACTGAAATATAGAAACAAGGGTAGTTATCATAGTTAAGAAGCTTATGAAAAAACGTTCATATTTTATTGAATGTGGGATCTCTAAGTGGTAGGAAAGAAAGTGGAATTGTAGGAAGAAGGGGAAAAACATGTAGGAAAAGAGGGGGAACTCTGGAGATGCAACTGATAGCAGAGAAACTAAGCCAGCCTTTTACAGTCTGGAGACAGTTAGCCTTTGGTATGAGTTTATGTTTATATGTATGTAATGTGATTCTGGCTGTCATTTTATTGGAGCCAACTCTTATCTTCTGCCCCTTATTTCCTTCCTGTAGTCCATTCTGATTGCGTTTGCCATTCTTGCCCTTTATCTTCTCCCATCCTTTTCTCTCCTTCTGTATGGATTTCTTTCAAAAGTATGTGCCCCAGTGTTTCCAGTCAAGCCTCTCCCGTTGTAATTCCTAATGCACTGACCCTCCTCTTCTCCTTGCTCATAGCAGCTTGGAAGTACGGTTGTTCTGGGACGGTTAGTTCTGTGGCATTTGTCATCTACAGCGGACTGGTGTAGATGATGCTATCACCCAGCGTCTCGTGATGGGAACAGATACGTGTTGGGCAAATTCAAGGGCCTCTCCAGTCAAATAAGAAAAGCAAATGAGTGCGTGGGGGGGGGGATATATTTCTTGCAGATCACTTTTCTATTGGCAAAACAAAATAATTGCTGACATAGTTAGGACTTTTTATGTGTTTATTTACAAAACGAACTTCCAATGCATTTGAGAAGTGATAACAAACAATCAGAAATTTCCCAAAGGAAACATGTGATCTCAAAGACCAACAAATTTATCTTAGAATTTTAAAATGCCCATAAAAACTTGCCTGGAAATGCTGAGCCTGAAAGAAAAGAAATAGAACAAGCTTCAAGACTTCTATGGAAAGAACAAGGAAGCAAGGGAATGAGCATTACAAAAAGCTCAAAATAGGGTGAATGTGGGGCATTTTTATTTTGCATCAACAATTTGCATAATAAAGGATAAACTGACAAAAGAAGTGTTTTAAAACAAAAAGGGTTAGTTGAATAATTAAAAAGCACATTATAACAACCAACCTTAAACGTAGCAAGATGAATAGCTATTACATGCTATGGTGAGGTGGAACATAAAATCCTCAGATAGAAGCAAAGTGAATATGAAAATAAACTGCAAAAAGAAATCATGTTTCAAGGTTTTTTTGGGGAAGACAGAATTACATACCTGCCTGTATAGGTTTATATATATATATATATGTATTATTTTTTTTTTACAAAGTAATTTATATTTCCATCTAATATGCCTGTCCTAAGGGTCTAACAAATACAAGTGGGAAAATATAATTAATATAGAATTATAAAACCAACTGTGAAATGTATTTTCTTTATTTCTTCATGATAACTGGGGAGAAAGAAAAGCAAAGGGTACGACTGACATTCCTTGTTTAATGCAGCTTACTTAGTGACTGGCATAATGATAAGTGATGGTAATTTACCTTAAAAACCTTAATGAGTGGATCATTACTATAGAGAAATGGGAAGAAAACTTTAATCCCACAGAGGCAGAGCTCCATGGTTGGCTGTGCAATAACCAGACAGAACTCTGAATGAGATTCCCAAGCTTCTGTTCCCCAGATAAAATTTTCTCTCACTCCACTTTTGCAAAGGTAATGAGGAGGTAATGAGGCTTGACTTGAATTTTTTCAGCACTTGATTCCCTTCATTCCCCAGCAGGTTCCCATAGGATAGAGTAAGATGTTGGATTTATATAAAAGCTGTGCTGATAGATAGGTGGAGGAGGTGAGCCATGCTATTTGGTTTTGGATTCTGTCTGTATGAGAAGGGGTTCAGATAAATTTCAAGTTCTTTCAGCACTGTCAATTCACTCTGATAGTTTCCACAGAATAAGACAATTTGACGACATGCAGACCTTGTCAGGGCTGTTGACTGTTTATTTTGTCACTTTACTGATACAAAACACTGACCTTTCTGTGCCACCTTTTCTTCCTCTTTTCCCCCATTTTCCACTAGCTTAATACATACATCTGAGTAAATAATAAAACCCAAAAAGGTAGGCAGAAATGTTGTATTAGATCATTAGCTTAATTTGAGCTGAAAGGTCTTTGTTGTAAGTTGGGGGTGGGAAGGGACCTGGGGACCTTTGCAAAGTATTTTGCTGGCAAGCTTGTTGAGATTTGATTGCCTTTGTTGTGATAATCTGAAATTAATTTGCACTTGAACCCATCTTTCTTCTGGGCTCAATTTAAACACGGTTATAATTATGCGCCCTGCATGAAATTGAGAACAGACACTGATATGACAAGTCTGAATTTTTTAATTCCCCAGGTACTAAAGGCTTTTTTCCTCACTTATCTCACAAGGTAATAAAACAAAATGTTCCAGTGAAGCACATGCTTAAGAGAGAGGTATTTGCCTGAGGGGAAACAGTAATAATCAGTGTATTGCTACACATTTACTCATGTACTTTCTCAGTAGGTCAATCTCTTTCTTTTAAAGTGATGTTAAACTTCTGCTAATATTGGTTGATTTGTACCTGGTACAATATAAAAAAGTAGAAATGATATGTTTTATTCTATTTTAGCAGCTCCTCATCTAAAAGGCTTTTTCTCAAACATCCATTTTGATAGATATTTTTAAAAAACCCCACTCTTGAAGACTACCTCCTAACATCCACAATTGATCTTAGCAGTGCACCTTTCTTGTTCTCAGTATGAGCTGTAATATCCTTATCAGCATTCTTTTAGTTTTAACCCAGATTAGTGTTTTTGGTGAGGAATCTCATTAACTACAGTAAGCCCATCTTCTTTTGTGATTTCCTTTGGAATTGTAATGTACGAAAAGGCCACCAAGGTCAATGCCCTGGGCACAAATTCCTCTTTAAATCATCATTCAGCTCAGAGTAACAACATTCTCCTTAGAAATAGACATTTTTAAAGATCTGGAACAAACTGCTCAGTTTCTTGGAAGTGAAAATCATCTGGAAGAGAAGTAGAAATTAAGAGCATAGGAAATTAAGTGTATGGATTTGCAAAGTAACTATTTGTTAGATCCATCTTTTTTCTTTTGACTAGTATAATTCTTCTCTCTGCCTTCTAATTTTGTATACTATGTCTTTCTGAATGAAAAAGAGGGCATTTTTTGGTTAAACTGCCCTACATTTTAACACAGGTTTTGAAGGTGTTAATGCTGCTACTGAGGTAACGTCTTTTAAGCTTTAGCAATAGCAGTTGTACTCTCCCCAGAGTTGTAGACTGCATTCATCTGAGTTTCTTGAGAAAATTAGATAGCTAAAGAATAATCCTGTGATTTTGCCAAGTACAGTAAGGGTGCTATTTCTGCCTTACTAGTTTATTAGTAGCAACGTAAAAAACAAGCGCAGAACACATGCTGAATATTTCACCATTGTCATTCAAGTCTATTGCACAAAACCATATTAAGTGAAATAACTGAATAGCACCTCATTGTGGATAAAAAAGAGTTTGGCCTTTGGCTTTTTAAAGGACTCGGTATTCATTTGGATGAAAAATCTTCTGTGAAAAATTTTGAAAGTTGGCTTATTTTTAACTAATGATGGTTTTCATCCTGGCTGTAATGGAAATAAAAATGAAAATAGGTGGTGCAAAGTGAATACTTATCTTACTCTGCCTTATGAAATGTCATGACCTGGCTGGCACAACTTTAAGGTAAAAGAGCAAAGCTAGAAAAAAAAAATTTACAGAGTTATTTTTCTACATTGACATTAATATTGATTGCAGTTAGATTTTTCAGAAATTTACTTTTTATTTTAAAACTTGTGTATGCTTAATTTTTTCAAATACCAATTTGCTGAGATGAAGGGGGTGTGGAATTGATGTTAGTTAATTTCAGAGAGGGTGTACCCTAATTGCAAAAATGTGATATGAAAGTAGATACTGACAGTACATAATTGTTTTGTACTGAAATATCAACATCACACATCCATGGAGTACATTTCCTTGACAGGGCCCCTATACATAAAATCTTCTTAAAAATTTTTAAATGTATCTCCTAGTCTGTTCCCTCCCTCTCTACCACTTTGTTTGGAAATAAGTTTAGAAACAATGGAAACAACAAGCTGACTATACAACAAACTTATTAGTCCACAACATACCTATTAAACAGTATAGTACCTCAAAGCAACAAAAAGTCACTATATGGAGAAATACACAGTTCTTTATATCTTGAAACCTAGGAATCCCATACTATCTTCAAATTGTAAGGTGAAAATGTGCTTAGCATGTGACCAGCTACAAGACATCTAAAATGAAGTAATAATAATATGGGATGACATGCTAGGAGAGTACGTACGATAAGAACTGTGTGGCCACACATGGTGTGGTACATTTTCACCCCTTGGTTTATGTGTTTTGCTTTCCACTGCCACATTTTCTGGTGACTTTATCTAGTCTCGTTCAATCATGCTGTGCACATCACAGTCACTTACTGACAAGCAGCCCTAGCTGAAGCATTCAGAGAAACAACCTTCCACAAACAAAGCAGGCAAGTCCTGTTTCTCTTAAGATAAAATCTGCTGATCTCATTATTGATTGTCTGCTTTCAGGGGTTTTGTTTCCTGAAAGTTTGATATGGGGCAACAGAGGTGACAAAAGATTGGCACTGCGACCTGGAAATTAAATGGTCGACTATTAGATCAACATCAAATAGGGTGAGGCTGAAGTGTTTGGCAAAAGCATTAGATGCTGTCTTGACTTAATCTCTCGCTCCCTCTTTCTCTCTCTCTCCTTTATCTTGAATCTGTTTTGAACCCTCCCAGGCAATTTACTATCCTTGTCATTGATTTTTATCACCTAATGCGCCCCTATGAAGAATTACTTTTTGAATGATAAATCAGCTTCCTCATTTAAACAATTGTATGTCTCACCTTAATGTGAAAATAGCCACTGAAAGAAAAAAAATATAGTAAGTGTTAACATTAATCACTGACCAGTGGAATCCTTATGATTTTGAAAGGAGCACCAGATATTCTTTTATTATGGAGGGGATAACTGTACTAGAAATAAATGATGAACCCTCCCTTTTATTAGACTGTAACTGTTAAGAAATAAATTACAGTGGCAAATTATAGTCAGTGAGCTGGAGGGAGGAAAAAAAAACAGAAAAGAAAGGAAAGAAATGCTCAGTAAAGCAAACTTGCAATTGTAATTCAGTGTTTTCTGCAAATAGATAGCCTTTAATATGCTCAGCCACACTCCTTGTTTCACAGGTGTAGTGGTCTCGGTATTTAAGAGGTGTTTTGAGGAAGACCACAGTGATAATGAGTAATAGAGTAACCTTTTCTAATAATCCTTCTTTATCCTCCATCTTTCTGTATCGCTTTTCCCCCGCACGGCCCTCTATCTGAAAATCCCCCTTTCCTCCTCTTGCAGGCCCTGAGGAGAAGTGTACACTATCAGATATTGAATGAAAGCATGTGTTGCATTATTTGCCACTTTTTCAAAAATCATAATTTTTATTCTTTTAATTATGATATCCAAAGGAAGATACATTTTTTTTTCACAGAAGAATTAGCAGTACTATTTAGTATTGATTCTTTTCCTTGATTAAGTGACTAAGTATATTAGAGAGTTTTCTGGTTTGGGCAGTACATAAGTACACATATCAGCCCTGGCATTCTCATAGTGAAAATGTTCAGGGAAAGCCCAAATGAAATCTCTGAATCCAAGCAACCACTTATTGTTTGTAGATAAAACGAGTGTGTGAAAAGACTTACTGTAAGTGCTCATTCAGCGTGGGTCTCACTTGAAGAACATTTTAGAATCAAAACTTGTTAAAGAAAAAACTTTTATTTCTTGCCTTAGAAGAAAAATGTAGCCTGGGAAAAGTTCTTCATTCATTGCTCTTCAACTCATTTTAAGCTGTGCTTTATGGATTTTGGAAAAAAAAAAAAGCTTAAAAAAGGAGGGGTGGATCCATAAATACACTATTTTAGCTGAGCTCTGACAAACATAGGCTAAAGCTAGCACTGCTAATTCTTATCATTTTATTATGCATCTGATAATACTTGATTTTTTTCTTAAAGTTTGATTTCCTGGAGTCTCATGAATACAAGGCAATATGAGATTGACAAATTCATTCCCCCACCCCCACCCCCAGTAATTTCCTGGTCATTCAACTGGCCTTTGTCTCTTCTATATTATTAAATAATAGATCTATCATGTTGATAGGTATACCATACAGCATTTAAAAAATTGGTGGTTTATGATGCAGCCTCACTCTTTTGGTCATCTGAATGTATGATCTCTGATCCATGAAGAGTTGGTCACCCACCAAGGGTTAATATTTAGTCAATTCCATGGATAATGCATTTGTAGGAGTTCACTTCCCCAAGAGACAACTGTAAGGAAAACACTGATCCAGTTCTCCTTTTTCTCCCATCTGAGGGATAGAAGAGGGAAGGAAATGGATGAAGGTCTCACAAACCCTCGCCACAGGAATCAAAAATTAATGTAGTCAAGAGTTTGGAAGAGAAATTTTGCAGTCTGTAACAATCGCATAAAAGTATATGGCTTTATTTTGTCACTAGAAAGGAAAACATTTCTGAAGCTTTCCGTACCAACTTGTCTCTAGGACATACATGAATTCTTCAAATACAGTGTCACTGAACTTTTTTTTTGAAAGTCGTATTACTCAAAATTGACTTTAGAAGTTTATTTCAGTAGCTCTTTCAGACAAACTGATTGTATTAGATGGTAGAATATTAATGTATGTTGGTCCTAAGATGTCAGCACCACCAATAGAAACAGATGGGATATTAAAGTGGTGACACTTGTAACAGTGACAACTTCAGAGTTTTCTAATGTGAAACTAAGCCTTTTAACTACTAATCTCTTGACTCAATATGTGTTGCATTGATTCACTCTATTCTAGGGTAACTCAAGAGCGTGTACATGCACATCAATCCTTCCTAGCCATCCCTGGTCTCACTCTCCACATGTTATATAGGGAACCAGACACATTTAAAAAGTTTCTTTTCTAGTCGAAAGAATATTTTGTCACTACATTCTCTCAACAGCTCTGGTTTTCTTATTCTGAGGCACTACATTCTTCATTTTTCTTGTTTCCTTGACAAGAAAAGTAATGCAAAGCTTTTCCAAAATGAACAATTAGAACCACACTTCCACCCTTTGAACTAGCACATAAAGGTTCGTGGTTGAGTTGCCTATATATTTCTCTTGTCTGCAAGTACTTACAGGGCCTTCTTGGCATTCTGAAGTTTGAAGCTTTGTATTGTATTTCATTTATCATCCTGTGGAAGGGACTTTGAGTCATGTATGGCTTTTTATGTATCTGAATACAAGGTCATCCAGAATTTCTATTCTTTTTCTTCCAGTATAGTGCAATTCTGTATCAAAAACTGAAGGAAAAAAACTTATCATAATCCTATTTAAAATTATCCCATAAAAAGTTGAAAGTCATTCATTTGTGACAAAATATTAAAAACTAACCCCAAACTGCAAACTAAATACCCAAATCATTACTTATGGTTATGTTGATCAACTAAACTCTGCTCTTCATCTGCATTCTTTTGTACAGGGCAAAATGTCAAAGTGTCTTGCTAAGTAAAAGAAAAATATGTCAGCTACTCTAAGAGGAAGTCAGAGTAGCTCAGTTTCTCAGTCAAATATGCTTCTTTTTCTTTAGACTATATTAAATCTGAGAGAACTCAGATTTTGAGTTTGAGCATCTGTACAAAGGTTATGTCTGTCCTGCCTTAAATGCATAAAAAAGTTGTAGGACATCTTGAGTCATCCATAGTACCAAATAAACTGAGTGAGTAGTGACAATACATGTGATAATACACTTTCAGAGTCTGATCCTTCTATGTTCAGGCAAAAGTGGAAAATCTTTCACCTCCGAATGCCACACTTCATTTTTAGCTAAGCCTGATTGTAATTTTGCTGACTTTTTTGTGTGTTTTCTAATAAAGTGTTCTGTTGACCATTACAAAGGCATAGGACAGCTAAAACACAGAATATCTAAACTGAGATTGGGCAGGCTAAGTATTATCGTCCAGATAACAAGTTAGGGAGTAGCTACAAGTGCTCTTATGCCTGCATATCTGAGAGGGCAGTACCCCTGAGGAGGGGAGCAATGACAAGCAGCTGGGGACGGGCTGAGGACAGAAACTTCTTGACTCCGCTTAGCTGAAGCTAGAACAGCGTGTCTGACTACAGCTATTGCACTTCACCTGCTCTGAAATGTTTTTTTTTTGTGTGTGTGTTGGGGTCTGCAGCTGACAACTTTGCAGAGCTGCTGCGGTGGCTGTGCTGCCCCCAGAAATGGCTTCTGGGACTACAAAATTTCCCTGTAGGAGGAAGGTGCCTTGTTGAACCTTTACATTGACACACTGGTAAATTCTCTATTAAGGATATATTTGTTAGTCTATATTGTTTATGGAACATAATGAAATCAATAAATATGAGTAATTTCCTTACTTGCAGCTGTTATTTATGAGGTTTAAATTCTGCCTTTAACCCTCTATCCATGCCAAAGCTGACAGGAGTCCCAAGAGCACCCAAATGAGAGTAATTTGAACAATTTTACCATAGCTGCAAATATGTAGGAAATATTTCCTTCTTTTTGACCAGTATCTATGCTTGTTCATCTCACAGGTTTTTATGTGATTTAGAGAAATCTTGAAGCTTCTGTATTTTTTTTCTGTCTGGTAGCAGAACTCAAGGATTGCCAGATCTCATCTTAAGTTGAGATGAGATCGAGATTGCATCTCGCATTGCCTACCTATGGAGTTTGTGGTGGTAATTACCTATGCTAAATGCTGTAGTTCACATGTATAAAACCTGTTTATGTGCACATGTAGTTCACATTATGAAACTTATAGGTAGATGACATAGCCTTAATTACATTAAGAATCAGCACAAATCTAAAACATAGCCCATACTAGCTACTACAAAGAAAATGAACTCTATCCTAGCCAAACCTACCACATTTAGGAAGTTTTCTTCTGAGGATGATATGGCTATGTGTAGTGACATGCACTGGAAGACAGAAACTTAGAGCTGTATTTAAAATGTGTTTTCATCAGTCATAGAATCACAGAATCACAGAATGGTTGGGGTTGGCAGTGACCTTAAAGCTCATCTAGCTCCAACCCCCTTGCCATGGGCAGGGACACCCTCCACTAGACCAGGTTGCCCAAAGCCTCATCCAGCCCGGCGCTGAATGCTTCCAGGGAGGGTGCATCCACAGCTCCTCTGGGCTACCTGGTCCAGTGCCTCACTACCCTCATAGTGAATAATAGTAGATAACTAATATATGTTGAAACTGAACAGTCTATACTTTTTTTTTTTTAAAATGCCGTTACATTTTATCTATCATAGTTCTCACTAGAAGAAAGTAATTATAAAGATATTTAAAAAGTTAAGAAAATTCTGAATTTCAGAAATTAACATGTTTTTAAATGGCTAGTCTTTTCCTACCAAGGACATTTGAATGGGACTTTACAGCTTTGCTCAAGACTCTTGTGTTTTTATAAACAGCATTTAATATACTGTCATATAGTTTGTAAGAGTGTAGAAGAATTTATTTTCATTTCTGATCTTATTTTGCTCTTGAACTAATTCCTTTCAGATCATGTGTCTGATACATTTTTGTAGAAGAAAATATTGGGGGAGAAAGGCAGTGTTGAACCAGCTTCTGCTTCTACAGGCATAAAAGTCAAGAGCTTTTGACCCCTCAGCCAAAGGTAAGTGTAGCATTAACTTGATACCTACTGAAATCTGTCAACTGATTTTGGTGGATGTAGAGCATCCTGCCATCAGGTCTCCAGTGTTCTCAAGACCTAGCAAAATAAGAAGATAAAGGAATGGTTGTCTGAAGAAGAAAGTCATCAAACAACAACAAAAGAGTGTGATTTGATCCATTCAGGAAAGAATGGCAAATACAGACAAACTTTGGCTTTGAAGGTTGTGACTGACCTCAACAGAACTGAGCTAGAGTAAACCGGGCACACAATAAGCAGATGAGTTAAAAAGCACTAACAGTGTGGAAATTCCGCAGTATCGGGCATAGCAATTGTTTAGATGTGCACACTGACATCTGCCACTATGCATATTTGTTTTGCACTGGCTCCCGTTGTGCTACTTCATGCATGCATTGTATGGGGCCAGGAGGGAACAGAGTAGACAAACCACTCCTGATGTCTGTTGTCCTTCTCCTGGCAACTTCTTGGAATTACTGAAAGATGCAATGGTTCTTCATCTTACACTCCACTCCCCCGCTGCCTTGGGTATATTTGTACTGTGCTTTCCCCAGTGACAAAATGCTGAATAGCTCCAAACACACATTTCCTTGTATTTTCTGACTGTGGATTTTTGGCTTCCAACAGTACATGGTAATTTCAGCCAAGAAGGAAAATAATATCCTTTAGATATGATGTTCCACTAGTAAAGAGTCAATTTTCTTTATCCAACTGCAAATTGTTTTGGACTGTGAATTATGCAGATTGTGCAATAAAGGCATATAACACTCATGTCACATGTCCCTAGAAAATAGATCTGTTTTATAGGGATATAACTCAGTTTGAATGTGGTCCTTGGTATTCTTCACTGGTCTCTACCAATTCATTAGTATTTAAATTTATGTTAATTTCATCAAGGTGTGAAAAGATCTTTTTTTGCATATACATGAACTAACGATATTACTATTCAACCNGTCCCGAGGGAAGAAGGAAAAAGCAATTTGTTGTGTTTTTTTTTTTTTTTTTTTTTTTTACCCAGGAGAAGCTTGTTGTATGTTAACAGAAAGAGAAAAGGGGAGGTTATAAAATCCCATTTTTGAAAATTCCAGAAATGTAGCCATTGAACCTGTTTTTAAAGGAGCTATCCAGTATTCCCTTTCCTGGTCTGAGTGAAAATTTTGAATGGTATTTCCATGGCATGTTACACTTCCAGAACATGTATACATGATGGAGCACTATCAGTTAGCACATATGTATTGCTCTATATGGTTACCATCCTGGGACATTTCAGTGTTACACTGTAATTGTGAAGATCCTATGGAAAGCGAATTGTGCTGGTTGAATGTGTAAATGTTTATTAGACTTCAGAGTTGAATAAATAATGGCTCTCAAGTTTTTAAAGGTCCATATTTTCTTCAGAAGTGATAATGCAATTTAAAATATTTGGAGAAAACAGCTCTCATGTTCAATCAGGAAACAACTATAATTTTATCTTAAAAATACTGTGAAATGAAAATAATCTTAGGAAACATTTTTAAGAGGTCAGATTTCACTTTTGTTACTCCCTTTGAGTGTTGATTTCTATTTAATTCCATTTCTGGAATAAGGTACTATTTCCGTTGGGCCAAAATAATTAATCGTCCTTATATATGGAATTAATATTTATGAACTATATCCTTTTACTGACTGAATGAAAACAAAAGGTATATTCAGTGCATTTCCAAAGACCTTTTAAGTGGCTCAACAAAGCACATAATACAGGCCTTGTCTTACATGTCTGTGATGATACAGTTTAATAGTGTTATAAGGCTATGGTGGTGTGTAGTTGTCATGATGGTAGATTGTGCTGGTCTGTATAGATTTACTGTCATTCTTTAGGCTTTTCATACATGACAGAGGTTGTCTGAAGCACAGCAGGAACATGAAGCTTGCAGGGGTTAAGTGTTACTTGCCTCCTGGCTCGCTACATAGTCCTCTCTGCACACATACAGAGATGAGGTGCAGGGTACATCCGTCACTGGGCCGATGACATGATGGATTACTCATGTCATTGTCAGTACAGTCAAAATCACTCTGCTGCCGATAAGGTGGTCCCTTTTCTTTACTCTGGTTGAGTGAAGCTATTTTTCCCTCTGGTTTTAAAACTGTAGCTCTCCCAAACATCCCTTATATCAAAGATGGAAAAGACTATTTTTAATTTTACATAGTAGCTTCGGGCCATAGGAGACAAATTCCTTTGAAAATTACTTTCAAAATGGACAGATGCATATTAAATATTTTACATCACATGATTTCTTCCGATCCTGAAAATAAAATACTTTGAGTGACACTGAATGTTTTCCTGAACTCATTCTTCCTCACGATTTATCAGAGAGACTGGCGCAAGTTTGAACTGCGAGCATCGCTTCTTCTCTGTAGGGTACACGAGAAAAGAGACAGCTATCTTTGTAGCAGCACTGGAAGAGAATAAAGCACTGGGAAACGGCAGGGCTTTGGAAACGTTTGGACGGAAGCTTTGTGAGAGCTGGGAGATGCCAATAAAAAATTCAACAGGGGCCCTAATGCTGCTTAGTTCTGAGCTAGTCACTAACTCTTCTGTGTGTAGTGCTTGATGCTGCAGCGTTTCCTCCATGCCAGCTGGTTCTGTGAAACTTAAAGGGGATGAGCTGGGGAAGAGACAGTAAATACAGCTTGGACAGGGGTACTGAAATCTCGGCTGCAGAAGAGGAGTGCTGAGCACAGCATCTATATTCCTGGAAAACTGCTGTCACTGAGAATTCAATGGCATTTTTTGCCACAGCCATCCCTGACACGAAGATTTACTCCATAACGCCTTTCCCACCCTATCCCCACAAGCCTAACGGTGGGATTAAGACTTGAGCTCTCTCTTTACCAAAGTTGTGTAAGGTTACAGATGACCCACAAACAGGCAAATATGTTTGGCAGACAACTGTGAAAGAGCCTTGCTGGGCCTCTGATACCGCACGAGCACTGCTTCCATCCCATAATGGATATTATAAGGCTTTTGTGGCACACAGGGGTGCTGCTCTGCGCATAATGGCATGGCGACAACTCAGCCTAATTGTTTCTTATATTCTGATCCCGAAGTCAAAAGTTTCATTGGAGAAATTGTGCTTGGAGAAGGAAATCGTAGTCACTGTCTGGTTATTGGGTGTAGGAGAGAGTTGGGGTGAAGCGTACGCAGGCATATATGTAACTGCAATAATCTTTCTTATTGTTCAAGCCTTTTGCAGCCTCTACTCTTAGCCTGAAATATATAGCATAATTTCCGTCCCACTGTAGAATCCATTTTATATGTATTTTCATGACAGTATGTGTACATCTACATATACACAGAGTGTAAACGTAGTGTGTTGTTTGTATATATCGTCTTTGCAAATAGTCATAGAGAACACAAAAATTCACTAAATTATTTCTGTCTTAAACCCAGAAATTCTTTCAAAAAAACACATGATCACACTTGCCTGCAAACAGGAAAATCTTTCTGCAGAAGCTACATGGCAGCTGACTGACTTAAAGAAAAACAAAACAACCAAAAGCTTGAGTATGCATATCAAGAACACAAAAGATACATACTCTCCCATACTTACACACCCACTTATGCTGGTACATCTAAATAGCTTTGTTTTGAAGGTTTAATCAGATTTAAATGGAAAGTTATTGAAGAGAACTGTGTGGTCTGAATTTTAATCCCTGAACCCACCGGCTTCTTTTTTATTGCATGTGGTGTGGCCTTGAATTGCAGAATGTTTTAAACATACATAATGAGCTCAATGTCAAACTGTTGAGCCTTTTGTCTTTAACAATAAGCACTTAGCTCAACTAAATGAATAGAAATTGCTTTAGTGAATTACAAAAGCCAAGGTTTTACAGTGCACTAATACTGACATTAATTAATGTAGACATTGTCATATTTTACAAATATATGGGATTAAAATCAAACGTTAAAAAAATGTAGCATACATCAGTAAACAGACCAAATTTCAACAGTCATAAATGCTGCATAAAAGCACTTCTTCCACCAAGAGTAATATTTTTTTCTGATTCATTCACATTTACATAGGCTACATTTAGAACATATACGGTACTGGTTGAATGGCAAGAATCGGAAAGAAATAATGTAAACAGTATGTGTAATTTCTCCAGCTTGGAAAGAGATTAGATCTCCAATTCATAACAGACACTTTCTCTTATCGTATTTCCTAAAGGGTGTTTGTAATAGGATAACTTTTCTAACGGTAGAAAATAAGAGAACTTATTTCCTTCCCCCAAAACCAGGAGCAGTATTCAGAAATTTACAGTAAATGGCAATTCATCCTTTAGAAATCCCTTCAACCTAGTACTAGAGTTGCTGCCAGAGATCTGAATGCTTTTGCCTAAATCTCTGTAATCCAATAAGCTTTTGTGTTTAGCAGCTTGTTTTGAAACTTGTATAGCACCCCAGCCTGTGTCTCCGTATGTTCGTTTGCAGGCAGGTGAGTGCCCGAGGGCCTGATTATTATTCAAGCCAGGAGGCCTTCACAGCCCCAACCAGAATGTAATTTGTAATTAACTGTCATTTACTTCTGTCTGCACTGACTTGTTGTTCAAAAGACAATGTATCTGAGCTGGTCACTAGCTTCTCTTTGTTGTGGATATGATGCCTCTCAGATCTAGTTGTATTCATAAGGTTTAGAAAACCAAGTACTTGCACTCTTGAAACCAAAGTGGGAAGGGGATTTCACTGATTTTTCCTAAATAAGTTAGGTATATGCAATTATGAATACTTAGGTATGTAAAATGATGTATTTGATGCTCTGGGATAAGTTTCTGAGCAGAATAGTTAAGTTCATGTGAGACATATTTAATTGAACTCCATTAGGGATAGACTCTTCATGATTTGAACTTATTATAGTTGAGATCTGTAAAATGAAAGTGCATATTTAAGTTGTGGGAATTTTTCTTAACCCATTTTAAACATTGCAACTGTATTTTCTCACTGAAGCGGGGCCACTAATGTATTCTGTGAATGTACCCATATCATGAATTTGTAATTGTCCCCATGGTAATCTTTTGTTAGCCGAAATAAACAAAAGAATAACATAATATCCACATTTATTTCTGTAAGACTTGTGCTTCGAACTATTACCAACATAATTTTAATTCACAAACAGTAAAAAAATTTTACAAAAATCTTTTTCTGTTTAAACTCTGTTTCATGCGCTTGTCTGTGAGAAAGCGGGCATGACATCGTGCAACAATAAGTCTCCGCACACAAAGCCACTTTAAAAATAGATTAGACTTATCTAATTCCGACCTTTAGCTCAGCCTAAAACCAGTGTACTGCTGTTGTTTTGCCAGAGCAGAACTTTCAGCCCGTTTCATCTCTTTTGTCGCTGCTGCTGCCGCTGTTGATGTTTTCTTCTTCCACCTTCCCAGGTGCCATTGCCGCACCTCGCCTGCGGCAGCGTGGGTGAGGGACTCCCCGGGCAGCGGCACCAGGAGACCACCGCAGCTGATCCGAAACCCCTGCCTGGGCTTTACCTCCGTGTAAAAGGAGCACCTCCCTCCGGTTCAGCACAGCTCTTGGCCTGCTCTGCGTTTCCCAGCGCTATCTCGTCAGATTGCGTATTCTGGGCAGTATATACTGGTCAAGGGGATGCATAAAAAGGCTCAATGGCATTCTTTTGTCGTACTTAAAAGAGGGGGTGGTGGAGAGAAAAGAAAGAGAAGAAAGAGCAACGTCTATAGGAACAGCTTTCCCCCCGTGGTGATTTGCATAAAGTTGGATTAAACAGCGCTTCAAGCCCCAAACGGCTGATTACTTACACTGGGCCTTATTAATTATTTCCTTCTTTATTTGAAACAATTAAGGGGCGAAAACAAACACCGCGTTGCTATCTCTTTAAGACCGGGAGCAATAAAAGCGTAAGACCCCAAAGAAAGCCTGCTTTTTGTGGAGTGTTTTCTGTTCTCGCCAGCCACGTCGGGGCTGGCAATTCCCATGTGTTATCAAAAGAGACAAGAAGCAGCAGGCTTTAGCACCTAGCTGAGCGGGATTGCTACATGCCACTCTAAGTGCGATTAAGCTTCCTTTAGTGCACCAGTGACATCACTGATGGCTCAAAGCTGCAGCTACTCAAGAGTATTAGAATGCATTTCATGCTTGGCTTACTCAAAACTGCAGAGCTAAAATTTACACCTTATTTGATGTTCTTCTCCCTGCTGTTAATTGGTAAAGGGATCTCTGACCCTTTTGATCTCTGCTACAATCCTCTAAATGCCCAGGTCTGCTAAACTGTTCAGCAGGAGATGCTCAGCAGTTGCCCAGTAATGTGAAGTCTTTTTTTGGCTTTCTTGCCTTTGGTTTACATCCAAGTTGCACAGAAATAAGAGATGACAGTTGTTATAGATATGCTGGTTTAATTACTTGTCAGCTTATAGCTGATATCTCGGCTAGCCAACGTGGAAGCTTAACTTTCTTCTAGTAGCTTAAAGCATGACCAACTGCTAGTGCTTTAGTATTTAGCCATAAAACTCTGGATACATTTAAGATAAAAAATAAAATAGAGGAACAGCCTTTTTGATTTACTTGCAAAAGTGATCAGCTTTTGGTGCTCTTGATTTAACATAGACCTTAGGTAACGTAAAATTATTTGGTCGTATTGACATCTAAGTGGATATCGGGCTTGTTTTAATTCCATTTTATAATTGCATGGGGAATACTGAATACACTTCGCCCCTGCTACCTTTGAAATGAGAGACTTACAATCTTGGTGAGAATAAAGGAGAGGTGTATTGTGTTGGCTTGACTACAAATATTGCTATATAAAGTTTTACCAGCTTCCCTTGAGGAGGCGTCCCTTCAAAAGGAGCCTAGCACATATAATCTTAATGTATATGTGATTAAAAGCGATTAGCATGCACACACCTCTGCATATGGCTGAATTAATTGTACGGAATACTGTGAATTTTAATGGAGGTGACGGTATCCATTCAGCACCTTTGAAGAATTTGCTTAGCGAAGAACAAATGAGGAATGCCGTAATAATTGTTGCCTATAGGTGAAGGCTGGCTAAAAACGTGACCCCGCGGTTGAGACACCATGCTCTCCCCCTCCAAACCCTGTCAGAGGTTTTTAGTGTTTATCCCAGGCTTTGTTATCCACCAAGATACATAGTTTCCATTGAAGTGAAACAGATTATTGGTTACTATAGTTTCCCTATTGCTCAATTCAGTGCTGTGAAAAGCCGGGCACAATAGGTTTAAAAGTCCAGTTAGGACAAATAAATCCATGTTGTGAAGAATGGGAGAGCAGATACCTGTTCTTCCGTCTTTGATGTATTCTTTATTTTGTAGGATAGAAGGAGAATTAGTGGACGGTTAATTGTTCGGTGCTTAGAGCTCTGTCTTTCCACTTTACTGCAGAGTGAAATATGGTGCTATAAAGAGACAGTGAATATTGTTTTACTTCTTCCCCTCCCCCCTCCTCTCCAGTTTTCAAGACGTGCAAGATACTGTAGCTGTGCGGTGGAGACAGGAATACAGATTTGTGAGTTTAATTTCTGGCATTATATTTTCCCTGCACTGAGTCGCAACCGTATAGTGTTGGCCTTCTTTCCATGCCAAAATGGTAAACGGCATTTTCTTATATCCTGAGAAAACTACTCCACCCAGAATTTTTAGGTTAAGCTACAGAAAATTTACATTAAGGAAAGTGAAAATGTCAGCTTTCACCAGGATACATCAAGAACCAACCATCTGAGCACGTTGGCAAAATTAATGTATTCTAGAAGGCCAACACATAAATGTTAAGAGGGACTTGATGATACAGTGCAGATTAAAGCAGTGGCTTTTGTGCCTCTGGAAGCTATGTTTGCATTCAGCCCAGTATGACTAGGAAAAAAGTTAATTTGATTTGATAGCTGAAAAGGTCACACATTTTGTTCAGTGCCTTGCATGCTTTTTTTCTTAACTAGATTTCTCCATTTCAGCCAGAGCTCACTTCTAAGGATTTCTGCTTTGCTATAGCCCTTGTTGAATCCTGCCAAGAAACAAGTTGTGGACAGCATTCTACATGCGTAATACAATGGCAAAATGGAAAACCACTGAAGTCAAACTTCAGTTCCAAGCTTATTTGGCTTCGTTTATCCTATATTTCTTATTCTACTGTGCGAGTTCATGGGGAATAGGAAAAAAGACAGAGGGGAACAGAGTTAATCAAGCACAGCCTGCAACATGCAGTACAGGTAAATGACAGAAAAGCTTAAATATTGGAAATCTCTACCAAAAGTGCAACCTTCTTCTCTGAAGGTGTTATTTGACATTGCTGAAGGTTTCATCTTGATTACTTTCAATAAAATCCAAAGTAAGGATGACTGTCTTGGCTCACTAAGCAACAAGGTTTTATCACTAATTACAATCCTTTATTACCAGTAGTTTAATAGGTTTATGATAGGTCATAAAACAATTCAGCATGGGAGTACATAAAAGGAATAGGTTATACAGCTGTGACATCTTAATATCTATTCATTTTAATCATTTTACGATCTTTAATGGTAGTATTTTTTAAATAAGTTTGTATGCTTTTACACGGAATAGACGGCCACCAAAAATGGGAGGTGGAGGAAAACCACATAAATATAGAGTAAAATACTTAATGAGGCATTTTGAAAACTTCTAATGTCAAAAGCATGTAGACTGTATCACGCATGTGGAGTCTCATTATGGGTAATTATAATAAAATTATAAGTGCTATAATAATTCTAACCTTGAAGGCACAATAAAGGATAGTTATATTTGCCTTCCTAGCCCACACATCTGAGACGTTTTCCTCATTAATTATATTTCATGTAAGTATAATTATGTAGTGTAAGACTAAAATTTGAAAGCATTTGCTAAATCACTCTTAATGGCAGCCTTATTCTTCAGAGCTTTAATATAACTAATTATATCTAAAGTTATAAGCTGAAATAAGAAATGGAAACAAAGTAGAATGTACACTGTATGGGATTTTTTTTTCCCTACTGATTGTTTTAATCTGTAATGTAATTAATGAATGGAAAGTAAGTTAGTAGAGAAAATGGGTTATTGTTTGAAACTATAGTAAAAGTCAATCCTGCTTCCTCCAGTATAAGTTATTTTGACTTTGGATTCACTGTTGGTCTAAAAGTCTACATTTTCTATGACACAGAACATTATGTTATGTGCTTATAGACATTTTGGAGATGGTATGCCTACACAAAGTATTCCGATGGTTTCTGTAGTGCATAAAATATTTGACTGTGATTAAAATATCCACATAATACATTATAGAAGGAAAACTGTTTTGAAATGTTGTAATATGTAATTTACTAAGATTTGCCTTGTCATATTTGTTCACAAGTCTGTACCTTTATCCATTCACTCATGGCTACAATAGTAGCTTCATTGGTAATATAATTATTTCAACTTTACTTTGAAAGTAAATGTAAACACAATACCTCAATACAGAAAAAAATCAATACAAAGATAAAGTTTTTTTTTTTCTTCATTATGAGTATTATTTAAATGACTATGAACAACATCACATATTTCAGGATAGAGAAGCAAAAATATTTTCATAGAAATAAAGGAGAAGAAAAACAGTTCAGACTGTAATGGAAGTTTTTAAATAACTTAGAGTAGCTGCTGAATTTTAAAAAAGAAGGCTTAATATTCAATGTTTGGGGTTTTTTGTTTGTTTGTTTGCTTGCTTGTTTGTTTTTTTAAAAAAGTTCAACCAAAGATTGGCTGGAGGGGGACAATCCAAAGTTCTTTCCAATGATGAAAAGATGATTGGTAAGGTATTGTGAGCTAGTTCTGAAGTGGGAAAATATACAGGGATTCAACAGGCCTCCCCAAAATTAAAGCTACACATCTCTCTTCTTTCCTTTTTTTACCAGAGTTTATTATGTTTTACTACAAAACTGTATATAACTACAGAGTGTATGTCAAAATGTAACACACCTAATGTAACATAAATATGTTTATTTTACATGTGCACAAACGCATACCTTTTTAAAAAATATATAATCCTACGTTCACTACATCATGATTTCAGACTTTACAGGATCAATGATGTTCAGGTTGAGACATTCCATAAGAATATAGTAAATCATCTTTTAATTATCACTTGCTGCTGGGTGTTTCATCTACCTACAGATTTCTTCCAAAGTAGATATTTAGATGCATATCACAGTTTTATACATTTTTGACATTCCAGACAATAAGAGTTCTTCAAAGAGCAGCGTTTTGAAGTACCTTATAATGGGAGAGGAATACATCCAGCCTGATAAAATTCTTCTATCCACAGGAAGGAGAGTGGGATGTAGAAAAAAAGAGCAAAATCCAGACAATGGATTACATTTGTTCTGTAATGCGTGTAGATGCTACAATCATCTGCACCTGTGTTGCATTAGAGCACCAAGTTTTAGTTGAGGTTATAACTTAAAAAACAGTGGAAGCAAGACTAACAGGGAGAAGACAGTCAACTTCTTAAGCATAGTTTTTGAAATAAGGCATCCTAAATCTTCTTCCGCTTGTTTGCAAGGACTGCTTCATCTTTTCTAGATGGAAATTATATCTGGTTCTTTAAATGGATAAGCAAAAGGATATATTTCTGTCAGAAATACTTTATCTTTGTGAGCTGTCTTGGTCCAGCTGCAATTCATAGAGCTGTTAGAAAACTGAGGTCCTCTGGATTTAAAATAGAAGGGGCTATGGTAAAACAGAAGGAATCCTGCTATTGCCAAAAATTCTCCCTGTTGTGGTCCTCATCCCCTTTTCCCTCCGGAGACATGCTGCTGCAGGACTAGTCTATTTAGGTGGGATTTGTGAGAAACTATTTGAGGAGCTGTACTGAGGTGCAGGGCTGGTGTGGTAGTGTTTGGATTTATGTTGAGGTTTTCTCATGGGATTAGTTAATAGTTTCAGCTGATATAGTGTTTGTAATTTAACTACACTGTATTTGGAATGCCAGGACCCTATCTTTTTGTATATGTTTTACAAACTAAAAGAGTAATGATGTCAGTTATACACCCACATCCCTGTTATGCATTTAAATAGGAAGATCTTATTGTCCCTATCAGTCTCTCTCTGCACAGAATGTAATTATTAAATTGTGGTTCTTCTGTTTCTGATAAAATGAATAATTTCCCTAAGCAAATAGTCAGTAATAAGTGAAATGGATTTAATTACTTTGATGCCATAGTGACAATTTATTTTCTTTTCTGTTTGGATGTTCTCATTACCGAGGGTCTTTCTACGAAGACAAGTTAGGGGCTGTTGCTAATAGGGCATGTTGCTAACAAAATCTTTTCCACTCTTTCCTCTCATTTCACATCCTACTTTGGGCAATGTTTTGACAGAGGTTTTGTGGAAACAGAGTATCACAGTATGGTACTATCTTTTGCTTTTTGGGCCTCATTTTTATTTGCTTTTGACTGCTTTGCACATCCTATACTAAAGGGTAAAGCCACGGGAGGATTCAGGTGTGATAAATGTGAAGTGTTGCCATAAATTAGATCCAGTGAATAATGTTAAGCACCTACAAATTAATCAAAGCAGAGCCTAACTTTTCAGTGCCTAGCCCTCAGACAATAATTAAAACCCAATGCTCCTAATATCCCTCTAAAGGGCATGGGCTGATTGGCAAGTAATCCTGAACACCCACATGTGGAGTAAGAAGCCAGCTGAAGCAGCTGATAAGAAATGTAATGTGATGCTTGAGTCTGATATCTCAAGCTGCTCCTCTCTAGAGTTTATCTGAGGGGAGACAGCAGAATGGCACTGTCCTTAGGA
Organism: Aramus guarauna; assembly: GCA_013400195.1. Lineage (NCBI taxonomy): Eukaryota > Metazoa > Chordata > Aves > Gruiformes > Aramidae > Aramus > Aramus guarauna. Next base: position 1,503,070 of record VXBL01000332.1, on the reverse strand, counting down.
TATCTATGTTTTGGAAACCCCTCTTGAGCATCACTGAACTCATATAGTCTTACACTGAGATGGACAAGGCTACCTTTTTTCAAAATGTCATTGTCAAGATGATAGGACTGCTATTAATATATTTATTACATTCCTTGTTATTTAAAGCCAAGTGTGCCAAGCGTAATTTTACTTGGAGGGAATCACCCTGTTTCAATGTAACCAGAATGAATTTTCACCTGTGGGGCATAAACTGCCAGAGCTCTTTCATAAAACAAATGCTTTCTCTTTCGAGAGAAATGAAGGACTCTTCCTTCACTCCAAGAGGAACTAATGCAACAAGAATGTTCAAGTCCAGTCACTTAATGGTTTCATATAACAATAACTTCAGAGTTTTGCCTCTATTCGCTGTTTGCTCACAAGGCCTCTTTTTCTGGAGCTACTTTGGCTTTCCTCAGACTTTTATTCTACATACATTAGTGTAAAGAGTTTTCCTGGTCATCAGCAGGTTTTTTGTTGGTTGTGGGCTTTTTTTTGTTTTGATTTTTTGGGGGGGCTTGGGGGGTTTGTTGTTGTTGTTAATCAAAAAGGTCTAGACTATCTTGTCCCTTAATAATGTGTTACCACCTTCTTAAACGTTAAGAGCTTAGAAAAGTTGCCTTGCTAGTGGTATTACACTGAGTTTTCCTGTAGGGTATCCATCAGGTGTTTCCTTGAAATCTTGTTCCTCTAACATGCAGTGAGATAAGTAGAATTAGGTCTGAGGCTTTCAAAGAAATAATGCACCAAAGATAATGCTAACAGTGTAAAATTATAGAAGTACAAATCTTAGCATAAAAAATGCAGCAGGGCACAACTTGTATCTTCCAGTATTAGGAGTAATACAAAGAAAGCATGTTACTTACCTCAAAGTCTTTCTTCATTATGATATTCATTATCTAGTGCAAATCTACTCATCTTACTCTGTTTTCTTGCCATTGATAATAACTTAAATAATTTCAGTTATGCTTTTTTATCTTTTTTCTAATTTGACGCCTAACTTAGTTTCAGCATATGTACCTACTCTTTACTAGAGACAGCACCCAGCATTTTAGCAGTTTAACCAAACTGGTCTCATACAGTCAAATTGTTGTCTCACATAATTTCCTCTTAAGTATAGATGCCCACTTGAAACATTATTTTCATGTCCTCTTCATGAGTAACAAAATTTCCCCATTTGTTATTGTATCAAAATAATTGCTGGAAGAAGAAAATCTTTCCCTATTTCCTAGGTGCAATGCACTTCAAATTTTCACTAAAACTTCCTTTAAATAAAGGTAAAGTATCAGTAAAACTTGTACACCAATCAAGTTTGGATTCCACTCAAGATTTGGACTGGTTTCCCATCCAACTGTTGTCTGACTTGGTATTCAGGGCTGAAAGGAATTTTAGCTTTGAAAGAAAAGTTGTAACCATCAACCTATTTGAATATGACTGTACAGAATGAAATGTTCATATCTGATTTAGGACATCAAGTTGGTCCAGATAGTGCTTGGTTTAATTAGTACTATTAAATTTCAAAATCTCTCTTTAATGACCTTGGCAAAGCATTCCAGCTATCTTTTTTCCTGAAAACTCTGGATTCAATATTGGACATAAAAGACATACAGGAAGTTTTACTTGTTTCTTTGACTCACACACTGTTTCCATTGGTGGCATCTTGTTTTCATTAGTCCATTGCCTTGCACCAACTCGCAGTCACCTCTCTTCTTGTCTACTGTCTACCAGACCAGGTCATTAGTGGAGTCCTCTCCCTTCACTCAAACCACAAGTGAGCGCCCCATGTACATTAGGGTTAAATGTCACATGAAAGAGGAACTTCAGCCCAAGCACTCCAATTTAATCCAGTCTTCTGTGTATACTGATACATTGGAAAGCCATTACTTGCATTCATAAGTAATTTAGTCTTGTTAGTAGTCCTAGCAACCACTATGAGCAAAGGACATTTCAATCTGGCTCATAATTATTTATTATTCCTTTCAAATCTTCTGTGTTTCATTTGATATATTACCAGAAGCTTCCTTAGGAGAGGCTTCTTGTCTGTGGGACAGCAGCACTGAGAGAAGAGTGGAAAGGTTGGCAATCTTGAAATCATCTCCACTCCACAGAGCTCCAGACCTGCTAGACATTAAATACCATTACTCTGCCCTTCTTAATGCAATCTCACAAGTTGGACAACATGCTTTATTAGAGCTGAGAGACTTTAAATTTGACATCAGATGTAACCAGCACAACTGCACCGGTTCCCAGCCTCATTTGATTCATACCCAAATTAATACCTCTTGGGCAGGATCTGAGCCAAAAGCCTCAGCATGCCATTCAACTGGGTCTCGAGGGTTTCATACATGCTCAGATTATGCATGCCTTTAATCCTATTGCACATTAAACAGCATGAATAGGACAACATCTTGGTCAGCTGAAATCCTAAAACAATATTTAGATCAGACTAACTGGTACTAAGCATCTTGTACTTAGCTGCTCCCCCAAACACAGTGTTTTTCCTGACAAGTCTTTCCTTGCCCACTGGGTCAGGGATCAAAAAGACTAAAACTTACAAATGATCCCCTGCTGGCTTCCAAATCCCAACCAGAGAATCTGTGCTAAAAATCCTTTGGAAGAGTAGAAGTAGTCACTGAGGTACAGCTGTCAATCAAAATGTTCTCACTAATATCTTTTATTCCCCTCATCTGTTTGGATTTGCACACTACTGTTGCTCAAACTGTGACTCAAAGCTGAAACAGTATTTTATCATAGTTGTACACCCATGCATGAGTGCTGGGCACTCATTAGTGCTCTTAGAAACTACAGTACAAATAAAATATCAATTGCAAGCTGCAAGAATGACCTATCTTCCTGCTCACAGGGAGCTATTATGATTTTTGGGGACAATTATGATTTTTTAGAACAATGTAAGGTATTGCCATTACTGAGGACATAAAAGTACCTTAATTTGATAGCTTAGTTGATCAGAGTAACAGAAACAGATGGAAGTTATTATCGTGGAACACAGTGTGGTGCGCTTGGGTCCAGACAACAAGAAGTTTGTGGACTGGGGTCTTATCAATTGGAAATTAATGAAATGGGGGGAAAACTTGGGTGTATGTAAGGATGCAACTAGTGTGATGCAGCTGTGAAAAAGTATGACAAGTTCCCAGGACATATTAGACCAGGTTATTTTACACAGAGCAGGATTACTAGTACATCAGGGAAGACAATCATAAGACTTCATTAAGAATATTATAAGCAGGACTAGTTACCTGTATTCAAGAAATATAGACCTAAATACAGGCAAGATTTATTAGGGAAATGCACTAGCTATTTTATGAAGACTGATTAAAATGATCTAGCTCCTTTAGCATTATTAAAAGAAGGTTTAGAGGCAATATAATAACTCTGAAATGCAGTAAAAGGTAAATATTCAAGAAGAAGAAGAGTTTTTAAGTAAGAGAATTAAATCAACATAAGAGTAATTATAATAAATTGGTCATAAATACATTAGCTTGCTAACTAGATGATCTCTAACCATCCAAGAAATGAACTTCTAGTTTTCAAATAGCGTCGTGAAGTAGGAACTTAAGTGTAAGATGGTGATAAGAAAGAAAGATTTTAAAAGTCATAAAGAAAATTCTGGGGAAAAAAGAGATTAGGCTTATGATATGAATTATTAGGTATCCAATGTGCCAAGGAGGTTGAAATGAGACTGAGTACTGTCTATTTACACTGCATATACCCTCCATTAATCTTGTGCCTTCCACCTCTGATAGTCACTTCTGGAAGCAAGGAAGGAATATTTTCATATTTTGATAAANTTTTTTTTTTTTTCTGGAAGGAAAGATCTCTGTTCGATAAAGTGCTGGAAATTGGCCATAATTAGAGCAAAGGCATAGGCAGGATGTTCAGATGCTTCTACTGTTACTCTGCTGTAATTAATGTTCAATGCCATACTATTGTAGCTTTCTCATTTACATGGAGTAAAATGACCATTCACTTTGGCTTTGGAAGGAAATATTTCAAATAAGTGAAATCATTATTTGAAATTTGATGCAATTTTGTACTATGGAGCATGGTACTTGCTTTCTAGGCTCACTTGAGAGTTTTATTTAATTGCTTCCCTGATAATGTAGAGACTTAGCTATTGGAGGTGACCGTAACCTCTTCTGTATTCTTTCTGTGGCATACTATACTTGTGACTTTTACAGAAGATCTTAATTTTCCTTTGGTCTTGGGAAATGTGATAGGTGGAAGAAAGCAGAATGGATGTTATGTGGATAAATCTAAAATAAACATCTATCACATAGTTAGCTGAGATTGTGAATGAATGGACTCAATGACCCGAGTGGTGCCTCCCAATCCAATCTTTCTGAATCTCTCAGGTCCCAAGCCCATGGCTACATGTGTTTAATCCTTCCCTTGTGCCACCAATTTCCCATTAATCTCACAGATTCAACACTTGCTCAAATCCCACATAATTCTCATGAATACACTGAAGTATTTAACATTCCCCATCATCATCCTTCTCTGAACTAAAGATGTGCTTTGCAACTCTCAGGAAATTAATCACTTTCCCATCAAAACAGCATTACTCCCAACAAATGCAGCATATTTTCATACCTCAAATACAAAATCTCCCATGCTACTAATCTTCCTTTCAGACTCATAAATTTTCCCTCACCTTTTATTAGAATCATCACCCACCCAACCCAACCCCTTCTAAAAGTGAGCAAAATATATCCCATTATCATCAGACAGAAAGACCTCCTGTGTCTGGTCCAAGTAGTTCTTCCAAATAAATCACTCCAACAGAGTTCTGACTTCATGTTCTTTTTCCATGTAAAATATTTTGCATTTCTTTTAACATATAGCCAGTACTTCTTGGGGATACGTCTCTCTCATCTCAGTGCTGGGAAACAAGTCCCTTTATGATCACATGAGGAAAGTTCATTCAAAATATAGAAATACTGAATATTGAATGATGAATATTGAAATAATATTTGGCTTCAGCTGCATGACGAAAAGCAGTGAACCCAATCTGAAACTCTAAAAAATATCTTTCCAAACTGTATTGCCATTGTTACTGGCAAACAGACAGTGGGAAAATGCTGTGCTTAACTTTTTTGAGTGAGGTCTTCGTTACCTGAACAGACTTACACTGGGAATTTGGGCTCATAAAGCATTTCCTAACTATATGTTTAAGAAAAGTTGAATGTTTACCACAACTCTTCCTGTAAGCAATTGCTCGTTTAAGATGGACTGACAGTACGCTTTCAGTTATAAAAGAGGAAATGTTTTTAATGAACACTGGGAAGAAAACCGGCAAATTCCACCTTTGCCATTCCCTGTGTTACCTAGGCAACACTTATACTCTCTTCATATCTGTTTCCTCCTGTGCATTTTTGCTATAATAATACTTAACTAACTCACAATGGTGTTGTGATGTGAGCACTAATTAATTCACACCTTCACAGCATATTTGGATAAAAGATGCTATGTAAGTATTAACACCATTATTTTTAACAATATTTGTTTATACTATTAAATCCTTTCAGACAATAACCTCTGATTTTACATTTTCCTTCAGATGTCTCAAACTGAATTAGCTAAACAGTAAGGGAGAAAACACTTATGCAGGAGGCCCTAGAATAAGGGTAGCTACTTTTTAAAAGCAGAAGGTTTAAAAGAAACATGCAAAATTCAGCAAAGCTAGTGAATAGATAGGGTTTTCTGTCAGGTTAGGATGATAAATGAAAGGGCTCTAGTGGCCCTTCTGTTTGTTTAGACCTCTTGTTCCTGCTACAACTCTGCACAAAACTAGCATTGAAGTGCCTACTGTTAAAACATAACATAACCTGACAATGATCAGCCCAGAGGGCTTTTCCAAGAGAAGGCCATATTGTTCTGCGTGGGGAAGTGCTCTAGCACGAGATGTCCTGAGACATGAAGGAAAGCACCGAGTGCGGAAGACTTTCCAGTACATTAGTAGTATATGAAAGGAGCTGACCACTCGTACATTAATATTGCCTTGTTCTGGAGACTGACATATGGGAAAGCACTGCATAAGATTCTCAATAGACAGCTGCTTTTCTCCTTGTTTTATAACAACAGGCACAAAGTGCAAAAGATACCAGATTTAACATTACAGGGCCCGAACGCATTTTGTGTGTGGTTAAGATACTTAATTTTTATATTGTGCAGATGACTGAACAATTACAGAACCCATTATTTTTTTACTATGCACTATTTGTAAAGCCACTACAGAATGTTTACCCTGGGAACAGCTTTAACATTAAGCATTTTATATACCAACCAGGCCATTTGTAGTTAAGCAGTTTTCTGCTAATGGCTCTAAAGTACTTTGTTTTTGACTCCAGAGGATTTTCAAATGTCATGAAAGAGACTGGGTTTTATGATATATTTAAGATCTTTATTCACATCTTACATTTCAAATAAAGTAAAACAGTCTGATACTGAGCTGAAAACAAAATAAGAATAAAAGAAAATTGTCATGAAAATTAATGCAAAAGTACAAGAACCTATATTTTCAAAATCTGTATATAGAAATTTAAGCAATGTTGCTCTGAAATTTTTTCTTTCTTTTTCTTTTTTCTTTCTTTCCTGTAGTTTTTTCTATGTAGAATATTGATATATCAAGATGTTTCTACTTATGCAGTGCAAAGAAACAGTAAGCATTGTACTACTTGATACCTCTGTGGAAATGCATCATGTACAAACCTCTCCAGTTTGTACAGGTGGTTTTCATGTATGCCTGAATTTCACCAAAGTTTGCACATCCCAGGGAAGATTATGCTGCAGCCAGCAGGTTTTTCATGGCTTGATCATTTGGCTGATTCATTGATTCACTGCAGCTTTTTTTAATGCCAACTCTACTAACATGAAAGAGCTGGAAAGAGTCCATAGAGGTGATGCCTGGCAGATAGCTGGTGTAGCTCTAGTACTTCCCTGCACAAAATAAGAGTCTCTTCTGCCTCTGAGATGAACAAACCTACACCAAGCCACTTCTGACTTGTAATAGCTCAGGGTATTGCTATTTATGATGAACTAAGTTATGAATAAGGAACAAAAACTGAGCTGCAATGAGAGCCTGGTACCCCTGCCCCACCCAGCACGAGGCAGAAACAAATACATCTTACAACTGACACTCAAACTCTCCAGGCCTTATGGCACAGGAGAAGACCTGACTGATGTGCACATTGCAAAATGATGTGGGGAAAAATGAAAAGCTAGTCTTCGGAGGAATGCTGGAGGACTTTTTAGGAGTTCCTCCCCTTTTTAAAAAATATTGAGAAGATTGAGTTAAAATTGAAATACCATCAGTTTTATTTTAGGGTTAATTTTCAATTGATTCACAGCAATGTCAAACTAAGTGCCTCTGTTGGCTAATGTGACATTGGTGGAAACTGAACTTTTTTCCAGATCCATACACAATGGTTGAATGTGATCAATTCACAATAAACATTTTGTTAAGTATTGTCTTATACTTCTCTGGGAAATCAAGCTAGGAGAAAAAAATACCACCTATCCGTAGAACTATGAAGACATCTCTTATGCTGACAGTCCTCAAAAAGAATTTAAATTTTAAAGGAATCCTCACAAAAAACTTAATTTTCTCACATATAATGAATATTCCCTCTGTTATTCACTAGATCAATCCATGCAGTCAGACATACAGTGAAGGCATCCAAGGTGCAGAGAAATTAGCAATAGAAAGAAATCAGCAAATCAACCTTTATTCATTTAATAGACTGCTGCACATTCCCTCCAGTTTCAAGCTCTGCATGAGCATATGTTTCCTCTTTTTTTTGTTTTCTAGAAAGCACTCGAGGGGCCTCTCCGAAAATAGCAGGGGATGGCACACAAGCTGAGATTGCCAACACTTCCCCATGCAGGTGCTTCACTCAGTTCATGGACACTACACTACATGAGTGATTCCTTCTGTTTACAACTATCCCACAACAGCACAAACTCAAGGAGAGTATCTGTGCCACTGCTGGTTTTCCCCAATGTCTTAGAAATGATTAAATGTTCCCACTGAAGCAGATAATGAGGAACTCTGTGGGAAAAGAGGTTTTTTTTTTTTTTTTTTTTTTCTGCATTTACATGCAGATTGTTTGAGATGCCAAGAATATGATTATTAATGTGCATGTAAATATTCTTGATTCACACAACATATTTCAGGCATCAGCTTTAACTCAGATGTTGAAATCATGACCAGTTATCAGCAGCTGGTGACTAAGTGACTATGCGCTAATTATAGTTCTAAATGTCATTTTATTAATTGCAGTTTGATACAAGTTAGAAGGCATTTAGAAAAAATGTCCCAGTGCTGGAAATTATAATTGAGAAACATATCCAATTTTTAGTTCTTGGGGCCTATATTTTAAGAGTTGACATAACAGAGAGCCTAGGGTGTGCAAGCCTCACCTAGGGCTTGCTCTTTATGGCATATTTTCACTTGCTGTCTAGAAGGTCTGGACAGTTTCTTTTTATTCTGTTTCACAAAAGCCACATTAAGAATCCACAGAAAAAAAAAAGTCTTACTGGGTCAAAGACCTGGCTACTGGCCCTTTGGAAATGCTGCATACAAACCTAGGATGATCTTAGTGTTAAAGTTCAGCCAATTCTTGACTTTCCCTGTTTCAACTGAATATTGGGATCCAACAGGCAATGGGGAGGATTGTCCAAAAGTGTTTTCTTGATAATTAAACATTATATATGTAATTAAATAGGTATTGTAACGTGTCTTAAAAATAGGTTATTGCTTGTAGGGATCCTAAAGCGTCAGATGTTGAGTTCCTGCACCAGCGGATGTTTAATGATGACGAGCATAGTGAAACAGAGGCAATAGGAGGATATGACAAACACACAGACTCCCTGGAATATGCTATTTGGTGTTGATGAGGCACTTCACAAAGGTGTAGGAAATGTGGACTGAGGCCTGTTGAAGCAAAGTAGGAATTTAAGCTCTGGCCTCCCACATAGCTGGTCTGTATTTTAAACAGCCAGGGTACTGTAAAGAACGAGAATGCTTCCCTCTGGGGTCCCTTGTGAGACAGAGCTCATCAGACCCAGGCACAGAAACACAGGAAAAGATGACTGAGTATTCCAGATGGTCGTAATATTCTGAATCGGATGAAAAGGGTGGTTTGAACCTCAGGCATGCTGGGCCCTATTTTGCTTCATTTAAAAATAGTTTGCCTTAAAGGTCCTAGGCTCTGGCTCCAGGACACTAGGATTTCAACAGCTTCCTTTTCATACTCTGCAAGTTCGGTGTGAATTCTGGAAGCAGTCTTTTGTTTGAATTGCTTTGCAAAATAGATTTATTCCTGAAGATAGTTTCTTTCTACATCTTCTTGTTTAAGAACCAATCTTGCTAACTTCCTCACCACAAGTGGACTTCTCTGTTTATGTATGTTCCCCTTCAATATTTTTCTATTTTAGCTAGATGTAAGCAAGACCGTGTCCTCGTTTCAGCTGGGATAGAGTTAATTTTCTTCCTCATTGCTGTTACAGTGCTGTGGTTTTGATTAAGTATGAAAATAATGTTGATATCACACTAATGTTTAGTTTCTGCCAAGCAGTGTTTACAATTAATTCAAGGACTTTTCAGCTTCCCAGGCCCTAACAGCGAGGAGGCATGAGCCTTCTGCAGGAGATGCACAAGAAGCTGGGAGGTGTCACAGCCAGGACAGCTGACCCCAACTGGCCAAAGGGATATTTCATACTTTATAACATGATGTTCAGTATATAAGCTGGGGGGAGTTGGCTGGGAGAGCCATGGCTTGGGAACTAGCTGGGCAGCAATCAGCGGTTGGTGAGCAATTGTGCTGTGCATCACTGGTTTTATATATTCTTCTTGTCCTTTCTCTTTCTTCTTCTTCTTCTTCTCCTTTCTCTTTCTTCTTCTTCTTCTTCTCCTTTCTCTTTCTTCTTCTTCTTCTTCTTCTTCTTCTTCTTCTTCTTCTTCTTCTTCTTCTTCTTCTTCTTCTTCTTCTTCTTCTTCTTCTTCTTCTTCTTCCTCTTCTTCCTCTTCTTCCTCTTCTTCCTCTTCCTCTTCCTCTTCCTCTTCCTCTTCCTCTTCTTCTTGTATTATTATTGTTATTATTATTAATTATTATCTTCCTTTTCTGTCCTATTAAACTGTTTTTATCTCAATCCATGAGATTTTTTCAATTCTCTCCCCAGTCCCACTGTGGGCATGGGAATGGGGAGAGCAGCGAATGGCTGTGTGGTTGTTTTAGCTGCCTGCCAGGTAAAACCACAACAGACTGAAAAGGCAATGATCAAACACTTGTCTACAAGTCATTCTTCTTACATTTACTAGAAAATTATCTGTCAGCTTTAGTCACAAAATTCAAATTTGATGTGACCCTAACTTGTCTTTGCAGACCCATTACAACCAAAAGAGTAATCTAGATTCTAATACATCATGAGCATAATTTAAAAGCAAATAAGCACATGGTTCAGGAAGTTATGGTAGACTGTAGACACAGACCCATGCTGAAAGGAAGACAACTGAATATTGCTGAGGGCAGAATTTGACTGAAGAGCAGTTACATAGATGTGCCAGAAAACCTAGTTTGGCCCACATTTATAACTGGAACCTCATCCCATTGTTAGAAGGTGTTGTGCGCTTTTGTAAACTGAAAAATTTTGAGAAAAAAATGGCTCAGACACAAGAAACATTACTTTTCGCTGTTGCAATGTGTTGTAGAGTCATATGTAGTAAAAGGCAGAATTTGAGAACATATGAAGTTGTGTTTTCCTATGATACAGTAAAGCTCAATGAGTTACATTTAAGTATGAGAAGATGGTAATTTGTGTGCTGTACTGTTTAAACTTATTGTATCCAGGATTTTTATCAGGAAATAGGAAGGAAGAAGGATTATAAAATAAGTGTTGTGATATTAAACCTCTCACTTTAAAGTTCAGGCCGTAACAGGAATGGAATCCTTGCAGAGGGACACTACTGGCCCATGACTTGCATTCTCCAGTAAAGGACTACTGTTTGGAAATCATGAGGGTACTAAACTATTAGAATGACAATGTCGTTTCAACATAAGTTGCCCTAAGAAAATGAGAAATAGGAGTTTTACCTTCCACTTCTGACCCCAATATTTTCTTCATCTTCATTGAACATGCTTAACAACAATGGAGAGAATCAGATTGTTGAGCAAAGCTATTCAGTGGTCAAATGTATGTTGTCAGAGAGTTCATGAAAAAGTCATTAGCTCTCCTCCCCTCCTCTTTCACTGTCAGGCAGAATCATGTCATAAATATAGCCACTTGTCTAGCAGGATATCAATCTATCCAGGTATCACCCACTTCCTGTCTCTGGCCATATGTTTCTGTTATTTATGTCAAGAAAATAGCATTTACACAACCGCTGCTAGTTGTTTACAGAAGTTTAACTCCTGTGATATAGTCCTGGTTGTGTTGCATGCTTTTAGCCCATAGATAATACATGAGATTGTACATTTTAAAATATGCTACCACATGCATGACAGAATAAACACAGACCTGAACTGACAGCACCATCTGCCAAACACAGTTGATGTCAGGGGAATGGTCTCTGCACAATATTCTGCTGCTCCCCCATGAGATAAGGCTATTTTTTCTCATGGTATAACTACACTAAATTCAACTTGTTCCTTTAGTGCTCAAATTGTTAAAAATCTCAGAAGCAGAAGGGACTCAGGCCTCCTAAGAAGCACTGCACAGGAATAGTGGAAATTGAACTATTCTCACATACGTTTTTCTTGCTCTTACCACTAGTTACATTCTTGTTTACATACTTACACCAGAAATAAACCTGTGAGCAATGTATACACGACACCTAGATACTCAGTGCTCTGAAGTCATGGAAAATTCATAACATTAATCTTTAAATGGCCTATCTGAAAATTATATAGGGCAATCTGCCTTCAGATGCAGTCTAGCTGTTTGCAGTGAGACACTAGAAAAGTTGCATTTTTTTCCCTGTTATAAACCCACAGTATTCACAGTCCATAATGAAATAAAAAAGTCAAGGTGACACATAACCTTTTTTCCTTTTAATATTTTAAAATTCATAAACATTAGTCAGTTTGTTTGGACTCATGTACTCGTTCTGAAGAGCTGGCTTTATTACCAGACTGTGTCCTGGAGATAACTGCTAGGATTAGGAGGGAAAAACACCCCTTTGCATGTCCTACAACAGCAGCAAACTCAAAGCTGCAAGATCCCTGGATATATGACAATTTATATGGAAATGAAACAGGGTCTTCACCAAATGTCTCAAGGAGCATATTTCTGTCTTCCAAGCACCAAAACGTAAAGTGTGAATGGGCACAAGTGGCCAATGTTGTTGACCAGTCAGGCTGGCAAGGAGGCCATTTCCTGGAGTCTATTGACAATGACAGTTGTCCACATCCCATGCTGTGATAATCTTAAAACCTTAGGTAGTTAGAATAGCTCATAGTTGGATCTGTCATAGGCCTGGATTTCCCTGTGCATCCTCCTTATGCCACCTGTGTGTGGGCCCATGCAGTCAAGACATGCAGAAGTTCTGGAGAAACTGGCACTGTCAATCTGCCAGTGAATATTTCCATGCATGTGCAAAATGCCCTGTACGTTCTGGGGGCATCCAGCTCATTTTGCATGTACAAGTCATGGGTGCCAGACATGTTTGTTACACTTCATAAATGCCTGGGCAAAAAGATGGGAGTCCTCCTGGCAGCTGGACATTTTGGCTATCCACAGAGGAGCTTGAGATCTGCATTTTCAAATCCTATGTTTGCCTGACAGGAGCTACCTCTCTCACACTAGGAGTGCTGGATTCCCTGTAGGCACAGGATTATGGGTTTTGTTTATGACAACGTGTCCTATCCTGGAGCTGAAGAAACAGCTTTTAATGAAAATATTTTCAGAAATGTTCCAGAAGAAAGTTTTAATTTGGATGAATCAGCTTTTTCTCACAATAAAGTTTTATTGAAGAATACCACACCATCCGTTATTTGCTGGTATCCCGATTTCCATTTTGCACAGTGAAATCACATTGGTTCTGCTATTGTCAAGGCCTTCTCTCACTGCAGATGGCTGTGGAACAAGGTTTGTGCTGTTCTATATTATTATTTGATGTAACATAAATGGATTTGAATGTAATATTTTTTTAATGTTAGGCACTCCTTGCTATTTATTACAAGTATATTATTACATCAGTACTAAATGAGTTTGCAAGGAGATTGCAAATGAAAGACATAAACAGTTTAATTGTGATTCATTCTTATCATACTTGTTTTACAAATATACTATTTGTAAAACAAGATATCTTTGAAACATCCTCCTCTAAGAAAACCCCCAAGAAATCAAGGTTTTCTTGTTTTCCTGCAGACGTAATTTATTTGGAAAGAGAAAAAAGTTTAATCAGCATGCTCTCACATTAAAAAGTTGTAAAACAGATGCATATTTTCCATGTATAAATATATTACATTTTTTGAACGTTTTGAACATGACTATATTTAAGAATTGTATACCTGAAAGATGAATTTTGCCATAATTTGGTACCACACTATCTTTGGTATCACCTGCATCATTTTGTAATATGTATATAGAGGCTGCTGTGAACAAGGGTAAAATAGAATATAGTTTAAATTGTGACTTGCCACTGTGACAATGATTACATGGAATTATTTGGTGTATGAATTTTTAAATTAAGTATTTTCCTGATCTATTAAATAATATCAATAAAGAACTGTTGAAGTAGGCATTCACTTTAGAAATATTTATTAAACTATTATACTTTTAGATTAACTAATAACACTTCCTTAATATTAACTCATATTGTTGAAGAATATTTCTGGGTTTGTTCACTTGAGTGTATTTATAGCATAAAACATTATTAACAAGTTGGACAAGTTGTATTTCATATCCATCTAAATTTTTATCTTTGTGGAATGCTTTCCTATCAAGATAAGTCTAAAAATCCCTAATTTTCATACTAGTCATATTCTATGTTTTGCTTCCTATTTGTAAATTCAAACTATCAAGACCTATATTCAATATTTGCCATTTATTTGTGAGACCCATAATTCTATAATTTCCAAATTTCAGTATTTTCTTGTCTTTGCAGTGGCAAATAATTTTCTGTTTGCTTTTTTCCTCTGGTCTCTACATCATAGCAAGTATTGCACCAGTATGAAAGCAAACCCAGTTATTTGAGACCATCACAGTACAGGAAAACAGAGCACGAAAACAGCCAGGTTTCAAATCCTACCACATCTCTTGCACTTTTGGGGACAATATTACTTTTGTACACATACACTACATTTACAAATATATATATATATGTGCATTTATGTGCGTGTGTGTGTGCATTTGCAAATCCACTAAATGATACACCGTGACATTAGCATGTTGATTCTGGAGCCATACTGTTTGGTTTTAAACTTCAGAGATGATAAGGGTTAAAAAAGGTCTTTTTATAGGTAGCTTCATCTGAAAATTAAAGGACGCTTTCAGAACAGTCCAAGTGGTGCACTTAAGGCAAAACTGATTTTGTATAGTCTGAATTCAGTGGGTATCACCATGTTCCAAAAATACATTATAGGTATATGCACTGATATCTGATATTCCTCATGTAGGTGACATTACACATTTAAATATCAAAGTGATGTTAAATAGCTGTTATTAAGAAAGCAATCTTCCTCCTGATCCTGTCACTCCTATAGATTTAAATAATCTGTTAAAACTAATTGGAGTTCTACATAAGCAAGGAATAAAAGACAGAAGTTGTTATAAAACAACAAAAAACCCAAACAAAATCCTCTTCACAAATTTTTTTTCAACTACATTAATGTCATTAATTGGGTACCAAACAGGTAAATCAATGAGACTGTATCTCAGTAGAAACAGATTTCTCAGTACATCACAGACTGAAATACATTTTTAAAACATAGCTAAAACCTCAAATTACTACCTACTTGAACTCAGCTGTAAGCTTTATAGAATTCAAAGTGCAGTCTTACTGTGGAAAGGGAAAAAGGACAATACTAGGGGAAAAGATCAGTGCAACAGCTGACATCTTCTCATAAATTAGGCTTTTGAGAAATCCAAATATTTGAAAGTCTCCCATACCATATAATATATGGTAGGTCTCAGTTTTTTCCTTTTGTACTTTCTGTGGAATGTCTTTTTTCTGGTTTTTTTTTTGGGGGGGAGGTAGGGAGGAGGAGAGTAGGTGGATAAGATAACAGTGATTTGAAAGTCAGGGTTTTTCTGAATAGTTGCTTCTGTGAAAGCTGTAACATTTTTCAGAGCAAAGATTTCTGTTTTTTCACTCTTTTGGCATGCAGTATTCTATGGAAACTGTAGAATATTAGAAAAGTGCAGGTTGGAGGGAACCTCTTTTCCAGCCTCCTTCTCCAAGTAGACCCAGTTTCAAATTTGGACAAAGTTGCTCAGGGTCTTGTCTGAGCCCTGGATGAGAAGGATGGGGGTTTCACATCACCTCTCAGCAGCTTCTTTCAGTAGTAAACTACATGACTGTGAACTCTTTTTCCCTTGCATCTAATTGGAATTTCATATGTTGAACAGTTTAACTGTTGCCTCTTGTCCTTTTGCTGTGCGTCTCTGAGAAGAGTCTGTCTCTGTCTTCCCCATAAGTTTTGTACTTCCTACTTGCTACTCAAGGAAGTGTAAAACTTCAGTTAGATCTTGCCTTATTAACATTCTCTTTTCTAGGCTAAACGAATGCAACGTCTTATGTTTCTCCCCGTGCATCATGTACTCCATCCCAAGGCAACCAAATGAAGAGTTTCAAAAAGTTTACGTCTGTGCACACACACAGGCTCCTGCTCCTTCATCCTCTATTTTCTTAGCATTGGTCCAGGTTTGGAAATATAAACAAAGAGTAGTGAAGTTGTTGAGGTTATTATTACTGTACTACCCTGACAGTTTTCCAAAGCTGCAGAAGGTGGAGGTCACAGAGAAAGCAAGAAAAGAGAAAGAGTGAGAGGCAGAGAAAGGGGGGCTTTACCCTGCTTATTTTGTAAGGCCCATTTCTAAAAATGAGGGGAAAGAAATCAACAGGGAGAAAACCAAAAAATTCCACCTGATTTTGGAATTCCCATTTAAAAATATGTGATTTACATTGGATTTAAAATAACATTGAATTCTGGTGACCTGGGATTTCTAGGGATAATTTGACTTTGTATGGTTTGCACAGATGTTTCTGTGGCATATCTCTTCTTTTCTCAGGAAATGGGCTTCCCGTGTTAGTTGCCTTCTTTTACACTTAAGACTACCTCATTATGCAAGAAGAAAAAGGGCAGAAATTGCAGTGTTCAAGAAGTAACTCTAATTACAGTATAGTTATCAGAAGGGTAGGCCACTTAGGACATCTGCTTTTGTTCTGTAATGGTCCAGCTCACTCCCCAATCCCAACTGAGTTTGGCCATATAGAACTGACAAAGAGGAAAGTCGCCATAGCGTAGCACAGATGGTTAGTGAAATGGAACAATACTTGTATTTCAGAGGGTATATGAGCCTTTCCATTTTGTGTGGGTTTTGTTGCTGTTGTTGTTGTTGTTGTTTTGGGGTTTTTTGTTTATTTGTTCATTTGTGGTTTTTTTGTCATAACACTTTGGTTTTCCCCAGCTATTGTAGTGAAACAGCACAGAAACCTAAAGCTGTACGTAGACAAATAGCCTTATACTTATTTAGAGATTGTGGTGGGTTGACCCTGGCTGGGAGCCAGGTGCCCACCAGAGCCGCTCTATCACTCCCCTCGTTCACCAGACAGGGGAGAAAAAGTGTAACGAGAAGCTTTGTGGGTCGAGATAAGGACAGGGAGAGATCACTCACTTACTATCGTCATGAGCAAAACAGACTGAACTTAGAGAGGAAATTCATCTAATTTATTCCCAAACAGAACAAGGTAGAGGAATTAGAAATAAAACCAGAACTTAAAACATCTCCCCCCCCCACCCCTCCATCTTCCCGAGCTCAACTTCACTCCTGGCTTCAAACCTCCTCCCCCACAGCAGCACAGGGGGACGGGGAATGGGGGTTACAGTCAGTTCATCACATGTTGTTTCTGTCACTTCTTCATCCTCAGGGGAGGACTCGTCTCATCCTTCCCCTGCTCCGGCATGGAGTTCCTCTCACGGGAGACAGTCCTTCCTCAACTTCTCCAATGTGAGTCCTTCCCACAGTCCTTCATGAACTGCTCCAGAGTGGGTCTCTCCCATGTGGTGCAGACCTTCAGGAGCAGACTGCTCCAGCATGGGTCCCCCATGGGGTCACAAGTCCTGCCAGCAAACCTGCTCTGGTGTGGGCTTCTCTCTCCATGGCTCCACAGGTCCTGCCAGGAGCTTGCTCTAGCATGGGCTTCCCACAGGACCACAGTCTCCTTTGGGTGCATCCACCTGCTCCAGCATGGGGTCCTCCACAGGCTGCAGGTGGAATCTCTACACCCCCTCATCCTTCCTCCATGGGCTGCAGGGGGACAGCCTGCTTCACCATGGTCTTCTCCATGGGCTGCAGGGGGATCTGTGCTCTGGCACCTGGAGCACATCCTCCCCCTCCTTCTGCACTGACCTTGGTGTCTGCAGAGTTTCTTACATCTTCTCACTCCTCTCTCCAAGTGCAAAAGCTCTTTCTAACTGTTTTTTCTCCCTTCTTAAATATGTCATCACAGAGGCGCTGATGGGCTTGGCCTTGGCCAGCGGCAGGTCCGTCTTGGAGCCAGCTGGCATTGGCTCTGTCAGACACAGGGGAAGCTTCTAGCAACTTCTCACAGAAGCCACCCCTGTAGCCCCCCCACTACCAAAACCTTGACATGCAAACCCAACACAGAGATGTAGCACTAAAAGCAGACCTGTAAGTGAACTATTTTAACTGCAACAATTGTCTGGGAAAATGTTGGTTGCTGTGGGAACCCTGCAGAGAGATCAGTGGGTAGGATCTGATCTTGAAGTGATCAACCATTTTGTTGGTTCAGTTTACTTAGATAAAACTTTACCTGGCACTTCTGAATCCATTATTCAACTTCATTATCTGTCTACATTCTTTCAGGGGACAGAACTGTGCACGTAAGAAGTTCTGAGTAGGCTTGCTTATTATTTTAAGTTAAATATATTTTAATAATGTAACAATATATCACATAATGTTGCCGCTGCAGAGAAAATACAGGATCACAAGCTCAGGTCAGAAATATCTCCTTGTTTGTCCATTTCTCATGTGCTAAGAAATGCTAGGACACTAGGGATATTTTGCTTTGTAGTTTCATTTTATTTACAGTATTGATTTTGACAAAGATCTTCAGAAGTAGAAGCCAAAGTTGAACTCTGTGAACTCTGCTTCAACCTCTAAGTAAGCACAGAGATGTCTTGAACTGCACATTCGGAGTAAAAACTGTCCCGTATATTTTGTTGGGACATTACTGTACAAACCTAGCAACAGCAATGTTATCAACCATTTTATTAATCTTTAAAGCATATAAAAAGGTGGTGGTCATAGGTCTGTGAAATGTCTATATGTGTTCTATGGCAAAAGACCAGACTCCTGGGACTCAGAGAGCAAGACAAATTTTTCTCTCTACATTTTCCTTTACCTCAAGCATTAACATTTAAGCACACATTTTTCCCTGAACTTTTTTACTATAACATTAAGACAGCTGTAATTAAAACTCAGTGTTTAATTTACTTTGTAAACACCATATTCAACAGCTAGAGGAACACTACCAAAATTTGCATTAATCTCTTTATTTCCTCTAGGAACTTGACCTGTAATATTTAGAGGGGGCTCAATGAATATTGACTAAAATAAGATAAACCTTGGTGTTATTTTTTTTGTTTGTTTGACTACAATTCCTAAAAGTTTTTAAAAAATCTTGTCAACAAAAAAGAAAAATCAAGAACAACCCCAAGAATTTTTTTTCCCCTGTGGTATTTTTGACTTTTCAGCTTTTACTGCCCAGTCCATTTGTTACGCTGTTACTGAGTCTTACATATTCATGGATCAGGGTGACTTCTGGCATTCCCTCATTAGGAGGTTTCACTGAGACTATGCTGACTTTCCAGGTTCTCCTAAAATTCCAAGAATCTCACTAACAGTTTCTGCTAGTTTCAATCTAGTGGTTAACTCCAAACCAGTATCCCGCTGGCCTCTGACTGCTGCTCCTGCAGTTCCAATTCTTCAACACCCTCCTTCCCTTCTCAGCCTTAGGGAGCATCATGAATTTCACAGCAGGACCACACTGAAATGGGTGAGAAAGTAGTGTAGGCAGCCAGGAAAGGCTGAGATTTAGCAGCACTGAATATGTAGCCCTGGGCCTTATTTACTTAACTCCATTTACCCCTTTCTGAATTCTCAATTATTAATTTCCTTGTGGACTTTCCTTTTATGATTTTGGTCTCTCAATGTCAGAGTGAATAATTACAGTGAAAGCTGTTCACAGCCTCAGCCTCTTCATTACGCAACATGACTAGAACAGATAACCTGAGAAAATTTAACACTGGAAAGGTGTAAAGAGATGTTCAGAAGTGTATTTCTTATCTAAAGTATATTTTCTCAGAGATCACAAAAAGTGTGGTAAACTACCAAGTCTGGAAAATTTCAACTTCAAATATTTCTAGGTGAAAGATTATCTGAAGAAAATCAACTTCTTGTAGATTCATGGCACAGAAAAATTTCACACCATCAATTAGAAGATGGCAACATCCCAAGTAGCTAACCCCAAGATTTTAAAAGTAGAAGTGTCCAGTGACATGAATAAAATGTCATTTATTCATGACATCTGGATGTATCTTTGTCTTCCCTCCCCTCAACACCTGCCAAGAAAATAACCCACATTGTCCATAAACATGGACATGTTTAACCTGCCTGGCAGCTAAAACAACCACACAGCTCGCTCCCTCCCTGGAGTGGGATGGCGGAGATAATAAAAAAGAAAAAAAAAGTAAAACTTGCTGGTTGAAATAAAGACCGTTTAATAGGACAGAAAAGGAAGAAGATTATGATGATGGTGGTGATGATGATGATAGAATATACAAAACAAGTGATGCATAGCACAATTTCTCACCACCCGAAGCTGATGCTCAGATAGTTCCTGAGTCGCAATCCCACCTCCTGGCTAGCTTCCCCAGTTATATATGGAGCATGACGTTATGTGGTATGGAATATCCCTTTGGCCAGTCTGGGTCAGCTGTCCCAGCTGTGTACCCTCCCAACTCCTTGTGCACCTCCAGCCGACTCACTGGTTGGGTGGTGTGAGAAGCAGAAAAGCCCTTGACTCTGTGTAAGCAGTGCTCAGCACTAACAAAAACATCTCTATTATTGGCACTGTTTTCAGCACAAGTCCAAAACATAGCTCCATGAAGAGAATTAACTCTATCTCAGTGAAAATTAGCACATATAGTTTCAGAATTACCTTTTTCCTTGGGGGAGGGTGGGGTGGGGGTGGTGTAGGAGGTTTAAATAGCAGGTTTAAATCCTGCTTACCTTTAATGGCTCATATCATCTGCAAAGATGGGAGCAAAAAACATTACAGTGGGAAAATCTGTTGGGTTTTGCTAAGAACATATGAGAAAAAGCTGCCAAAAGTGGATGATAAGATTTCACTGTCTTTGTGGATGACAAGTATCCTTACACACTACTTGACTACAACACCGTATCTGACCAGCATTTCATCTGTTTGTCCTTTATTTGAGAATTTGTCCCTCAGCTTCTAGGCTTCTCCTTGCCCATGCCCATGTTCAGGACAACAAGCAAAGGTGGCAGGAGGTATGCTTAGGTGAACAGGGATCTCCTGAAAAAAAACTCAGAAAAGGAAGCATACAAATATAGAAGCAGGGTTGGATCACCCAGCAGAAGTTTAAAGAGGAGTCCAAGCATGCAGGGATGGAGTTAGAAAAGCCAAAGCCTGTCTGGAATTGAATTTGGAGAGATTGTGAAAGGCAATGAGAAGGACTTCTACAGGTCCATCAGTAACAAAAGGAAGACTGAGGAAAATACAGCCCTGGTGCTGGATGGGACAGTGGAACTCATGACAATGGATGTGGGAAAGGCTGAGCCACTCCCTGACTTCTTTGCCTCATTTTTCTTTGTTAAGACTTGCCTTCAGGAATCTCAGGTCCCTGAGATCAGTGGGCAAGTCTGGGCAATGCAGATTTACACCTTAGTAAAGGAAGATGTAGTTAGGGAAAATTTAAACCAGTGGACATACACAAGTCCATGGGACCTGATGGGATGTACCCATAAGTGTTGAGGAGCTGGCCAACGCCATTATAAATCTGGCTCAATTATCTTTGGAAGGTCATGGCAATCGGAGGAAGACAGGAAGAAAGCAAATGTCAAGAAGTGGAAGAAGGACCAGAAACCTGCAGACCTGGGAAGGTGATGGAACAAATCATTCTGGGAACAATTTCCAAAGATATTAAGGACAAAAAGATGATTTGGAATAGTCAGCATAAGCTGTCAAAGAGGAAATCATGCCTAAGCAACCTGATAGCCTTCTACAATTGAATTATTTGCTCAGTGGATGAGGAGTGATCAGTGGATAATTTTATCTTGGCTTTAGCAAGGCTTTCAGCACTGTCTTCCATAACATCCTTGTTGACAAACTGATGAAATAGGGACTAGATAAGTGGATGATGAGGTGGATTGAAAAGGCCAGTCACTAGTGTTGTACCCAAGGGATTAGTACTGTGGCCAGTACTATTCAACATGTTCATTAATGACCTAGATGATGGGACAGAGTGCAAATTTGTAGATGATAAAAAGTTAGGAGTAATAGATGATATACTAGATGGTTGCACTACCATTCAGAAGGACCTTGACAGGCTGGAGAATTGGGCTGACAGGAATGTCCTGAAGTTTTGCAAAGGGAAATGCTGAGTCCTATCCCTGGAGGAAGAAATCCAAAGCACCCACATGTACCAGCTGAGGACTGACCGTCTGGAAAGCAGCTTTGCAGAAAAGACCATGGGGGTCTAGTAAACACCTAGTGGAACATGAGCCAGCGATGTGTCCTTGTGGCAAAGGTGGCCAGCAGCACCCCGGCTGTGCTAGGAAGAACATAACCAACAGGTCAAGGGAAGTCATCCCACCCCTCTACTCAGCACTGTAAGAGCTCATCTGTTTCCAGGATCCTAGTTAAGACAAAGGCCTTGTTGGCATTTGCATTGGTCATCTGACTGTGTGAAATAGTCCTTCCTGAAACCAAGTCTATGACAGAAAGTGACACCATTGTTCTCTAAAATAGCTTTTTGTATCATAATTTGGTAAGACAATACATATCTACATGAAGGAAGAAATTAATTCCAACCATCTTCAGCTGCCTAAAGGTTCTGGATGAGGTTCCTGCTCTAATCAACTGAGAGAGACAGGTATGTCAGAAATTGAGTCATTCCACCAGTTGTAGACATCTGTCTCAGAATGAAATAAATCACTTTCTATTTATAACTTTCTCTTCATGCTTGAAAAGGGAGTCTAGAAAAATGGTTAAGACTATGTGCACTGCTTTTACATAACTAAAAATAGGTGAAATTAATTCCAAACTGAATGTTTATACTAGTTCAACCTGATTTGG
>VXBL01000332.1:1470565-1480407 GCA_013400195.1 Aramus guarauna | reverse complement strand
GAGGGGGGTTGTGTTGTTTTGTTGTTTTGGGGTGTTTTGGTTTTGTTTTTTGTTTTGGGGTTTTTTAATTATTATTATTAAAATGAAGCAAATTTCAATAATGGCTGAGAAAGCAACATCTGCTCATAACATTTATCTAGTTATTGATCCATCCAAGTTATTGATTTATGGTTTGGATACTACAAATAGAAGACATAAATTAATCATAGAAAATAAATTCTGATCATGTTCTTTAATTCTTCCTTATTAAAGTCTTAGGTAATGCTTATTTAAAAGCAGTGTCGTCCATGTCCTTCTCCCCCCCTCCCACCCCTGTTATTTAAGGCTTTGTTCTTAAGAAATATATGGGCATAAAAATGAGCTTAATTTTGCTTTCAAAAACATTATTATAAAATGAGCTCAAATGCAAATAATCCACAGGAATTTTAGTATAGTTTTCAGTACTGTGTTTCATTAAATCTTGATTGAAAAGAAATAACATGAACCAGGCCAGGGAAGACCACTTTTGAAAAATCAGGTCACAGCAAAGATAAATAACAAAAACTGGTGTATCTTTCTGGGGAAGGGTTTGAGAAGGATGCAATAGCAATTTATGTAAACCTAATCTTATTTAACATCTTCAATAATGATCTGGAAGAGGCAGGAGATAAAACATTAATGAAATGCATTGACACAACTAAATCCTGAGGACTGCCAAAAAACAGGTAAGGATGCTAAGAGAAGTTTAAAACATGGTTAGAGAATATCAAACCAAAATCCATACAGTATTATCTAAGCATATGGTACAAGAGCAAATTGCTCTTTAGAAAGAATGAAGCAACTGGTTGTATATTTAAGAAATTGGTGAAGGACTAATCCACAGTACAGTCAACAACATAGCACTGTAAGACTGCAAAATTACTTTCTTGATATTTTTTGAAGAGTGACATAGGACTACATTTGAGTTTAGGTTATCTATGGAACTATGTGGTCCATTCTTGACTCTTGCTCAGTTCTTGGCCACAAAAATATCTTGTGGCAGTAGGTTTCACAGGCTATCTGTGAACTCAGCACAGAAATTTTTTGTTTTAAATTAGCTGCTATATAATTTCATGCAATATCTAATTTTTTTATTTTGAGAAAAGGTAAATAAAACTTTCTAATCATCCTTCAAGTGATCTCTTTTTGACTTAGATGATATTGAGGAATTGGTGCCATGCTTATTGTTTAGGAAATAAATTGATGACACAAAATAGTTATACTTTTGATAAAAACCTTTCTCTTTACAAAGGAAATGAACGATCTTTCTTGTCCCAGAATATGGAAGAACTCAAGGAAAAAAAAGAGGTGACAAAGTTTAAGAGACAAATTAATCAAATAAGCTGATAGTGTCACCAAAAAAATATTAATCAACTATTAACTATTCCATTAGTACATCCAGGCAAGTCACTGAAGAACCCCTCTCCCATCCCAATATCTATAGTGTCAGACATTTTGACAGGAAAGTGAAACAAACATACAATCTCTCTTTCTCTCAAACTCCTGATATGATTGCCATTGGAAATACAGCATTTCTGAATTATTTACTAACAGTAGGATACTGACAATCCATGGAAGGTAGCTATGAGAATAAATAAATAAAAAAATGGTCACTGGAGCCTACAAGTTGATATATTAGAAAAAAAATAAATGAGAGAGAGATGTTTAAGTGATGTTTAAGCACCAGCAAAAGAGAAAGTTACTCATAACAATGTTGTTACATGACAAAACTCCTGTGATTCTCTTAACACTAAGAAGAAATCTTCATGCTGCCTTGTTTTTTGTGTCCTGACATAGTTTCAAAGTACCAAAAAGCCAAGCAAAATATCACACTGTGATTTATTTCATTGTTGATATATAAAGATTGAAATGATGCAGGTAGACAACACATGTGGGATGTGTCTAGCAGGAGGAACTTGGAATATAAGCCTTAAATGTAGGATGGTGGCCTTTTTTCCTCCCCTTCCTGAAGTGTACATCATCCTGGTAGCCACTAACCTTCCTTTTCTCCTTCCTTTCTCCATCACACCACAAATGTTATTTCCTGCCTTCCTTCAGAGCAAGTCCTACTTGTCCTCCTGTGTCTGGTAGGTCTCTAGAAAAGGAAGAAATATAGGGAAGTGACAAATGATGGGCCAAGTACTGGGAAAAAATGGCTTGGATATGTTATGCTAGTACAAAGGCTGCGATAACAAATATGGATGCAAGCTGGACTTGAGCTTTACTAATAAATGCTCTTAATCTTTTATGGTTCATTTGTTCTCCAGAGTCTCTTCCAGTAAAAAACACATACATCCTAAACTCTGCCCTTTCTTTGGCCTTGCTGGTGGACTGTATACTCTTCTGTAGCCTCCTTTACTAACAGAAAACGTTCACTTTACCTAATATTTTTCAATGTAGTAATTTGAAGAGTACACTGAGCCACTGCTGTGACCAAAGATCAAAGGTGCTGAATAGCCACGAGGATTCGAGTTGCGTGGAGTGACGTTTCATCAGTTGCCCAGGAGTTGCCTGGCTTTTCCCTTCATGTATTTCTATGCAATCATTTAAGGGACAATATGCCTCCATTGTAAAATGGGACATTATACAACAGGAGAAGGGCACACACTACTACTTGCTTCAAAACTCTTTCACAGAATTTACGATAATTTGGGGTAATGTTACACAAAGACTGTCAGACCCCATTCTTCCCTAGAAAATTTACACCTGACTTAAGATGTGAGTTCGGAGAGAGCCAGATTCCTGACACTTCCTACTTGGAAATCTCAGAGAAATTATATAAAACTGAACATTCAAATCAGGTGGTGGTATACAAAGCGAATTCTCTAGAGCTAAGTGAGGCAAAGCTGGTGGAGAAGATAGCTGCCTTCTGAATTAGGCTTGTTCTTCAAATCATCTTCTGGAGTCTAGATCTTCACAGAACTTGGAGGCTTACCTTGCCCCATCCCTTCTCTCTGTCCCAAGGGCTGAGATCAGCCTTTGTGCAGCTTGTACCCCTGAAATAATGTTTTCAAGTTTCTATTAACATTCTTTCCTGACTTTTGAAAGTGGTAATGACTCACAAATTGCATGAAGGGCACTAAAACCTGCTCAGCATCAGGGAAAACTGAAATGTGTATGTAGGCACTCAGGCTTTTCTTGGCAAAAAAATGTTTATCCATCAAGTTATTTTGCATTGAGTAACTGGCAATAATATTAGATCTTTCTAAGAAATTTCTTGTATGAAAGATACATAAAAAAGACATTAAAAAATCATGAGAAATTATTATATATATTTTCTTCTTATAACTTTGCAAACTAAACAATCCAAGCAAATGAACAGTGATTATTTAGATAAAATGAATGCCTTGTGTACTACCAAGCCACAAATGCACTATAATTCATCACTTCGAGGTTTATGAGCCACTCGTGTTTAGATGGATCAGCCAATCTTTCTCTGATCAATCTATATGTGCATCTGCAACAAGATCTATTGTGTGAACCTATAAGCATCGTATTATTGCTGATATTACATATTATTTGTTCTGCATATTGCATTTTACCTCACAATTGCTATTGGAAATTTCTGATGTCAGAACGATGCCTGCTTTCCACGCTGAAATGTTCATTACGTTAGATGCAGAGCTTGCATTTATGGTTATAGCTCCAAGGTAGTATTTTTTCCTGTTTTTTTGCATGTTTATTTAATTGCCATATAGTTTTGAAATGGGTATGTTATTAATGTACTGATTTAACAAGAAGATCTGATTTTTATCCCCCCACCCCCCCAAATAGTAAAACGGAGTGATTTTCATATATGGTTTATACTGGCTCTGAAGACTTTAAATACATTCACTGGCAAGCTACTGTAGCAGACACATGGTGGGGGGGGTGTCAGCTTTTAATTGTAACTGTCTTGCAGAGTGGTGTTGTTTTAATATCCTGTATAGATTTTTATGTAATACACTTACTTGCAGGCAGCCTGAAGCAAGAATCAATTCTGTGAAGGATTCTTCTTTTGTTAAAAGCCAATCTTGTTTTAATGATGCATGAAGAAATATTCGAGCATTGACATTTTTCTGTCAGGTTTCTTTTGAAAAATCAATTAAGATAATACTGCTTTGACCTAGTTATCTAGTTAATGCTTATTAGGAATGTAATATGATTTACTGTCAGCATAATAATTTTTGTATCTTATCCCATTAGCTTGTGCATATTTCAAAGTGTATTACACAATGGTCACTTCTTAAAATGTAATGTAGCAGAATACATTAATTAGATTGACTGGGATCATTAGACAGAAACTCTCTCATTGGCTCTTTCTATCAAATTTGTATATCATCCCTATCAAGTTAATTCATTGTTTACTTGTCTGAAAAGTGTTTCTGAGTAACTATGATGTATAAAAAAGTTTTTTAATTGGACAGAAACTCTTTGTTTCATGTCTACAAATCTCTACAAATCTTTTATTTTTAGCTCTTCCTGGGCTAAGCACACTAATTATACATGACCACCAAATAAATAAATCTTAAGCAGCTAGTTTTTTTGAAATCTGATAGGTTATAAAAGAATGCAGGTAGATACATGAGAGGACTGACATAGGAGCACTGAAACCCCAGTGAGGGACTTGATCTGGTAGGTGTTCAAAATTAAAATGATTGGTCTATTTATTTTTTGCATTTCAGCTGCTTAGTGTTAATGGAAAGGTCAATAAAGGAGTTGCCTTACTGTGACATCAGTGAGGAACTATTGATTCCTATCCATTTAGTGGTCAGTGTTAACCAAGAACCAAACTCTTCTAACCTTGTTAAGCAGAGCAGAAATTAAATCTTCCCATCGCTTTCAGAGCAGTGGTCTATATCTCAGAACAATGCTGCAGTTAGACATTTTTGCAAAGTTTATCCACTTCCATCGTGCTAATGGTCTGTGTGAAGTTAAGAGAGTGGGCAGGAAGGGTGACTGACTGTTTTGTAGATCTTAGTGAAAGAAATACCTTAGCATGGCAAGAGACAGTAATGATCTTTCTCATATCATGAAAGAGCCTTTCTTTTAGTCCCAAGTAAGCATTTATTTGTCAGGTAACTTTCAGTGCAGAATATTAATGATCTATACACCTGCATTATCATCATTATGTGTTTCTCTTCTGGCAAAGATTCTCCTTAATTCCATGTGATTGACTGAGTTTTAATTTGATTTTCCTGCTAGAAACACATGCTGCAGTAAAGAAGACAGTACCTATGTTAAGAAAGACAGAAAACAATAGATATTCACTTTCTTAAAACACCATTTCTGCAGACAGTAGGTACATTCAAAGAAAAAACCAAAACCACTTTTACAAATATATGTATTTTTTTTTAAAGCAAGGGAGATATTTCAAACCAGTTAACCAAAAAGATAGCTGAAGTGCCATACATTATCACTGGAAAGAAAATGGAATAATAAGGTGTACTTTTTTTCTTCTTTTCTTAAAATAAAAGACAAAACTCGCCTACATATTTGGCCTCTTACTGATTTCCTGAATTTCATATTATTTCTCTACATTCTCTTTCCACTGAGTCAGAGTAGCCGAGGCCACCGTATTGCTGTCATACATCATTTGAAATGCACCAGTGTAACATTTGCACTCTAACAAAAGCCACCACGTTGCATAGATTGACATGATGAATATGTGCCGAAATTTTCTAGAAGAATTTTATATTTCCTTTCTTCTAACATTTATATAAAATAGAAGAGGATACAAATGAAGAAATGCTTTTTCCATATGTGAATTTCCCTAATTTAGCTTAGACTTGTACGCATTTAAGGTAGTTGTAGATATCAGCAAATCTTTTTTCTACATGTCATTTGAAATGTCAACAGTCTGGAAGATTTTAGAGAGCTTAATATACATAATTTGTCTTAAGCCTGTGAATATCTTTCTGTGAATAAGATGGCATCTTGAAATCCTTAAGTGCTGGTGATAGTTTTAAGATGGGTCCGGACTTTCCTTGGGCAAATGGAGTGCATGCAAGAAATAAATAAAGAAATAAGAAATTAGTCAGGATATAGGATTTTAAGATTGGCATTGTTTACGATCCACAAAGGAAGCCGGGAGAAAAGAACATCCTGATGCCATCAGTTATTCTTATTTGCATGTAAACTCTGATATTAGGATTCATTTTTGAGCATGTCACTTTTTTGCTCCTAATTAATTGCAATGACAGCACTGTGTGCGTCTGTTTATAGGGAAGATGCAGTTGTGGCTGAGGTTTTAATTATATTAAATATTAATCATGGATTGAAATTGGAAACCTTAAATTATTGTTTAATGATCAATGATCAAACACATAATCAAGGTGAAGAAAATTAGGATGGCAGACAGCAACATCACAATTTGAATTTTACATTATTAGTCTTCTGCCTAACTAGGCACTTTTCTTGAGTATCTGAACTGTTTTGCCTTTTAACTGTGCTTGCAGTTGCTATAGTGATGGCATAATTTCGTAATGGTCTAAAAATGACACTGGCATAGATACTGACAGATAGGAATTAATTCACTAACAAGTAATTATGTAGCGAAATGTTGACTGCCATGCAGAAGGTGCACTGTGACACATTTACTGTTTTTCAGGGATGGCAGTAACATTAGCGTTGGTCATTAGTGGTAGACATCTCCGTACAGTGTTGGATACAGACTTATATGCAGACCTATTTAGTTACCTGTGTGACAGCCTTGTTCAGGACACCAGAAACAGCTGTCCTAGCCTGTATGAGCCAAAATAATTAGGCCTGTCATCTTCTCGCTCTGATTTCCCCTTCAACCTGCTCCACAAAATGCAAATATTTTGCTTTCATTGTCACATTCACCTTGACATGGATATTGCTTTGGCGCATAACTGGATGAGATGACTCAGAATTTGCATTGTTCATTCTAATAAATTTGCTTCCCCTCTACCGCATGGCAGGACCCATCAGATAAAGTCTCCCAGAGTGTCATCAATCAACATCGCTGACAGACGGCTTTTGCCTTCATTTGTTACATACGAGAACATGCTTAATTATTTGTCCTGTAATTAGTTGGGAAAATGTCAGGAAATGTCAACTCTCTGTTCACTCTGGAAGGGCTCTGCTTGAAAGCCACAATGACTGAAGTGTCATTAATGCTGCCTAACAAGACGAGGATCAGCTGGGGAAAAGTGAAAGCTTCTAAAAAAGTAATCATGGCGAGTTAAGGAAAACTGCAAATCAGCACCAATAATAAGATGTGAATCCTATTAGCAAACACTTATATTTTTCATCTGTTACTCCTCACAATCAAAATAGGGGAGAAAAAACTCAAGGAACAAATACGGTGGGCTCATATAATTTCTGTCACATATTCATTGGTATTTCCTAAGCCAATCATGCTTAATACATTACTGTAGGTAGTATCTAATATTTAATTTTCAGATTTGAGACACATTTTTACATTCACGCAGCAGTATAATATGCAATGGATATGTGAAGGTAAATATTATTTTTACATTAATCAAGGAGTGTAAGATTAATTGAAAGTGAAAATTTGTTTTTGAATTTTAAGCTGATAAGGAGAGTAGGCATTAGCTTTATTTTTAGGAACCGAAATAAAAATAAATGAGCACAATCTGTTTATCAAGTATTTACAGTTGCATGCAATAGGCAGCCGAATAGATTTCTTGAAATCACATGGACAACTAGGAAAGATCATCTCTCCTTTCTGTGGTGGAATACAAGAATAACTTGTTCTATTTTTTATTTAAAAAAAAAAATCAAAAGGAAAGAAAAAGGAAACCATATCAGTGAGACTAAATAACTACACTGTTTTCTCCTTATCTGTATTTTGGAAAAGGAGACGTATTGACTTTAATTTTGCAGTGAAAGGTTATAGAACTGCGGGATTGAAAGAGAGGAGGATTAGAGAAACAATGTAGATAAAAATTGTTTTTATGTTTAGTAGGGCCATTTAATATTTTAGTAATTATTTGTAATCAGCAGTTCTGTTTTCTATTTGCACATTTCCTATATGAAATCATACGATATACATTTTTAATGCCTCATCTTCTTTTTTTTTTTTTTCTTACATTATTGCGAAAGTGTATAATCATGTGGGAATACTTTCTTACTTAATTACTTACATTATTTCATCCCTCGTTGCGATTAAGCAAATTATTGCTTGGTCTCTTTAGAAAGGATAATTAAGATAGTGTTCTGGTGTTTTACAATTTACTCGTTGTCACAGGTATGGTTAAGCTAATTATCAAATGGTTAAAAATTTATTCTGGGAAGAATATTACAAGTGTACCATGTGGGCAAATTGCTTCCAAGGCTAATTCAATTATAGATGCACTGTACCTATCGTGTCGGTATGGTATTTGCCTTGGAAGGTAGAGAGCATGGGAATGTAAGCTCAAGTTTATTAGTATAGGGCCTGGTTTTGTATGCCAGGTTTTGGGAAAAGTCAACACGGTGTCTGAGAGAAGGAAGAGAAGGAAGAAACACTCTCAGCTAATTCTTTTCCTTTAAAAAAAAAAAATAATAATAATAAAAAAATCATAACGAATGGATGCGGCAGAGCAAACAGAGGCTGCAGTATGAACTGTATAAAATCTAGATGCTGTTCATTCCTGATATTCTGATTCCAGTCAGAATAAAAATGCCTATAAAATTATTCTGACAAGCTGCTCTCTCAGCCCTGAGTGGACTTCCATCTTCATCCCCTAAACCAACTCACAATTCAAAATAATAAGGCACTATTACCAGTTTTCCTGGGGAAAACCCCTCAGGATTGACAGGTTATGAAGACTTAGTAACCCTTTTATCCTATAAGAAAGATGGTCTGTTCAAACAAGGGTGCTACTGTGCTTTCAAAAGTAGAGGGGGTGGGTGGCCACAATTGGAAAGATTTTGAAAATGCTCTCTAATCAACCAAACAGAATTAAAAGCTACTATTATTTCATGTATCAGCACACCATTTCTGAAAGAATTGGTTGCATTTAATGCAGGGCATAGAGAGGATTTTTAAATATCTTAATGCGTGAATCTTTTTGCATTCTTAGTGTTAAGTCCTAGATGCACAAAGAAGGGCTAGGGCAACCCCAGCTCTGATTATACCTGCTGTGCATATGTGCTATTAACAGATGCCTTCTTGTAGTAATTTACTCTGAGGTCAGTCTTGACATTTTCCACTCTAAAATGAAAAGTAGTCTGCTACTGCTATAGCAAACTTTTTATAATTTATTGGGGGGGTTTGGTTTTGTTTTCTAAACAAACTTTGTAGCAGAATGTTATAGACGGCTGGTGATTCAAAAGGAGATGCCATCACATTGGCCTGGTATAAAGCTTACTTCAATTTAAGGTTACAATTACTGCAGACTAAACTTATAAGACACAGTGCACTGCTGATAATATAGTAAGAAGAACATGTCCCCTGACAATTATGATCATTCTTTTGAATCAAGTCTGAGTTACCTTTATGTAATAAATCTGCTGTACTTATTCATATCCTTCATATCCTAGTTGAGCTTATATATAAATGAAAAGCCCTCTTCTGTAACCTTGATAATTGCTACAATTATTCACACAAATAAAAAAGACATGTTCTGATTTATTAATAGAAAGCTATGAGGATAAATTTATTCTAATACTCAGAGGAATACCCAGCACACCCTCCTCTTCCATACAGCTTGGGGGTAAGTACATACAGTACGTGTCATGAGTCCTGAAATGATGCAACTGATAGTGAGTCAGACTGAAAGAATGCAGTGTGCTGCACTACTTGCACTATGCTTGGAATTTAACATCTGCATTAAGTTTGTCAACTACATAGGAGTCAAGTGCTGGTGTGTAGG